>LPNX010093636.1:138229-233486 GCA_001517045.1 Pseudotsuga menziesii | reverse complement strand
TATATATATATATATACACGTAAGATTATTAATTATTAATCCGACTTATATATATATAGATATATAAGCTGACTTTTTTATGTGACACGTGTCATCTCCACGTTGAGCACGGAATTACACTTCTACCTCATATCGGGCTATAGAATGCGCCTCTCAGCGCAAATACCATCACCAGGTTCATTATCATTTTCCCCTAGGCCCTTGGACTCAATGGTGGCTTGAATATTTTCATGGCATGTCGAATGTAGGTCCCAAAATTCAATCTGATGTCACAGTTCCTCGAGCTACCGGTTTTCTTCAAGCCATTCTTACCGTTGCTTCCTTCGAGGATTCTCTAGGCAAAGCCATTGGTTAGGTTGGTATATACCAGACGCATCCTTCAATGTCTAGTGGAACTAATTTAATGTTAGATCTAGATGAAAAACTCAATTTTTTACCCTACATGTTATTTATTTGTATTGACATATGTTTTTTTATTTCAAAATATCGAAGAGTGAATTTATCTTCCGAGAAATAAATCAATTTTACATATCCAATAGTTCTATTTAGTAATCTCATTCTTCTGAAAAAATGACTATTATATAGTAGTCGATATGCTTAGATATAGTCAAAAGAAGGGCTAACAAAGCTAGTAGAAAGTTTGACCCACAAGTCATTTAGGAAGTCCTACACACATCCACCTCCAAGCGTAAGCCATTGATCGGTTATTCAAACATAATAGATGGACAAAGCAATTCAGGAACTTTGAACGAGCACACAACTAGATAGGAGCCCACGTGAAGGCTCGAGGTGCCATCCAACTGGTTTAAGGAGTTAAACCCTAAGGGGAAACCAAAGGCTTTAGTTCTTCTGTGTTGTTGAATGAGTGAGGAGAGCCAAGGGCTCTCGACCCTTCCAACATTGTAAAATGAACAAGATACATCTACCTCGGTTTCTTCACAGAGAAGGGTGAAGCTGAGGGTAAGTTTCCCTTCAGAAAGTTTGTTTCCATCTTGGTGCATTTTTTTATAATTTTTAATTTTTAACCTCTGTCCAATGTTTATCTGGTAGGAGGTTTTGACGGTCACTCTTCGAAGAGGGTTGGCTTGGAAAGAGTAAATTTGGTTGAGGGTTTCTGGTGTCGAAGGGTCTTGGTAAGACCTATGTACCTTGAAACCCTACAGTCCTTGATGGTCTATGGTGTGGTAGATACAAGCGTTTATATGATCCCCTTATGTTTGTTGGTTAACACTCTTGTGCTTTGTCTCTACAACGTTAATGGAAGAGATAATGTTGTTTATAAGCCTTCGGGCTATGATAGGGGTTTATATATAGATAATATTTTTAAATCCCCTCTTTTTTACAGACCATGGAGTCTCTATGAGAATTTGTATTAAAATAAGTTAGGTTAATTAATGTAAGAAATTCCAAATTTAAAAATTAATCTAGGTTAATTAATGTAATTTAACTAAGAGGTGACTTGAAAAGTCACCTCTCTTCCCCACTTAGGGTATAAATTATTGGGGCACCTATTATGTGAATCATCTTCTACATTTATAAAATATACATTTTCTACATTACATTCTTGTTTTCCATCTTCCTTGTTCTTCCATTGGTATCAGAGCCTCTCGACTTTCGACACCATCCCACCACCACTGCCAGCTCCCACCTCTGCTGCACGTACCTCCTCTTTACCTTCCTCGTGCTCACATTGCACCCCACACTGCTACCAAACCTCACCTCCTCCATCACCTCACCGCTCTATCTCTCCATCCTGCTCTTCCACTCCTCACTGCTCCATCCTACTCCCTCCACGCAGGCCTGCTCGCTCCATCCACGTTCCACCTTCTCCATCTTCCTGCCCCACCATCTATTTCCATGTCTTCCCACTTCACGCCACCGCTTCCACCCCTCCCGATGCTACTCCCTTCTTCTACGTCCCAATCATCTGCCTCCAATCGCCACCACCTTCCTCTCAACGCCATCCCCACTCATTGCACGCATCATCACTCCCTCCCCAACACTATTCATCTTCGACTATCAGCTCCTCTCGTCTATTATCCTATACAAACCTATGCCTTCACATCGCATCTCCCCACAACCTCCACTATCGAGTCGTTGTTCCGCCCATTCCACAATTCTGCCTCCCTCCCGTCGCTTGCCATTGCTCCACGCCTACCTTCTGCCACTCATCATTGTTCCACGTTGGGCTGGATAAACAATTTTCATAATAATATTTTCAATATTAATAATATAAATTGTTATTATTATTTATTAAATATTATTAGTAATTAATAAAAAAACTATATTATAATAATAATTGTTATTATTATAATTACTTTTAAAAAAGAGAGAAAAGAAAAATTCATGGTGAAATGGCATCATACAACAAATAAAAATAAATCCACGTTCAGCACCGGGAAGATTCCCGCAATCACCATATCAATGGATTCTCAGTTCGATCAAATCAATGAGAAAATTAACAAGAACCATGAGGAATTTCATGCACAAATCAAACAAACCAGTGACAATTTGACATCAAATTGAACACAATCCATGTCATGAATACATAATAGCTTCCTCACTCTACAAGAAGACCAAAAGAAACATTAGGTAGTTTTAACCGCCATCTTGGATAGACTACAAATATTGAATGACCTGCAACCAAACTCTCCCATAACAGTGGAGCATCTGAATCCTCTATTCAACATATCATCCTCGGCCTCATTTACACAAGGACGTCAAATAAGGGTGAAATTTGAGCTACCCAAATATGATAGGGATGAGCGATAGTGCATAGCATGGATTAACAAAGACAAGGAATACCTAGACATCCACAACATCCATTACAACAATGAGCAAATTAAATATGCCTCTATGCATCTAGAATGAAGCACTTACAACTAGTACTTATGGTGGAAGAATACTGCAAGAATATGTTCTCATAACTGGGTGAGCTTTAGGAACGACCTCATCAAAATATTCTGAGTCATTGAGGAAAAATAATTCTTTGCTAAAATCACAAGGTTACAACAAAAAACATTGTTGATGAGTACACCTGTGAATGGGAAGCGCTGTCAACTCGAGTTCCAGAGTTAACAAATGAGCAACGACTACAGACCTACATACACAGTATAAAACAACACATCCGTGACAAACTAGAGTTACACAATAGAGTCTACCATGGAGGAAGCATGACGTAAAGCCAGGATTATAGAAAGCAAATTCATTCATACAATGGTCGACCAAGACGAATCTAAAAAGAACGCCCTTCAATCAACATACATAGGAAATCCAAGATATACACCATCTCCACTTAGGGAAGAAAAGAAGCCCTGTTTAGAGGCCCAGAGAATAAAGGAATGGAAATGTAAGTTCTATGGAGACAAATGGGATCCTAAGCAAAGATGCTTACAAAAGAAATTTTATTCCTATGAAGTAGAGTTGGAAATCAAGGAACCAGTTGAGAATGATGTGAATAGCCAACAAGACTACCACCCAAGAACTGAGAACGACTCCCCACAAATCTCACTATCTGCTATTACAGGAATCTCCCAAGAAAAAACATTGAATATTAAAGGACATATAAAAAATAATATCGTCACAGTTCTCATCGACTCTGGAAGCACCCATAACTTCGTTAATGTCAACCTTGCTAAAGTATTTAACCCAGGGATGATTTTAAGGAACATGGATAATTATTTAGAAGTGTATAAATATTGGCGAATCTTACCAATTCTTAAAATGCCAACTATAAAATGTTTGGCGAAATTTTTCAAAAAATATTTTAATTTCCAAGGATATTATATCGTTTATATAATAATTTGGTGGTTTTTAGGGGGAAAAATGTTTACCCAATCAAAATTAGGTGAAAGAGGGCTTCAAAAAATGCAAAATGGGGAATATTTTTCTGGAGAAAAACACCTAAAAATAGCCCATGGGGTAAATTTCTCCCCTAAAATTATCCTTGATTTAACCTATTTATTCATCTAGTACCTAACATGAAGGTTATGGTAGCAGATGGCAAGAATATTGACAATGTGGAAAAATGTCACAAGGTTAAGTTACAAATGCAAGAGTATAACTTAGAATTGGATTTCTTTGTGGTACCACTGGGAGGAGTCGGCGTAGTATTATGAATACAATGGTTACAAACCTTGGGTACATAGTCTGCAAATCACCAAGAACATTTTATTGAATTCCATGCATTCAGGAAAACACACAAATTATATGGTTTCCAACCACCTCCAACACAACTAGTTACATCACATCAGATGGATAATATACGTTTGAAAGGCATGCCAACGTACATACCTTGATGTCAATAAATGGAGATTGTAACAAGTGAAAGAGATATGAGAGTTAATTCGAAAACATCACAAGATTTTTCAAGAGTTATGTATGGAGCTCCCACCAAACAGAAAAACCATGTACATAATCAAAATAGAACCACCGACGAAACCTACCTGTAACAACCCATACATATATCCACATCAGAGATGTTGCAACATTGTGGCGACATTTCACGTCATCATTATCGTCAATTAAGCTTTGAGGACAAAGATTCCCTGAAGGGGAAGGACATGTAACAAATGCCAAATTTAAATATTAAGCTAGGTTAATTAATGTAATTTAACTAAGAGGTGACTTGAAAAGACACCTCTCTTCCCCACTTAGGGTATAAACCACCATGGCACCTATTAGGTAATCATCTTCTACATTTATAAAATATACATTTTCTACATTACATTCTTGTTTTCCATCTTCCGTGTAAGTTCCAAAGGATTCAAACCCTAAGCGGAAACCAAAGGTTTTAGCTCTTCGATGTTGTTGAACCAGTGAGTAGAGCTGAGGGCTCTCAGCCCTTCCAACATTGGAAAATGAACAAGATGCATCTTCCTCGGTTTCTTTGCAGAGAAAGACGAAGCTGAGGGCAAGTTGCCCTTGAGGAAGTTTGTTTCCATTTTCATGCAATTTTATTATAATGTCAAATTTGTAACCTATGTCCAATGTTTTTATGGTAGAAGGTTTCAATGGTCACTCTTCGAAGAGGCTTGGATTCAAAAGAGTAAGCTATGGTCAAGGGCTCCTAGTGCCGAAGGGTCTTGGTAAGACCTATGTACCTTGAACCCTATGGTCCTTGACGGTCTGTGGTGTGATGGATACAAAAAAAGATGAAACACGGTTTCTCTTTTTGGTCTGGCTTCATTTGAGAGATATAAGGGTTTATATGACCCCCCTAAGTTTGTTGGTTAACACTCTTGTGTTTTGTCTCTACAATGTTAATAGCATAGATAATGTTCCTTATAAGCCTTCGAGCTATGATAGAGTTTATATATAGATATTATATTTAAATCCCCTTTTTGTTTACAAACCATGGAGTCCGTGTGGGAAGTTGTATTCCGGTTGTTTTGTAAAATATTGAAACTCTTACTGTAAAATTTTAGCAGAGTTTTAAAAGCAAATAATCTCTGCAATTTTTGCTTCTATCTTGGTTCAATCATTCAAACAGCTCTAGGTGCTACTCTGTAATTGATATATTGTTTATATTATGTGAATGAATGTGTTCTTGGTTATGACTACTGCATCCATGTTTTTGCTAAAAAAAATGCCATTCTATCCTTTATAAAGGTTATGTTGATTTCTTTTTTTTGAGCTTAGGGTGCTTTCATTGTAGGTTTCAATTATTAAATAAATTACCGTTATAGGCCTCGAAACCTCGACCTATGTTAAAATCCTTAAATCATTTTTGGAAAACAAAAATTCTTTTGGTTGCATGAAAAATGATACTCAGTATATTCATTATTTATATGTATTTTTACTTTTATGGCTCTCGAACCCTCGGCTAAAAGCCATTGCGTCTCAAAATAGATCTGTTGTTTTTGGTAGGTTATAATTTTGATTTGAGGTTTCATTGTGTTTAACTATGGGAAAGTCCTAACTGCAAAAAGAATTAATGTTTGGTTAAAAATGAAAAGACATGGAATTCTTACTAAGGATCCTAACGCTAGCTCTACTTAACCTCTTTGTTATTTCTATATGAGTTTATAAGAAAACTAACGGAATTCTTATCAATTATTATTTAGTTATAATACTTAATATTAGGAAAATTTATATATAGTAAAATGTTGTTTCTAAATAATAATAAAAGATAGTCTACAATTTCTACTATGAAAAACTGTTTAAGCAGTAGAATTCATGTCTCGTGTACTAAACTTATAATTTACAAGAAATAAAAACTTTCCTAATTTATTTCGAAAACAATAATATTTCTTGAAACTTTTATAATTCATAAAATCCTTAAAAAATAAACATAAACAAATTACAATATAGAACATGTTAACTTTCGAAGTGGACAAATATTCAAAGAAGACCGTTCCTCCCAACCGTCTCCTGAATGAAACCAAGATCACTTACTTTATGACCCACGAGCCTATTCACTGAACCACTAGGATGAAGATACTGTGTAGAAGCTTATTTTGTCCTCTCTGTAACTCAGCACTCACACTTGCATTCAATACTCTAACAACTCAATTTAGCTTTACCCTCATCGAATTTATCTTGTGTGCCTAACTTTTTAGTGTGCAGGAATCCACAAAGTTCTAGCGTGTAGTGAGCCTCCTACTCATTCAATGGATATATGCTTGCCTAGGTTTTTGGGTCAGCTTTTAATTTAATTAGCCACTTACTCAGTTCCTCCTTTCTTGGGAACATGACCACAATTTCAAGGAAGTTGCCTCATGCATCAGCTAGAAAGTGAATGTTGTTGCTACCACTTGTCATTTTTTTCTTCTAGACCATATCATTCCTCCTAGTAGGTTGGTGAACAACCTTCAACAGTCCTCTTTGGATATGTGTCTCTTCTTTTAATTATTAAATAATAAAATATTCAATTACAGTCATCATTGACCATCCTTGGTCAATAACATAAAAAATTACAATAAATTTTTAAAGTAACGTCTTTCGACAACATAAAATGTTTTGTTTAGTTCTAGGTGGGTTACAACTATTGCAAGACATGGCGGAAAATGAAGATGCTTAGTAAAAAAAAACCACTTGATGAGCTTAAAGCTACAAAAATAATGAAAAAGAGAATAAGGAAATGGAGGAAGAAGGGAAAGACCAAGAGAAAACTGTACAAGATCCACTACAACAAAACCTTATTTTTCTCTTCCTTGCTAAGGAGATTTTTTGCCAAATTTTAGTGTTAGTTTTATATCCCCTCCATTTTTAGGGGAGACATACATCCTCATTTAAAAAAAAAACAGTACTATTTCATGAGTCGATCAACTCTATTTCACGGATTGATACCACATGTGGTGTATTTAGTATCATTTAAAAAAAAGGAATAATAGATTTAAGGAGAACCATCAGCTACAAGTGTAACTATATGATGTCCATGAAGAACCAAATGCATTGTTTCATTACAAATTACCGATGGAATATTAAATCAAATTTGCATGATCTTGATTCATGCACATGTCTCCAGCCCTATGAACATATGACCTTGAGATGGAGACTCTATGCTAGATGAATCCTTTCCATTTTAAGTTACAAAGGAGGTTGTGAGCATATCAAATCACAATCAGAAATTACAAATTTTATTGAAAGCACAACATGCAGATGCATCAACAATGTCAAAAAGCATCATGGAAGAAACAAATCTCATTGAAGACAAGATGGAGAAACATAGGAAAAAGCTCAGGTTGTTGAACAATGTAATGAAATATATTGAACAAATCATTCCAGAGTTTTATGGGCATGGTACAGTGATTAGACCCTCTCTCTTTGGTGGAAAATGAGAGAGGCTTACTTGAAACAGACAAGAATCCCTTAATTTAGTCACTATGATTTGTGTGAATGGTATGTTGCATTTAATATGTTAACAAAGAGAGTCGAGTAATCATAAATGGACTGTTGAGTAAATGAATACAAATTTGTGCCAAGTTGGATGAAGGAAGTACATCCAAGTAAAGTCTAAGAGCAGCAACTCTCATGGAACATGAACAACTCTCACTAAGTCAATTCATGTCACTAAAGAAAAATGTTCTAACTAAAACAGAAATTATGTAAGAAATAAAATCATTGGTCTACGTGCAATTAAAATGCAATCATATTACTAGCATGGACCAATAAACAATTAAATTAATAATAAAGTAATTAAACAAACATTAAAGTTTTAATTGTGGAGGTAGAAGATGGTCCACCATATAATAAGTCTCCACGAAAAGAACACCATACCTTTTACGATGAGATTCCTCAAAATCCTTTATATGATAGATTAAAAATAAATACCCTTTAATAGAAATTAATCAATCTCAAAGCTGGATAAATCTGTAGTATTTTAAATGCCTTTAAAACTTTTAACTTAAATCTTTTTACGTCGTTCATCGAGTGTAAGTTGTTTTAAATTCAAATCAGCTTCCACTTACGTTTATGCTTGCCTTCAAGAATGTGTTATCTTGAATATACATTATATCAGTTATGGAATTCAGTCGCAAAGGATTCGAAAATTAATGCTATAGTATTAGGTTAGATTTGTGTTTTCTTGAACATACCTTATATCCGTCATGGAATTCACTGACAAAGGATTCGAAAATGAATGCTATGAGTATTCTTGACCATAATATTGGATTGTGACACAGGATTAAACTCTACCTTCAAGATTGTGTTTTCTTGAATATACATTATATAAGTCATGGTATTCACTAACAAAGGATTCGAAAATTAACGCCATGAGCATTCTTGACCATAATGGGTTGTGACACAGGCAAGAGGAGCATATTTACACTCAAACCATGACAAATGTAATTTCAGTATTTCTTGAATGGCCTTATGAAATAACAGCATTGACAGAATTTGAATCGCCTTATGAAATAACAGCATTGACAGAATTTAAAGCAGTACAATAGACAGGCTATTTTAAGAATGCAATAGACACTAGGTTCGTCATCTTGGGAACAAAAATTAGTCAGGCAGCTTTGATAGTCTTTGTCTTCGCCGAATACTTTTGCATAGCAGGGAAATGTAACTAATTACTTAAAAGATTTAAAGCAACTTGAACCTTGAATCGCTGTAATGCCATTCGTACTCTTACTAAAACAAATAGTAGTTTGAAAGTTGCAGAATGAGCGCCTTCATAACATCTTCACAGCGCTTGCCAAACACTTTGATGCATGCATCCCTCGCCTGCGCTAGTGCATATTGTGTAATAACTGAAACAGTTGCACGCCCCGTTATACGGCCGGCGTGATTATAATGCCAGGCTGCAATGATCAAGCTTCGAAAGTCCCCGGGCACAGCTTTTTGAATGACCATCATAACTTCGACAAGCGAAGGAACGGAGTCTGTGAAGGTTGTGGGGTAGAAGTAATTAGGCCGTGTTCCTACAAGATATGCACACACAAATGACGCACGAATCCAATCGCTTTCTTCTTCTGTTTTCAACAATTCGGAGCTCCTGATAATCTCCTCTGCCTCAACAAATATCTTCGTAAATTCTGCACGTGCCGGAAGATTCCTGTCGAAATGTCCTTGCGACCTTGCCGCATCTGTTTCAACCATTGCTTTGTCATGCAACTGCTCGAACCGTGCGGCTAAAGGCTCCAGGGCGTCCTTCAGAGAGAGCTCCAGAACGCATCTCCTGCAGTTGCACTGGAAAGCCCAGTTTTGGCACATGGCTTGGCGCTGCATTAAGGGGACGAGGGTATCGAAATAGGAAATTGTGATTTCTTCTCCTCGCATGATGGGCTTAGAGGCATGAAGAAACATAGCGCTTCCCATTGCCATTCTGGTCGAGTTCGGCAGGCAGGAATGGTTGATGAAGGACGGCAGCAGCCAGAGACCGCTAAAATTCTGTGTTCGCCAGCTAAAATTTCTGGTTTCGCTGGACAAGTTTGGCTTCAGATAATTTTAATTTTGAAACAAAAGTCTGAGCGTCTCCGCCGAATGAGTTCCATTTTATAATATCCCGTACACAGCCAACGTCTACCTCCAATTTTTGTTTTCGCGCTGGTGGGCTTAGAGACATTTGGCCCTTAGTCATAAATAAATCAATGGCTGGAACATCCAGGCCCCTGACACGTGAGGACTTGCCGTCTAAACTATAAAGTTGCTGCAACAATCTATGCGATTCACTAGCAGCATTGGCTACGGCAACAACAAGATCTTCATGTGACGGCTGGTAGATGTTTCCCCACTGGTGCGCGGCGCTAGGGGCGTTCCGTTCGCTGTCCTTATGATAAGTAAGTGCGACGGCATTGCTTACCAGTAAAATTCGCCCGGTGTTTATATCTCGGGTGGCGTAAAGCCCTCGACCCCGGCCGTCTTCGGTCTTCTTGATCTCCAAGGGGCCAATGTAATCGAGGACCTTCATAGGAGGTGCGAGACCGAGCAGGGTAGTGGAGAAGAAATAAGCCATAGCTTGACGATGGGCGTATTGTATTTCCTTCTTAATGTGGCCGGCCTTGTCGGCTTTTTCCAAATATTTGCATGCTGCGGCAAAGTCCCTCAGCATGAACAGAGCGCTGCCCTTTATATAGAGTGCTCTGTGGTTGCTCGAATCGATCTGCAGGGCCTGGTTGGAATCCTCGAGCGCCAGCTCATATTTATTCATCGAAAGCCTTGTCTGCGCCCGGTTGGAATACGCGCGCAGGACGCATGTGTTAATGTCAATGGAGGAACCCTTCCTGAGCTGAAGCAGAGCGGCATCGATGCATTTGGTATAATGCTCGGCCGCTGCGTCCCATTGTCTCTCTCTGTAGCAGCTATTGCCGTTCTCCACATGGACATGCAGGTTCTCCATCGTCCTTTTCCTTCTCTGTCTTCTTGGGCTAAATTTTCGGAGGCTTAAGAAAATCAGGTTTACCACCTTCTCCTTCGTTTTCCGAGTCCAGGATTTATTTTCTCCACCAGAATCATATTTAAAGTAAACAAAAACCCTAAACTAACCATAGTTAATCACTCATACAACCCTTCACACTAGTGAAGGTTCCGAAATTCGAAATTTGAAAACGAAAGACGTGACTGACGGGTCGGAAGCCTTTAGCCTGATTATGGGACTGCCTTCAAAACCCGTAGACGTTAGGATTGAAGGTTGTTAGTTTTTTTTATTAAAAAAAATATTTTATCATTTAAATTTTTTGTTATTTATTTATTTATTTAATTTTCGTTTATTGATCTCTTTTTTCTATTTTTTTAAAATTTATATAAATCATTTTTTTAACTGTTAAAAAAGGTGTATTTCTAAACTCCTACATAATGTTTTTATTAGAAAGGAAAGCCCGGTATAATGAAAACCTCAATGATATTTGATAATCTTTCAAAATAAAACGATTTTTATTGGAATATTGTAATAAAAAAAAACATTCAATTAAATTAAATTTGATTTTATTATTGCTAATGAATTTTATTTAAATTAATTTTGGTTTATTAACTTTTTGGAGAAGTAAAAAATCATTTGATTTTATTTAGATTTTTTTTGAGATTTTTATACCTATATTATAACACTAATATTAAATATTTTGAAATTAAATTTTAAGTAAGTGTGTTAGGACATTTTATGAGAAAGTGAATTCATCATCAATCGTTAAAATATTAGAATATACAAATTGTTTCATCCAAAAGGTTTCAAAAAATGTTTAGCACCCCATTTCACTATGTAAAAGAAAGAGAGAATGTTTGATCATCTCTTTTTATGTCTCTTCAATTAATTAGACAAAAACATAGCTAGATAAATAGCATTTAAATATTCCACACGTTTAAAAATATATCAAATCTTTCTTCATATAAACTTTGTTAAATTTGAAACATTAACAATATTTAGAATGGATTTAAATTGCTAAATATACGATATATAAGAAGGATGTAATTGAAACTAACCAGCATAGATCCATCTAAAAGGGGATCTACCAAGCACCGAGAGGGATCAAATCTCTCAAGATGCAAATCCTTTTTTAAAGTGGAAATGTGTAATCTAATTTGTATGGTTTTAGTTTATCTAATTTATGTTGTTTTATATATATGTAATTCTAAATAATTTAAATTTAATTTAAGCCGACAAGTTATTTTTAATAATATTTTATTATTTTTTATAATAGACACATGTCAACTCTAGGATGAGCATAGAAGGAGTTACACATCTGTTCCCTAGTCGGCTGTAGAATGCACCTCTTCAATGCAATAAAGAATAAAAATTAATGTAACAAATGGTATGGGAGTAACATGTTTGTTATGAACCTTATGAAGAATTGAGTATTCGAACATGAGACATTATGTTTACTTATTGGCACACATACTATAGAAACAATAGTGTTATGAGTGCCAAGTACATGAACTAGTTCGCTTAGAGTCATATGCTTAAATGTATGAAGCTAGTTGCATAACTAAAATGCAAAAATACATGCATGAAGACTGAGGTTTTGTTGAAAGTTTGACATGGTGATTAGTTTGATTTCATTATATGTCAAGCATGAGAAAGAGATTATGTGTTAACATGTAGCCAGTATGTTACTTTCATAAACTACATTGTAGTCGAAAATTTATACATATTGATCGTATTTTAGTGCTAAGGTTTGTTATAGTTAAGATGTAGCCATATAAATATATATAGAAAAAAGTGTTCCAAATTGATGAGGTTTTGGTTGTTAATCTTTAGAAACATATAGAAGTATACTAAATTAAATATCCTTTTATGTATATGAATGTAGAGTGTTCTTTCTTGGTAAACAGATGTTCATTACAGGGTATTTTTTAAGGATTCTAATATTATATGTTATAGCTGATTTTACCACACTTGGTAGATGACACATTTATGTCCTTTGATGTCCCTCTGCAGACTCTTTATACCCCATGGACCTATATTATATTTTGATGTTCCAAGATCATCCCCAAAAATCACCTGTTTATACCTATACGTGACTTTTAAAGCCATATTCGTGTGTATACGCATCTTTTGACCTCAAACCCGTGTACATCAGCATGTGTGCATAAAGACATATTTTTGGAGTTTTTCTCATATGATTTCGAATCTCTTGACTCTTAGCCTTCCATATTCCTTGAGAACGCTCAGACTCGACCCTCCATTACCTCTTTGGAGTGTTATATATTGAGCCTCTTGGATACATTGAAGGGAGATAAATTGAAGAGTAAGGAAACTATAGTCCATTGTTGCCTAATTTTTGCTTGTGCTTGAGTTTGCATCCCTTTGACCCTTTGGAGCACATAGCGTTCTTCTTAAGCTTTCCTTTGCTTTGTGAGCTTGCTATTGAGAGATGGAGGATTGAAGTGGTGGAGGCCCAGGTGGAGGAATCAGTTTCTCCAGTTCACAAAAGTGCCGACAGTGGCTTGTCACTATTGTATCTCTATTTTATTAATAGAAATATCTTTTCCTATCCAATACATGTGCATTTGAATATGAATATTGAATCCATGGATGTATTTACTTGCTTATACATGATTTATTATATATGCTAGAGTAGCTCTAACACATTTATATATATCATGCTTGCTTTGTTTGTTGTTGTTGAGAGCAAATTGTAAGTGCAATTGCATTGGAAAAGCTCGACTTGTATCTACTTCAACCGTCTGGAATAAGGTACGATTCTATATCCCTTAGTGTTAGAAGTGCTTATTTCTCTTGCATATTGGAAAAGATTGGTTTCTAGTGTCATACTGTCTGTTGTGGTACCCCCAAGCCATAGAAAGTTTCTCTCCATAACAGAATTGGTGACTTTGTTGGGGAGGTTACTAGTTGTTTTTTATTTGGGGATTAGGTATACATTGTGCATGAATCAATCTTTATTTCTTTGTTTCTATGCCGGGTCTAAAGGTATGTTTTCCCAGTAGTGTCCTGTAGGAGTAATATGACCTTGGCTTATCATTTTACCCTCTTTTTCTTCCTGTACTCAAGTATTTGATTCATAGTCATGTATACACACAGTTTTCTCTTGAATTCCAATGTATGTATATAGTTTTACTGTGAACAGTTGCGCATGTTGTTGTTTTGAGATTTATTTGGAGGATTGAGTGTTGTTGGGTGAGCTTTGATGATTGACGAGTCTTCTTGGGTGTTGTTGGTGTCTGTATACAACCTCTGTTTCTTCCGAGAGATCATTTTTTATTTATTTGTATTAGATTTTGTTCTTGTCATTCATTTCTTTTTCTTTTTTTTTGGGATTAGTGCATTAGGTCTCTTTTATCTTGGTGCCTTGCTTGTTGCTTTTTGTGAGTGGTTGCAGGGTCTGAGAGTCGTAGAGTATGTTATTTCTTTTATATCTCATTTATTTCAAAAAATACAAAAAAAAGATTGCTTTTGCATACTTATGCACTCTTGCATTTTTGCACTTACATGGTACTTGCATTAGGTTTGCTTATTGAAATTATAGTAAGGTTTCATTTAGGAATGATTACATTCTCATTTGAAGGAAAACTTGCATCTCATGTAGTGGCATACCCTGTTTTTCATTCGAACAAAATTGCACTTGCTATTGTTTGTTAGGTGTGCACATTTATTTCACTGCTAAGTCATAATATCATTAGTTGCATGACCATTTCCCTTTGAATAACCAGAACCATTAAAATTAGCATTTAATGAAAATGAACTACACATTTTTCTTTTATAGGTTTCACGAACAAGATTAGGATTTAGAGTCTTGGAATAGTTCATTGTGAGTCAATTCTACAAGACTACTAAACACAACAAATAGGTGTCTATCCAGATGAGAGAGAGAAATCCTTGGTATAATTAGTGTTTCTCAAGAAGCTCCTCTTACACAGGAGTCAAGCACGAGGCAACGTGCACGATTGTGATTGGGATAGCCCTTGGTCACTTTCTGTGACCGTCGGAGATATTTCCAGGATCGTATTCATATATGGGGGATTTTGAGGTACCGATTGGTGCTTTCGAGCTTCGGGCTTTGCTACCCTTCCCATTCGCTCGATTTTTCCTACAAATGTCCTCCTGAGCATTGGTTATATTGGGTTGACCTCAGTTTCCTTACCTAGGTATCGCAGGGGATACTTGCAGAGGTTATTCTGTAGGTGTCCTGGATAGGTAAGGGCCAGACAGCGCAGTCGCTTTATGCGTTGAAGCTGAGGGCCACTATATTTGGTTAAGTACCTCTACTTGTAGTGTATGGGATCTGAAGCCTCTTTTAGGCGAGACATAACTACTGCATTCATGAGCTCACATATCCTCCCCTTGGTTTGCTTATTTTTTGGTTGTAGATTTTCTTAAAAGTATGCTTTGTCTACGCTATATTTATTAGGGTTGCATAGTTAGGTTGAGTCTTTTTCTTTTGTTGAGTTATAGTGGATTTGGGCGTGGCACAATGCCATTCTCATCATTTATCATGGCTTTTGCCTTCTACATCTCCTCTTATTTTGGGAGAGAGAACCAGATAGTCCCAACAGACTAATACTCACTTTGATTCACACCCACATCTCATCATGAGTCACCATGGGTTTGAGATCCCAGAGCATCTCTCTTCTCCACCTGTCATGTGGGAGGTTGAACCTTTGAGCACGTATGGGAATCCGGTAGGGTCCGGCCATCATGTGGCTAGAGCATCACATGAGTATTTATCACAATTTCTAGAATACATAAACACAGACCACTGGTATTGGTCACATAATCTAAGCGATGAGACTCACCATGCACCCACTAATAATAGCACAGTTAGGTATGGCATACTTGAGCTTCCCAAGACTGGTCTGGCACCCAATGTTGGATTGGGTGTTGACCCTAGTGCTACACATAGGGGCACTTCCATTCCTTTCGAAACGGAGAGGTTTGGTTGTAGTAGTCATATTGTACCTTCCATCCCTGCGGTGGTAGGACCTTCACACACACATCCTAGGACTAGCACTAGCATTCCCATTCATCGAATTGATCCTAGAAATGCGAATATTGTGGGCACAAGTTACATCCCTTACCATTTTCCATCCTCTTCAACACCGGTTCCTTCAAATTCATTTTTGACAACGCATCCTCCTCCTAACTCACATGGTCCTTCGGGCCGGAGTTCTACTGTTAGCCATCTTCATCCCATGTCTACTCACACCATAGTGTCACAAGGCTATGTGCCTCCTTATGTGTCTGCAGGATATGTACGATCTTATGGACATTTGTATGGACCATCTTATGGTCAAACTTATACACCTTATGGGTCTGGGTATCAACCTGCTTATAGTATCGTAACTATGGCTTCGTATCTCCCTAGCCTCAAGGTACTCCAAACTACAATATGTCCATGCATCTCTATATGGGTCAAATGGGAGGAGGTTACCATCCCACTGGCCAAGGCCATGGTGTTTATAACAATTAGACCTATATGAAGCAGCCTTATCAAGGCACATGGAATCAGATGGATAAACCTAGGCTCCCTTTCCTTGCAACGTTGAATTTACCTCACTTTTCGAGATTGAATAATGACCCAGTATGTCATGACCCGACATGGCTAGTCATTCCCATCAAGCTTCCTTCGTACATTCCCAATTTCGAAGGTAAGAATGATGAAGAGCCTGGTGATTGCATTACGAGTTTCCACGTATGGTGCTCTTCGAACTCATTGAATCACGATTTGGTTCGTTTAAGGCTATTTCAATTCACCCTCATGGGTCTTGCGGCGAAGTGGTATATAAAGTTTCCTGGGGGGACTTATATGATGTTTAATGACTTGGCTATGAATTTTCTCAATCACTTTCAGCTACCCGTGCATTACGATGCTCGTACTAAAATCTTATCGACATTTCGGCAAGATAAAGCCACCCATATCTTTGATCACATTCAAGAGTGGTGTAGACAGAAGAGATTGATTAAATCCATCATTCCACTGAAGTTTCTTTTGGAATGGTTCCTGAAGTCTTTATTGCCTTATATAGTGAAGGGTGTTTCCACATCCAAAGTGCAAAATGAGGAACAAGCTATTTTTTGAGCTCAGGAGTTAGATTTGATTTATGCTCAATCCGGGCTCTTGTATGAGATCATACCAAATGCACCTAGATCTAATTTTAAACCTAAGTTCAAAACTGGGCCACATGCCAATGGAATTGTTGGCTCCACAAGTGATAAACATATATACTTGGTTACAAATCAAATGAATAAGTTGTCTGTTAACCAGCCCGCATCGGGACGAGCTACGACTTCATCCCATCCTACCCAAACGGTGGATGTACTTTCAGTGCAATCGTTGAACCAAAAAGGTAACCAGCAACCTAGATGGAATAAGAAGGAAGGTAAAAAGAACCGAAAGGTTGGGAATAGGAATGAAAATACTAATAATGAAAAGAACACCAATAATGCTGGGGGGGGCAAGAAACCTAAACATAAGGTTAAATTTCCTTGAAATATTTGCGGGGATGATCACCTCACTCACTTGTTCCCTCAGATAGAAGATGCCTCAAAGTTCATTAGATGAAGCCCAGCTGTGTTGACGGATCCTTTACCACAAAACTAGAATATGAACTTGAGGATCGTGGACCCTGGTCGTGCTTCTGGTGGGACTTCAAACATGTCGAACATCATTAGTGGCCATGGTTGAATCAACATGATGTTTGCCAAAAATGTTGTGACGCTTTCTAAATATTATGGTACATCGCAACCTGACCTAGGGAAAAAGCCTACTCCACCTGAGAGCTCTTTACGTATTGAAAATCCTAGCGACAAGCCTGAAGCTCCACCTCACATTCTTAAGGGAGTCTTGAAGTGTTTGAGGAAAAATCCTATTCCCAGAGCTTCCCAGAACTATTCTATTGTCAAGGATTTGGGCAAAACTCCTTGTGCGATTTCTTCTTTAGAAGTTCTTCAGACTTTCCTTCCGCAAAGGAAGGCCTTGTTTTCTGCTCTTGGGGTGCCTGATTGAAGCTCTCCTTTGGTGATCAAATTTGAAACTCATGGAGTCTATGCTCACTTCCTTACTATGTGTCCCTTTTGGTTCATATAGAGTGTTTAAACAATAGCATCAAGTGCACAGTGATTGATGAAGGCATTGTGTCTTCTGTGATGTCTTTGGCGTGTTCGAAGGGGATGGCTTCTCCTATGTTGTCTAAGTCCGGCACCATGTTAACTGCTTTTTATGGAATATATTTTCGTCTGCATGACATAATTCCTTCCCTTAAGGTCCAATTGGGAGGGAAGACCACTGAGATCGAGTTTGAGGTGGTTGATGCGCCCCTCGACTATAATCTTTTATTGGGTAGGAACTGGATTTATAGCATGCAAGCGGTCACATCATCCCTATTCTGGCTTGTTTTTTTTCCTTTGGATGGGAATATGTTTATGATCGATTAGCCTATATTTTGATAAGTCTAGTTCAAAAGAATCATCGGGAGAATCTATCCCGATTATCGATCATTCTCAGCGACAACTAAGAGTGTTGGAGTGGGCATGTATCCTTCATTGATGGGAACATTTAATTGTGTTGCACCCATTTTTATGATCAGTTCTAGCCTTGGTAAGGCCTCAACATCATTGAGTTTGGTTCCTTTTTGCACTTCACATATGAAGGATCCTTGGACTCTTCCTTTTCTAATTACTTCAGGTGAAGATTCTATACCTACCAAGACGGACATGCCATTGTCTACAACTATTGATCCAAGTTTTCTCATCATTTTCGGCAATTAAATTATGCATTTAAACATATGTTTTGTCATATTTTTGCATATTTTCTGTCACGCAACTCACTATTCAACCCCAAGTATGAATGAATTTAAGGTTTATGTAAAATCCATATATTATTATCATTTTACAATTTTATTGATTAAAATTGACATTATTTGAAGCACGTTTGATATATTAATTTATTTGTATATTTTTTTGTAGGTTATATAGTATTTGGAAAAGTTAACAAACAGACATGCATTCAGCTAGATATGCATAGAGCATATCCAACTCACTGTCTAGCTTACCGTCCAGATCGCTAACCAGACTGTGCACTATTGATAACATATTCCAGGCATTAAACGTTGGAACGGTTTGTAAACTACTTGTTGTCCATGCATATGGATGATGGATAAGCTCGCGTTCTAGAAGACTCACCATCGTGTTTCCATTTCTCGACACCACACCACTATTCCACACGTTTGGATGATAGTAAGATTCTCATTCTAGAATAATCACCACTGTGCTCTCCTTTGTTTGATACGACTCCACCAGCCACGCTAAAGAAGGAGCCTATATGCCACATCATGTGATGAAGAGAGTCAATGCGCGAAGGAGAGGGAGAACGCTATGCATTGGCATTTGATTAGCTAATGGTCATAATGGTTGACTAAATTTGGAAAGCAGTTGACCACTAAAGGGTCGACTTTCTCATCCCTTGTAAACAATATATATATATATATCATCCTCTACGTGAGAGCTCAGTTAGCTAGCAGTTTAACCAGTTTATGGATGCGATTCATCGTTCTTAAGTACAATGTAATTATGTTCCATATTTTTAATAGAATTTGTATGTTCTGTTATTTATGATTGTGTTCATGTAAGCGTTAACCATGAATCACCCTTGATTGCTGAGAGGGCCCCTCATCAACCAGAGGTTTCTTTTCTTTTGTAATTTTGTTATTTTTCCTTTGTAGTTAGTATAGTTTGATTTCTAGTTTTTTTTCATTTAAATTATTTTAAACATTGCATCGTGTAATGCATTTTATTTCTAAAATTAAATAGCTAGTTGCACACATAGTTTGCTTTCAATTTGCTTTCAGTCATTTCATTCCCATATTTATTGTTCAATTTTATTTGTAAGTAGATAGAATAGACTGCTTTTATCAAGTTAGAATAAATTCAATTTTGTTCATTTCCTTTCTGTTATAAATTCATTTATGTTAAATTTCTGTTTGTTTCTTAATACGCAATGATTTCTTTTTATGAATTAGTTTAAGATTGTTTCGCTGTCAAAATTGATTATTAAGTAGGTTTATTTACTACCTCTCTGCATTGTATTTACATGTGCACAAATTCGGTTGAAAATTAGATCATTTAGGTTATTTTCTGTGATTTTAATTGTGCATACTGTCATTCGAACAGCCTGTTCAAGCTGTTATTTAGACACCCCTTTCAGACCTACAGTTCAGTTTCTCATCCAGTCCATTTAGTATCATACACATATTTCTTTATTAGGGATGTGTGGAAAACATTATGAACTCTTATGTGAGTAGGTAAATCTAGTTCATATGCCACTGGCTCTCTCTTCGCCAGTATCTCAAAGGGTCCACAAGATCTTAGTTCTAACTTACCACACCTTCGCAAGCTCAATGAGCTTCCTTTTTCTTTTACTTTCAATTAAACATGGTCACCTATCTAATAATATTTATCCTTTCTTTTCTTATCCACATAACTCTTCTAGTGGTTTTTTCTTCTTTAAGGTTTAGTTGGACCTTAGTACCTAATTGTTCCAAGTCCTTTAGTAATTTAGACCCTAACATGAGCCAATCCACTGGGATACTCCAAGTAATCGGCGTTCTACACTTCCATCCATAGAGTACCTCAAAGGGACTCATCTTGGAGGAGGTTTGATATACATTTTTATATGCAAACTCTAAAAGATGCAGGTAATCTTCCCACTTGGTGGGGTTGTTCATGACATACATCCTTATAATTTCCTCTAAAATTTGGTTTACCCGTTCTGTCTGTCCGTATGTCTATGGGTGGTAAGCAGTACTAAATTTCAACTGCATCTCTAATACAGAGAATAAGGATCTCCAAACATTATTGGTAAACTTTGTATCTCGGTCTGAGATGATTGCCTTGGGTATCTCGTGTAGTCTAAATATCTCCTTTAAGAAGATGTCAACAATGTGTACTTCCTTGTAGGTCTACTTCATTGGAATGAAGTGTGCTTATTTTGACAACTTGTCAACTACTACAATGATAGAATCATTTTGCTTCTTACTCTTTGGTAGACCTGTGATAAAATCCATACTAATGACCTCGTGCTTCCATTCTAGAATGGGAAATGGCTACAACAATCCCGAAGGATGCTCATGCTCAGCTTTGACCAACTGACATTATTGACATTTTGTGATAAACAACGCTATGTCAGACTTTAAATTAGGACAAAAAATTGTTTCTTCACTGCGGATATCATTTTTTGATATCTTGGATGCCTTGAGTAGAGTGTCCGATGAAATTCCATGCCGATGCTAGACATAGTTTCCCCTCCTTCTGAAACATACAATCTTTCTTTGGACCACAACAATGTTGTTTCATCTACCTTGTACTCTTTTTTTTGTTGAAACAACCTCTCCTCTTGGACCTTCTTGAGGATTTCAACATAGAAATGGTAAACTCTCTTGGTTGTTCTAATCCTCTTGTAATTACGAATCAATTTGACTTAAATTTATCTCATATATCATATGATCTCGTTGGCTTAAAACATAAAAAAATTGTTCTCCTTTCCCTTTATATGCTTTAGCTCCAATTAGTACTCGCTAAGGAAATCCACCCATCTGGCCTGCCTGGAATTCAGATCCGGTTGCTTAAATAAATACTTCAGACTCATATTGTTTGCTTTCAAAATAAATTTCTTCCCCATGAGGTTGTGCCTCCACATCTTCAAGGTGTGGATGATGGATGCTAACTCAAGATCATGGGTTAGGTAGTTTTGTTTGTGTTCTTTTAACTTCTATGATTCATAATAGATCACACAATCGTTCTACAAGAGGACTCCTTTGAGCCCTTCCTTTCTTGAATCTATGCAAACAATGAAATCCCCATCGAGATCCATAATTCATAGTATTGGTGCAGTCGTCAAAATATGTTTAAGCTTCTGAAAAATTTCCTCCCACTTGGTTGTCCATAAGAACTTGTTCATCTTCTTATGCAAAGCTATCATGGGACAAGATATCCTCAAAAAGTTCTCAATGAACTTTCAGTAGTAGTGGTTAAACAAAAAAAGGACCTAATCTCAGTCACACTAGTGGGGCTAGGCCAATTGTCTATGGCTCTAATATTTTTTGGGTCCACAACAATCACCTTCTCGAAGATGATGTGACCAAATTATTGTATCTCTGGTTTGTAAAAATCACATTTAGTAAACCTGGCGTAGAGCTGGTGTTCCTGTAACACCTGTAGCACTATGCAAAGCTGCTCCTTGTGTTCCTCTTTAATATGAGATTAAACTAGGATTCCGTTTATAAATACCAAAACAAATTTATCCAGGTATTTACTGAAGATATTGTTCATCATACGCATAAAGTACGTGGGTGCATTGGTCAACCCAAAAGGAATTACTACAAACTAGTAGTGGATGTACATTGTACAAAAGGCGATTTTGTGGATATCCTCATCTCAAATCCATACCTGATGGTACCCGGATCGCATGTCAATCTTTGAAAAGATATTGGCTCCTCCTACTTAATCGAACAAGTCATCGATCCTAGGGAGTGGGTATCATTTATTGATGGTCATCTTGTTAAGTTGGTGGTAATCGATGCATATCCACATTGTACCATCCTTATTCTTTACAAATAGTATCAGTGCTCCCCAAGGTGACACACTTGGTCAGATATATCCCTTCTCAATCAACTCCTACAACTGCTATTTGAGTTCCACCAACTCTAGTGCACTCATTTGGTAAGCGACATTTGAAGCTGGAACTGACCCTAGTGTCAGTTCTATGGAAAAATATAGATCTCGTTTCGGTGGTAATCCTGGTATCCCCTCTAGAAATACATCTGTGAAGTCTACAAGAACTGGAAATTCCTTGATGTGTTGTTCTCTTTCACCTTCTATGTCCTTGATGTTCACTGCAAACAATTTGCATCCTTTCCTAATGCACTTATTGCTTGTAAAGAGGATATCTTTCTTATAGAAACTTTCTTAAGCATGCCTTGAATCTTTACTTGATTCCCTTGGCTATATGTACACAATATTGACTTGTGTAAACGATCCAACATGACATGGTGTTGTTCCAACCGGTCCATGCCGATAAGTATATCATACGATCGTAAGGGTAGGATGTTCAGGTTTATTCTAGCAGGAAAACCATTTAGGTTTACCTCACAATCTATAACTATTTTAGAAACCTTTTGTTTCGTACCCATGGGTAATTTCACTTTCAAGGGTTTATCATGTTTAACTTTGTCTAGTTTACATACATCAACAATTTTAGGTGATACATAACTTCGACAAGAACTGGGGTCAATCAATATTGAAATAGAAGTGTTGGAAACCTTACCTTCTATATCAAATATGGTAGCCTGATGGTATGCATGTTGGCCATCCAAGGATGCATAATTCCGTGGTGTTCTAGCTATGTCCTCTACAATTGGTTCTTCTTGTAATTTGTGCAAGACTCCATTGGTCTTGTTCTTACAGTCTTAGGCATAATGGGGCCCTTGGAATTTCTAGCATTTGATTTGCAGTTGGGAAACATTGGCTCCCCCATTTTCTGTTAATTTGTTAGCATTTGGAGTTGGTACATATCGCTTCATACCTATCTTATTGAAGTTCTTATTGGTTGGAAAACTGTTGTTCTGTTTTCTGTAAGGAAGTGGGTTGAAACCCAGTTTGCAGTTGTCTGAGAAGGTCCTAGACCTGTCTTTTATTCTGTTGATGTTCTCTTCCCTGAGTTTTCCATGCTCATAGTAAATCCTAGATTTGTGTAGGTGGAGTCCAATGTTTTAGGCATGTGAAATTCAATCCTCTCTCGAAAGTTGGAAGGAAGACATCCTAAAAACTGTTGTATTTTCACTTTTTCATCCTTTATGTATGAAACATAATGTAACATATCCAAAAATATGTTAATAAAAGCATCCATAGTCATGGAACCCATTCTTAAATCATGAAACTCTTTCACCTTCCTGTCGAAGATTCTTTTTGATATTTATTTTTCCTAAAAAATTCTAAGAAAATTACTCCATCGTATTTCTTTTACCTCATCTTTCGTGGTATGCTTTAGGTCTCTCCACCATCTAGTTTCTTTTTCATTTAAATTATAGATGGCTAGACGGTATTTTATCCCACTCAAGTAGTTTTGTACTAGAAGGTATTTTCTCATACTGAGAATCCATTCCTTTAGCTTTTTCCTTGGTGTTCATCTCCCCTTCATAGTTTGGGGCTCTTATCTTTTTGAATTCTCCTTAGACATTGCCATCATTCCTTTGTTTCTTTCTGCAAGGAGAAAGGGAATTATCACTAGAAATATTGTGGTAATCTCTTTCTTGAGTTTCAGGGGTTTGTTCTTCTTTCCATTTTTCCTTTGGGATGCTGGACCATTTGTGACAAAACTCTTTCTTGAACTTCTTGGTTGAATGAGTGGGTTTTCCCTCCGGGTTTCCTCATGTCATGTTCTGCAGCAAAAAGTTCATTAATTTCTTGTTGTTTATTTATTTCATTAATATTATTATCCTTGAAACTCTAGAAGTCTGCTTGAAGACTATATATGATTTTCAATATATCAGAATTTTATTCAACCACTAGTTTTTCTTCTCATGTTGGGGTATTCAATTTTCCTTGCCGGTTGTTGTCCTCTTCCATGTTCATGATCTGGACTCTTATTTGAATCCTGCAAATTTAAAATTTTAATAAAAATAAATTTTTATGTTAGTTAAAAAATTTCAAAATCATAATTTATTTTCTGCAACGAATGTTGGACATTCCCATTAGGTCTCCTAGCATTGAAATTGGGATTGGATACCACTTGTAATGTCCCCATATTTTGAAGAAAAAAAATTTATTGGCTAGTGAAATACTACCTATTATGGACATTAATTCATCTTCTACTGAATATGTTGTTCATTGCTTACTAATTCAAAGTGTCATAAGATGTGCTTAACTTTGTCTGTGTTATCCTATGTAATTGTTGATGTAATTATGCACTATGTTTATTTTACTTGAACTGATTTTAATTGATTACTCTGCTAGTGATTACAATTTATCATAAATGTGCATATGCCTGTTCAGTTATATCTTACTCCCTTGTTATATGTTTCGTTCATTGTTTATGGATTTATTTATGGAAATTTATGACTTGTCTTTAACTGTTAAGGGGTGGAGTGGCACGATTTGTATCCCTTATGGGACCACCTGGGGAGGTAACTGGTTCTACTTGCTCTTACGGGGTTTACTTAGTTCAAGTTTGAACTAATGCAAACTTATTCTTTTAGTCCAAGTTCATTAGATGGCAGAATCTAGTTACGACGGCTAAACTTGACATTCTACGACATGCTATCCATGCTACACTATCCTATGCCTATTGAAGACAAAAGAACTAAATTACTGGCCTAATTATTCCTACTGCTATTGTTTTACGCAGAGTTAGGGTTGTAAGACCTGAATCTGTCTAGTTGAATTTATTATTGTGGATTGAGGCTATGACAATTTTTATCGCTTTGCTATGTATTTATAACATATAAATTGAATTATGTAAAGCCTAAAGTTATAGGATTAAGCCATAAGACTTAATCAAACATTATATTAAACTTTGTAAGTACTATGATCTATGTGGTAAACCCTTCATGCCATATTCCATATGCCATGAAACCATGGCTTAACTATGCAAATGAGGGTTTTGATGGAGGTTTTAATACAAAATTGCAATGTTGGGATTTGGAATATGTCAGTGCCAGAAATTGTTCCCATACTACAAGAGAACAAGAAAACACAATCTCAATAATCTCAATAAAACAAGACACGGTTTTAAGGTTTTTTGGTTGAGAAGTTTGATGACAAGAGGGAATGCATTCATAAATACAAATAAACACTAAATAATAAGCATAGAAAGGCTAATATGCATAACATAATAACCATAATCCAACAGAAAACAATACTGAGATTCACCCACAGATGGCAAGCATTCCAAATATAAAAACTTTAAACAAGCAATGAAATTACCAGCTGAGAAACTAAAACAAGTTATAAATGAAGCCAGAGAATAAACTGAAGGGCATATAGAGCATATATTTCATAATCAGTCTTTCAAATACACATAAGAGTCTTTACTTAGCTCATAAACAAGTCTGATTGACCTCCTCTTGCCAACCAAAAAAAAATCGAACCATTTTCCTTCTTTCAGACTTACACTTATACTATTCTCCAAAATTGGTTAAGGAACTGAACCCTAACTATTTTTTTAGTCTACCCATCAAATAGTATCATCTAAATAATATTTACAAAAATAAAGTAACTTTCAAACATAACTAATAACTGAATATCTTAACAAAATTTACAGATCCTTAGCTGCTTCAGCTAATAAGGTAATCCCTTCCAAGCCTTGAGATTTTCTTCTTTCCTTCAATTGATCTGCCTCCATATTTGCAATCTTCCTCGTTAGCTCTTCATTTTGCTGTTGCAGGTCCTGGATGGTTTGCTTCAACATTGTGAATTGACCTTCTGTATTCCTCTTCCTTTTCAATGCTTCTCTTGAAATTGCAATCAGCTCCTGATAATGGTTGTTTACCTCCTCCAAATCCTCTCTGAGCCTTCTGTTTTCCATGGCCAAGCTATCATTAGTCTCCTGCATGTACTCAACCTGATACTTATATTGTTTTACACTTCTTTGTAAATTCTCTTTTTCTGAATTAAAGTTTTTATTTCCTGTCATGGTTTGCATCTCATTTGGCAGCCAGGGAATATTCAATCTCCTATAAATTTCTTCATCTTCTTGCAACAATTCTGTAGGTGTTCTAGGAAACCCTAGGTGTTCTTGACTCTCATATTTACATGGAACCTTCTCCTCAACCATCACCTTCTCTGAGTAAGAACTCTTTATTTCACCTTCTTGTTGTTCCTACAACATCTGACTTTGTACCTCCAAGAATATATCAGATATTTTAGTATCAGTTAGGATAGTCTCTCTCTCTCTAATTCCATTGGCCTTTTACCCTTATTGCCATCTTTATCATCATTCAATTTTTCCTCAGATGAAGAATCATCTATCATTGTTACTCATTCTTTGTTCAATTTAGGATTCAACAACTTCTTCATATTCATTTTGAGTTTATTTCTAGGTCTGTTTTTAGGTCTCCAAACAAGAGCAATCTCCCCCAACATTTTGATAGTCTTACCTTGATGAGTAACTGAGGCAAACTCAACAACTTTTAGTTTCTTTCTTTTTTACTGTGCTACCTCATCACCATGGCTTTGAAATTCTTGCTCAGTACAAGCCCTAGTTGCATCACTGTCAGGGACTTTATCATCATCAAATAGGCATTTCTCATCTTTTGAAAGAACTGTGATAGGACTTTGTCTTTGAACTTCAATATCCTTTTTCTCATTTGAAATTGTCTCTGCAGGTACAACATTTTCAACAGGCTTGGCTTCCTTAATATCTGATTGTAAATTCTTACTCTCATTGTCATTGAGGTGTTGTTGAGATTCAAAGTCTTCATTTGCATGATATGAAACTTCCTCCGATTTAACCCTGTATTCATCTTTGACTTTTACCTTTTGCCTGAACTTTCTAATCAAAGTCTGCCCTTTATCAGATTGTCTTCTGTGAGACTGTCCCTCTTGATCATTTTGAAAACCTGAATAGAAAATGAAATACTCCCAAGTCTTTCCCCTACTCTTCAAAACAGTGTTTATGATAAGTTGAATGAGTCCATGATAGAAAATAGACTGCTTAGTATGATCTTGGTGATCCTAAACTTTGCATGACATCTTTTGCACACTCTTCAGAAAGAAGAAGGGTAAGTTCATCTTGGACTCATCACTGAGATGCTGAAGAAAACTGAAGTGGTATTTGAAAACAAAGGCATATCTACCCTCACAGGTAATACAACTTTGTAAAACTTTAATGGGCTCAATCCATTTAGGTTTGAAGTTATGAATTGGTACACCTTTACCCCAATCTACAATCACACAAATAAGTAAGTACTTTTGGGCATTGAAGGTGAATGGAACCTTCTTAAATCATAATTCTCCCACGTTCAAGATGCGTATTTCCTCAACTATAAACTTAGTCATTTTGAATTGTAAAGTATCAAAAGACACAATGTATTTATCATAGCACTGAGCAAATTTATGAGACACCTCTACATGATATCCATCAATCTGTTTGAAAAATGTTAACCATCCTGCATTTGAAAATAACTCTGCACATTTTGAAAAATTATCTACCCATCTTAGGTCAGTGGGCTCAACTCTATTTGTTTTTCCACTTTTCTTCATATTCACTATGGTTTAACAGCACTTGTTGATATCCCACAATATACCTATATTCAAATCATAACAGTTTGTCCTAACAAACAATTCAGCAATCTTTTGTGCCAAATTACAACAGTATGACCCAATCACAGAGTTTAGGGAACTCCAACAAGTTCTGCTTTGAATTTTATTGTTTTAAATGATGAATACTTTGAATATATTTGTTAATAATTCATCGTTCATAGTGTATTAGGTGAAAAACTCATATTCCTCCTTCAAATTTTATCATTTAGGATTTTATCAGAAAATCCCCAAATTAAGAAAACCCTAGCAATGAAACATGGGATACCTGTTTAGAATACCAATACGAGTGTTGGAATGCAATCACTTGAATGGTTAAGTCTCGAATTTCATGTTCCACCTGTCTATAACTGTCCAGAACACTTCAAACAGTCGCTGTTGAAAAGCCCTAATTCCTCATTCAGTGAAAAATCCCAATTTCTCAGTAGTGTCTTCTCACCATGACCTTCAATATCCTTCATGTCCTTCAGATAAGAAACATACTCCCGAAAAAATCTGTCTCATCCTACTCGCTATCATCATTTATCCTGCACTGCATGCAGTCGCCATGATCTACCTCTTATAATGATCATCCACCTATTACAATGATAAAACTATGCAGGAGATGGATCAAATGCATCAAATGATATGATTAACATCTCAGAGATAAGACACCCAAAAAATCAAACTAAAAAAATGATGATTTTAGCATTCACAACTTTCCTGTAGCGCTCTAGTGTATCAAATTTTCTATTACGCTACAAGAAAGTCCAATCAAATAATTTCACATCATTAGGCCACTAATAACGATTAAAACTTGGTTTATATGTTTAATCTTGACCTTAGTGTCATTTATAAAACTTATTTAATCCATATATGCCTTGTAAAACCCTTCAATAATGAAATTTTATAAAAGCATGCTTAAAAAAAATCAAAGTCATGAAAATTAAAAGTTTGAACTCAAAATTATCTTTATAAACAAAATTTCCTAGAAGGAAAAATACTAGCAAGGTTCAAAAACATAAATAAAAGCATAAAACTAAGGAAGACAAAATCATGATCTAACATCTTGCTCCTGCTCCAGGATGAAGTCCTCCTTGTGAGGCTTCAAGAACCTATAGACCAGTGCCTTCTTTACTGCTACTTGCTAATCTGCAAAATTTCCATTGGGTTATGGAGTCCTTATTGTGTTTTACTCACACTAGTATATACAATGAAAACTAAAATTCACCTCAAAAACTGTAGAAATGCTTGAGGAATCGTCCATTAACTGGACTTGAAAATTCCTCACCCTCCAAAGTCCGTAGAACAAAAGTGTTGTTTTCCAAAAACTTAGATACTAGGAAGGGGCCAAACGAGAGGTTATCAAACTTGCCATGTTTCCCTTTTTGCTCCTACCTAGAATCCCATATTAGAACCATGTCTCCTATTGAGAAAGTATTATCTTTGATTTTCTAGTCAAATCTTTCTTTAATTTTCAAAATGTATAGCTATGCCTTTTCTTCCACTTTTTCTCTATTCTGCTGCAACTCTATCATTGCATAAATCCTTCTCTGCATATCATTAGGTTCTTCCTGACAATCCTGAAAAAACTTCATCACTGGGATACCCAACTGAACAGGAAAAACTTCATCTGTACCATACACTAATTGGAAAGGAGAAGTTCCAATTGCTTTTTTTACTGTTATTCTATCAGCCCATAATGCATACTTCAACATAGAATCCCATGATCTCTTATTATGCTTCAGCAATTTTCTTATACTCTGAATGATATTTTTATTGGAAGACTCAGGTAAACCATTACCTTGAGGATAGTAAGGGGTTCAATGTTTCAAGAAGATGCCATTCTTTTCACAAAATACTCCCATTGCCTTAGACATAAAATCCTTTGCATTATCTGTTGCTATTCTCTGAGGACACCCAAACCTACTGAGGATATTTTCTTCAATAAATTCCATAATCACCTTATTTGTGGCATTCCTTGTGGGGATAGCTTCCACCGATTTGGTAAAGAAATATGTTGCAGCCAAAATCCACTTGTGTTGTCCCGAGGAAGATGGATTTATATCTCCTATAAATTATAGACCCCACTGCTAAAAAGGGGCACTTACTGCAATTGGTTTTAAAGGTAATGATAACAATTTTTGTTTACCAGCAAATTTCTGACAAGGGATGCATGCTCTTACCTGCTGATATGCATCTGAAAATAAAGAGGGCCAATAGTATCCAAATCTTAATATTTTGTATGCTGTTCCCTTCCAATACTTGTGACATCCACAAGCACCCTCATGAGATTCAGAAATCACTCCTTCAATTTCAGGTTTATCTAAGCATTTGAGTAGAATATCCCCTGGATCCTTCCAAAATAGTTGTTGTTCTAACAATTAGTACTTAGTAGTTCTTATCTTCAAAGACCTATCAACTTTTTTTATCTAAGTGTTCAGGACATTGCAAATACAACAGAAAATATACAATGTCTACATACCATGTGGATGCTGAATAGAAATCCATAATCTTCTCTTTCTCTAGCTCTGCTTGTTTTTCTTCTTGTGCTGGCTCCTCTACCATCAAATGCAATCCTAGATCTTGGCAATTTGATTCAGCCAACAGCTTATCTAAACCTTTTCCCTTTACTGATTTGGTAGGTCTAATCTCTACATCATACTCCATGATTTTAGCAATCCATTTGCCTCTTTCTCCCTCGTTGTCAGGCTGTGTCAAAACATCTTTTATAGTAGCATTAGGCACATATGAAATAACTTTGGAATGCAAAACATAGATTCTGAAAAATTTCAAATCTTTTACCAAAGAGTAAGCCTTTTTTTCTAATATGTTGTATTTTAATTCAGAATCTCTAAGAGTTTTGCTGAAGAATGCAATAGGCTATTCAAGACCATCCTTATTCTTCTGTAACAGAACAACAGCCACTGTATCTTCAGATGCAAAGGAAAAGGTTAGAAATTCCCTGGTAAAATCTAGACTTACTAATACTGGAGATTCGGTAAGAGCCATCTTAATTTTTTCAAATGAGTTATTTGCTTCAGTGGTTCACTTGACTTCTTGATCCTTCTTTAGCATGGCTGTAATTTGTTTGATAGTCTCAACAAAATTTGGTATAAACCAACGCAGAAAGTTGATTTTACCAATGAAAGATTGGACATATTTTTTACTCCTTGGTAGACTTCTCTTCAGTATTTCTTTCACCCTTTCTGGGCCAATCCTTATACCATCAGCTGAAACTAAATGACACAATAATTTTCCTTCCTGTACGGCAAAGTGTGACTTCTTTGGATTCAAGGATAAACAAAATTTTCTGCATTTTAGGAAAGTTTGTTTTAGATGTTTTAGATGTTCATCATCTAATTGTGAAAAGACAATAATATCATCTAAGTAAATCACTACAAACTTGTCTTTTTCCCCAACAAAGGCTATATCCATATCTCTTTGAAAAGTTGCTCCAGCATTCATTAAACCAAAAGGCATCCTATCATACATGAAAGTTCCCCATGGAGTAGTAAAAGCTATTTTTTCTTTATCATCAGAATGCATAGAAATTTGATTGTATCCTGAAAAGCCATCAACCATAGAAATCCTTTGTGCCCCAACAACCTTCTGCAATATTTGCTCAATTTTAGGCAGAGGATAATTATCCTTTAGTGAAGATCTATTCAAGTTTCTAAAGTCAACACACAGTCTGATTTCTCCGTTCTTTTTCCTGACAGGAACTAGATTAGAAACCCATGAAGAGTACCTGAGAGGAACAATGATCTTAGCAGCTAATAACTTCTTAACTTCTTTTTCAATAACAGGAAACAAGGCTGGATTAATCCTCCTCAATTTCTGTCGAAAGGGTTTAACATTCGGTTTTAAAGGTACTTTATGTTGTATAATCACAGTATCATATGTTCTCAATTATTCATAAGACCATGCAAAGACATCAACATGCTCCTTTAACAACTTAATGTACCTATTTCTCTGTTCTGCTCTGAGTGCTTTTGAAATATTCACCATTCTTGGATGTTTTGTAGTACCAATGTTATAATCCACCACATTCTCTTCTAAAGACTGTACAATATGTTTTAAAGGTGTATCATCTTTTGAAAATATCCTTTCTAAAGGTACCAAACCTTTTGGGATGAAATTACCTTTTAGTTCAATAATCTTGTGGCCAGCAATTTCATTTTCAGCAATCTCTTCAACATCTTCATCCCATCATCTTCTTCTTGATCAATTAGGGAATTAGAAAACTCATGTGTAAGCTCTAAAAATATTTTAATTTCAGTGTCATCTTCAAACACTCTCCACTGCTTTACATTATCAGGTACAGAAGGTCTGTACCTAACCTCAATGGGATACTTCAATTGTGTGGTTTTGGGAATTCTAAAATGTGTAGCTGCTAAGGCCAATGAATCAGTAGTATGATTATGATCCCTTGGAATATAGGTAATGTTAAAAGCTACAAAATAATTGTCAATCATATCCCATACCTCATTTTGGTAGACTTTCAGCAAATCCTGTTTCACTTGATAATTGTTCCTCAACTACTGAACAACCAACTCGGAGTTGCCATATGCAGAAATCTATTGAATGCCTAAATCTTTAGAAGTATTCAAACCTAACAGCAAAGCTCCATATTCAGCAGTATTGTTTGTAGTAATAAATTCTAATTTATACATCAGCTTTATTGTTTCACCACTAGGGGATATGAGAAGAACCCCTGCTTCAGCACCTTCTTTACAAGATGATCCATCAAAGTATAATTTCCAAAGCTCATCTTCTTGTTCCTTATTGCATTTAATTGGTTGTTCCTTTTCAACCTGTAACAAACCAGTAGTATTATCATCATTGCTAAAATGTAACATGCAAGTACCCAAATATTTATCAATAGCATACAGAGGATGGTTTGTAGGGTTCTTGTCATCTGTCACAATATAGGAAAATTGAAGCTCTCTGTATAGCCTTCTGTTTTCTCCTCCAAACACAGGAATAGTAGCATATGTTAAATCCATTTGTAAAGTTCCACCAACTTTCTTTTCCCAAGACCTAGAGAGAAGTAATCCAAATTTAGGTGTAATATCTGCTTTTACCACATCCATGATCACACTTTTCATTGGTAACTAATCCAAACTAACAACCAGATATTTAATCACACCCAAACACTTTACAGCTCGTGAATCAAAAGCATACAGATCATGGTAGGGTTTTGTTATACTCAAACCTAAAGCCTCCATGAAATCCTTTGGCATTAGGTTATGTGATGCTCCTGAATCTAAAAGACAGTTATGTATCATTTGTTCATGGATTGTTAGTGTAATGTAAAATGGAAGTGAAGCACCTGCTTCATTCTCAGTTTTTTCAGCCAAAGCTGATCTAATAAATATTTTAGGATTTTCTTCTTGTAGATTCATTGTATCAGAAAGAGGTTGACTGTTTGCTGAACCAATCATTTTAAGAATTGATTCTTTGTAAGAAGGATTTTTCATTAATTCAGTAAAAGGCATAGGAATATTTATTTGGCCTAATTCATTTTCCATATTAAAATTCTGCACAGTTTTATTTACCTCTTCAATCTCCATACTCTTCTTTTGCTTATCCTGAATTTGTTTTTCCCTGACACAGGATCGAATTGTTGTTTAGTAGGTACAACTACCTTCTTCTTTGGGTTTTGTACTACTTGTTTTGGGCCTGACCTCAAATTCAAAGTCTTCTTTGGTTCATTCTGATATACATCACTAGTTACAACAATCATTTTCAGATTTAAGTCATCTTCTATTTCAAACATATCGGCATCATAGCATTCTACATTTAAAAATTCTTCTTCACTGTCAAAACCCTCAGTCAACTGTTCTCCAAAATAGTTCATATCTTGATCTATGTCTTCAAATAACACTTCCTCTTCAATTTCTTCTTCATCAACAACATTGTTTTGAAGAGGGGGGGTACCCTTTGATCCTCAGTCTCTCTCCTTTCTCACTGTATATCATTATTTCTTCATTCTCTAGGTATAAAGCAAGGAGCAAACCGTCTTCTGAATTGGTTTTGATTGTTAGGGTTTCTTTTACCTTCTTGGACAGGTTTGTTTGAATTCCTTTCTAGTTCTAACTTGTTTAATTTTGCAGTCAAGATCTTAACTAGCTTGGCCATCTCATCAATTTTACCTTCTGCAGAATGGGATGTTGAAACCCCTGGAGCTGCTTCCTTCTTACCTTTCTTGTCATATATCTACTGAGTTGTTTCCTTCTTCAATCTATTGGAAGCCAATATATTAGACTCCACCTCTAATGCTGCATCATGCATGTTCAGTAAAGAAATAGGTCTTCTTTCTCTTAGTAGTAAGGAAAATTCATCGTCAAAAGCATTTGCATATGTGAGTTTTGTAGATGTTTCTGAAGGTTTTATCTCTGCAAGAATTCTGCCATACATTTTATTGAATCTCTTCCAAAAATATGCAATGGTTTCATCCTTCTTTCTCATAAGGGCTCCAAATTCAGTTATATAATAAGTATGATCTTTCATGTCACCCCATTGTCTCATGAAGAGGTCCTGAAGTTCTTCTATGATGGTGATAGAATTTGCAGGCAACTCCCTAAACATCCTTAGCTTCATCCATACATCCTTAGCTTCAATATTCTGGTTATCGGCATAACTGAGAAAGGCTTCCCAGTGTTCCTCAGCTGTAGTTTCACTTTGTCCATTAAACCTAGGTAGGTATTTATGATAATCACCTACAGGGAGTGCATTCAAAGGCTTAGGAAAAACTAAGGGTGCATACCTAGCTGCAACCATTCGGTCCATCATATCTACTGGCTGATTTTGGGCTACCATTTTGAGGTTGATTGACTTTATTGATGGAGAGATTTGACTGGAACTTGGATGAAATGGGGTTTTACCAACTCTCAAATGAAATAAAGGAATTTTACCAGGAGATATTGTTTTTTCCTTTCTGAAGGATTGAGGATCAGTGAAAACTTGAAAGTTACTAATAGGAATTATAGGCTTCAACCAGGGTGAAGTTTCTTCTTCTTTTCTCAAAACAAATAAAGATGATGAACTATCCAATTAATAAGGGTCACATAGGGCTGGTAATGACTGAGACCTTCTAATCTTCCTAGCTGTTTTCAATATTTGTTTTGGGTTTGAAACACCCAACTGCAAAGGTGAAATAGGTTTGTTTCTTGTGCCAATTCCCTTAGTAGCCACTGTGACAAACTGGTGAAAAGTAGTTTTAAAGATTTGCTGGTTTAAGTTCACCTCTTAAAACTAGTGAAATGATAAGTATCCCAAGGAAAAATATGATTTCAACTTCGTTCCCTGGAAATGGCACGAAATATGTTAGTGCCATAAATTGTTCCCAGATTACAAGAGAACAAGCCAACACAATCTCAATAATCTCAATAAATCAAAACACGGTTTTTAGGTTTTTTTTCAAGGTTTTTTGGTTGAGAAGTTTGATAAAAAGAGGGCATGAATTCATAAATCCAAATAAACACTAAATCATAAGCATAGAAAGGCTAAGATTCATAACATAATAACCATAATCCAACAGAAAACAATATTGATATTCACCCACAGATGGCAAGCATTCCAAGTATAAAAACTTTAAACAAGCAATGAAATTAGCAGCTGAGTAACTAAAACAAGTTATAAATGAAGCCGGAGAATAAATAGAAGGGAATATAGAGCATATATTTCATAATCAGTCTTTAAAATACACATAAGAGTCTTTACTTAGCTCATAAACAAGTCTGATTGACCTCCTCTTGCCAGCCAAAAAAAATCGAACCATTTGCCTTCTTTTAGACTTACACTTTTACTATTCTCCAAAATTGGTTAAGGAACTGAACCCTAACTGTTTTTTTAGTCTACCCATCAAATAGTATCATCTAAATAATATTTACAAAAATAAAGTAACTTTCAAACATAACTAATAACTGAATATCTTAACAAAATTTACAGATCCTTAGCTGCTTCAGCTAATAAGGTAATCCCTTCCAAGCCTTGAGATTTTCTTCTTTCCTTCAATTGATCTGCCTCCATATTTGCAATCTTCCTCGTTAGATCTTCATTTTGCTGTTGCAGGTCCTGGATGGTTTGTTTCAACATTGTGAATTGACCTTCTGTATTCCTCTTCCTTTTCAATGCTTCTCTTGAAATTGCAATCAGCTCCTGATAATGGCTGTTTACCTCCTCCAAATCCTCTATGAGCCTTCTGTTTTCCATGGCCAAGCTATCATTAGTCTCCTACATGTACTCAACCTAATACTTATATTGTTTTACACTTCTTTGTAAATTCCCTTTTTCTGAATCAAAGGTTTTATTTCTTGTCATGGTTTGCATCTCATTTGGTAGCCAGGGAATATTCAATCTCCTATAAATTTGTTCATCTTCTTGCAAAAATTTTGTAGGTGTTCTTGACTCTCATCTTTACATGGAACCTTCTCCTCAACCATCACCTTCTTCTCTGAGTAAGAACTCTTTATTTCACCTTCTTGTTGTTCCTGCAACATCTGACTTTTTACCTCTAGAAATATATGAGATATTTTAGTATCAGTCAGGACAGACTCTCTTTCTGATTCCATTGGCCTTTTACCGTTACTGTCATATTTATCATCATTCAATTTTTCCTCAGATGAAGAATCATCTATCACTGTTACTCTTTCTTTGTTCAATTTAGGATTTAGCAACTTCTTCATATTCAGTTTGAGTTTATTTCTAGGTCTAGTTTTTGGTCTCCAAACAGGAGCAATCTCCCCCAACATTTTGATAGTCTTACCCTAAGGAGTAACTGCGGCAAACTCAACAACTTTTAGTTTCTTTCTTTTTGACAGTGCTACCTCATCACCATGGCTGTGAAATTCCTGCTCGGTACAAACCCTAGTTTCATCACTGACAGGGACTTTATCATCATCAAATAGGTATTTCTCATCTTCTGATAGAACTGTGATAGGACTTTGTCTTGGAACTTCAATATCCCCTTTCTCATCTGAAATTGTCTCTGTAGGTATCGCATTTTCAATAGGCTCGACTTCCTTAATATCTGACTGTGAATTCTTACTCTCATTCATATAAGGCTAATTATTATAAATGCCATGGCCCTGGCCATAGTATCCTCCTCCCATTTGACCCATGTAGGGCTGCATGGAAACATTATGATGTGGTGTACCTTGACTATGTAGTGCTACAAATCCATAATTAGAAGAGTAAGTAGGTTGTTGATACACATACCCATAGGGTTGATAGTTCTGTCCATACTGTGGTCCATAAGACTGTACATGAGAAGATCCATAAGGTGTCCCATGAGAAGCTCCATAGTTAGGGATATGGGGAACTCCTTGCGATGGACCATGAGACAATCCAGAAATAGGAACATGACCTCTCAGGACAACAGGAGGTACTTGACTCTGAGATGCGAGTAGTCGCAGTACAAACATGGCTAGTAGCGATGTTCCGGCCCAAAGGACCACACGAATGAGGGGGAGGAAGGGTTATCAAAAATGAATTTGAAGGAATGGAGTTTGAGGATGAAGGGACATGTGAAGGGATGTATGTGGTGTTCCCTATGGTCACTCATCTTGGTTCTCATATCCACATATGACTACTAACACTAGGTCTAGGACACACATGTGAGGTAGCTTCCACCACCGGGATGGAAGGTGCAATGTAACTAGTGCTCCCAAATCTCTTTGCATGGAAAGGAATAGGAGTGCCCCCAGGAATAGTGCTAGGCTCAATTTCTAACTTGGCATGATGTGTTGGATTATGTGCAGGGATATCAGGCATGCCATAATGAATATAACTAGTGCTTGTGGGTTCATGACGAGTCTCATCACCTGGTAACCAATACCAGTGACCTATGAATGAGGGATCATAACAAGAATGTGAAGGTATTTCTAGTGAAGGATCATATATAGGAGTAGAATCTATATCCCTGACCTTGTGAGGTGGAGAAGACATCTTAGGAATATCATCCTCGTGATCTCCCATTGTGTGTGAATCAATGTGAGAAGTAGTCTGCTCGGACTGTCTGTTTCTCTCTCCTAAAAGAGGAGGAGACATGGAAGGTGGAAGTCCTTCTAAATGATGAGAATGATGAATTGTCACACCTGAATCCACAATGGCTCAAAAAATGAAAAAGATTCTATATAATTATGCAAACCCTGGGCAAACTAGCGTGCACAGAGCATCCACCTATAAAATGTAAATCCAAATCACAAGTTAACAAGGGTAAGATATGTGAGCTCCTGAATGAATTAGGTATGTCTCGCCTAGGAGAGGATTGAGACTCCCATAAACAATAAGAAGAGGTTCATAACCAATTATAGTGGCCCTCTACTTCAACACATATAGATACTGTGTTGTCTGACCCCTACATGGCCAAGAACCCCCTCGATAACCTAGGTAAGGAAACTAAGGTCACCTCAATATAATCAATGCTTAGGCGGACAGTCACATGCAGGATTGGCCATATGGGTAGGGTAACAAAGCCCAAAACTCTCAAAAGAGCCCCCAGATATGAATATAATCCTGGAAATATCTTTGGTGCTACTCAGTTATGACCGGGGGTCATCCCAATCAATAATTGCTCACACTGGCTCATGCTTAACTCCCTTGTAAGAGGGGGATCCTGAGAAACACTAATTATATAAAGGAATTTCCCTTAGTTCGTACCTTATTTCGGATGGTTGATGTAGAACCCCATTGAGCTTTCCAACTTCAGCTTGAATTGAAAAATTGCTTCCTCAACATTAAATAAACAAGACAGGCATACTATATAAAATTGTGTTAGCTCTACTCTAGCATATATAATCAATAACATATAAGCATTTGAAATCATCCATGGATAAAATATTCATTCAAACACACATTATTGGACAGGAAAAGATATTTCTATTAATATAAAATTAGATATTACAATGAATACAACCTCTATTAGCACATCTGTGAATCGGAGAAACCGAGTCCCCCACTTGGGCCTCCACCACTTCAATCCTCCATCTCTCAATAGCAAGCTCACAAGCAAAAGATAAGCTTGAGAAGAACACAAAAGTAATCCAAGGGACAAAGGTGATGCAGACTCAAGCACAAGTTCCAGAAACAATGGACTATAGTTCTCTTGCTCTCAATTCCTCATGCCTTCAATGTATCCAAAGGGTTCCTTATATATCTCTTCAATGGGGTAATGAAAGGTCGAATCTGAGTGATCTCAAGGAATATGGAAGGCTAGGAGACAAGTGAGTTGGATCCACATCAAGAAAAACTCCAAAAGAATTTGGCCTTTTGCACACATCCCGATGTACACAGTTTTAGGTTTCAAACCCACGTATGTACGCGAGAAAGGGTTTAAAAGTCACGTATAGCAAATTTTGCATGTTTCTAGGGATGATCAAGGAAACATCAAAGGAACAAAAATGGTCCATGGGGTCTAAGGAGTCTGCATAGGGATAGGGAAGGCCATAAAAATGTGATTCACCATGTGTGGTAAAATGAGCTATAACAGATGGCCCCTAATGTGTGAGGTGAGAGGTGTCATACGATGGCTGAAATTCATTATAAGTCCATCCCATAAATGAAGTGATGAAGAACCCAGCGGAGTTGCCAATTCTGTTACGGAGAGAAATTCCTATGGCTTGGGATACCACACCAGACAGCTTAACTCTAGAAATCAATCCTTTCCTATATGCAATAGAAACCAAAAAACTAACACTAAAGGATCTCAATGCATACCTTATTCTGGATGGTTGATGTAGATCCCCATTGAGCTTTCCAACTTCAGCTTGAATTGATAAATTGCTTCCTCAACATTCAATAAACAAGACAAGCATACTATATATAATTGTGTTAGCTCTACTATAGCATATATAATCAATAACATATAAGCATTTGAAATCATCCATGTATAAAATATTCATTCAAACATAGATTATTGGACAGGAAAAGATATTTCTATTAATATAAAATTAGATATTACAATGAATACAACCTCTGTCAGCACGTCTGCGAATTGGAGAAACCGGGTCCCCCACTTGGGCCTCCACCACTTCAATCCTCCATCTCTTGGTAGCAAGCTCACAAGCAAAAGATAAGCTTGGGAATAACACAAAAGTGCTCCAAGGGACAAAGGAGATGCAGACTCCAGCATAAGTTCCGGAAACAATGGACTATAGTTCTCTTTCTCTCAATTCCTCATGCCTTCAATGTATCCAAAGGGTTCCTTATATAGCTCTTCAATAGAGTAATGAAAGGTCAAATCTGAGTAATCTCAAGGAATATGGAAGGCTAGGAGACAAGTGAGTCAGATCCACATCAAGGAAAACTCCAAAAGAATTTGGCCTTTTGCACACATCCTGATGTACGCGGTTTTAGGGGTCAAACCCACGTATGTACATGAGAAAGGGTTAAAAGTCGTGTATAGCAAATTTTGCATGTTTTTAGGGATGATCAAGGAAACATCAAAGGAACAAAAACGGTCCATGGGGTATAAGGAGTCTACATAGGGATAGCGAAGGCCATAAAAGTGTGATTCACCATGTGTGGTAAAATCAGCTATAATAGATATTTCTATTAACATAAATAATAGATTACAATGGTGACAACCTTTGTCGGCACGTCTGTGAACCGGAGAAACTGATTCCTCCACCTGGGCCCCCACCACTTCAATCCTCCATCTCTCGATAGCAAGCTCACAAGCAAAGGCAAACTTGGGAAGAACACAAAGTGCTCCAAGGGACAAAGGGATGCAGACTCAAGTATAAGTTCTGGCAACAAGGGACTATAGTTTTCTTGCTCTTCAATGCCTCCCCTTTCAATGTATCCAAAGGGTTCCCTATATAGTGCTTCAATGGGGTAATGGAAGGTCAAATCCGAGAAATCTCAAGGCATATGGAACTCCAAGAGACAAGTGACTCGGATCCACATCAAGGAAAACTCCAAAAATATTTGTCCTTTTGCACACATCTCGATGTACACGGGTTTGAGGGTCATATCCACGTATATACGTGAGAATAGTTTTAAAAGTCACATATAGCAAATAATGCATGTTTTTAGGGATGAACTTGGAAACATCAAAGGTACAAAAATGGTCCATCAAGTCCAAAGAGTCTGCAGAGCGATAGGGAAGGCCATAAATGTGTGATCCACCATGTGTGGTAAAATCAACTATAGCAGTCATGGTTGGGTGGAACCTGGTAGTTCCCAAGTTATTCGGTTATTTGAATAGAGGTCAGATCTATTTATGAATTTGTTAATTCTGGGTATTTGAGTGTGCAGGATTTTCATCCATTAAAACAACTTCAACTTGCAGGTATGAGGTTCTAATTTTCCCTTGCAAGGTACACAGGTTTTCTTAGTAAATGAGAAGGTTAAATTATGAATGTATAGTTAGTACTTGTTTTTCATAAATACGTTATATTTTGCATTATTTCTTTCTTCAAATTACAGGTTAATTTCAGTCTTCTCAAATAGTTATAACTCTTTAAAACAGAGTCTATATTTTTAAAGTAAGTTAGATTTCTTTTTTATTATTTTGATTTCAAAACATATAAATTAACATCATATATTTTGTACCTAAATCTCATTAACCCTAACTGATAGAATTTATAAACTAGAGGGCTATTTACAAACTAAACTGTATATCTTCTCTCTGCTAGCAAATTTCATATTCCCGGCCAGCTTGTATAAAATTATAATTTAAACATCATTGTTGAAACTTTATATTTAAAAACAAAACCTAAGATAAACATATTTAATCTATTATCAAAACTTACCAAATCACATAAAAAAAACTCCACACCAATAATCTCTACTTTACAAACTTAACCGCATCGTATTCCAAGCTATCGAGTCCTATGAGGTCTGTAAGCACAATTTTATCATAAATCATAACCATACTATCTGCCATCAAAATGAGAATCAAACTTAAAACTAATACAAGCTCATTAATTGAAATAACAAATCCATTTAGAGGTTTCAGGATCGAATCATGTCAGCACTTCTACCCAAACAACTCCATGCTTACAACATTAAACCACAAACCCATGCAACCCAGGACCGAATCCTGTGGGATCATGTAATTACAACACAAAGGTTTATCAAACCATGATAGGAATTGAATCCTTTAGGATTCGATTGGGAAAAATTTAAACAACACTCCAAAGTTTTACAAACTCTCACATAAATCTATGCTAATGAAACTAATTTATGAAAAGGATTAACCAACAAATATTTTACATAGGCTATGGGTTGAAATCGCAGCTTTCAAACTCAGACCCAAAACCCAGTATTAATCCATAATCGAAATCGTTTCTATGTTATTGTTTCATAGTAGTATAAAACAAAATATACAGGCTACATTCATTATCAAGGCTCTCGACTGAGAGGTAAACCCATTAACATAATCCATGTAAAAAGAACCACTTCCTACACTATCACAACCATGACATTCACATTTTCATCATAGTAAACTAATCTTACGACTGTATCCATACTAAACCACAGAAAAAAAAATTACATCATAAATCACCATTAAAACAAATATTGCCATTAAGAAAATACACAGTGACAAATCAGCAAGGGTGTCATTGCCAACAATGGCACTGCTTTAATCTAAACTAAATCATTTAAAAAAAATATGCAGAACCTCCATTTAAATACCAAAAAAAGAGTTTTTATATAGACAACAGAATACATAGGGTCACAGCCTTGCCAAGCTAGTGACAGTATCAATGAAATAACCCCAGCTATGAATACATACACTTATACCTACTATAAATTACAAATAAAACTACACAGTCATGATTCGACAAAGGAACCATTGCAAGCATTGGTACTGCCATAATTTAAGACCCATCATTAAAACTAAAATGCATAATTTTTCAGTGACTATCAAATTCATATGCTTAACTACCAACCCAAAATAAATTAATGAGCTGAGTCGTTACAGTCATGGCCCGAAGGCACCATACTCCAAACATCATAAAACTCATACTTTCATATGCATCTCTGGATGCCCTTTAATATAAACAGAACCTTACATAGGTGAAACCATTAAACCAAATCATTCACCATTAAAACACTGAGCTCAAGGTTTTGCTAAATTATTTATACACAGAGGTAATAAGTTCAATCTTGTTTGTATAGGGATTACCCATGAAGTGTATTCATTGATAGCTTAGTAGACACCACGACCCATGAAAGGAAGCTCTATCACCTACAGAAAAGAATAGAGGCTTGTTAAAAGTATGCCAACCCTCCACTTGAACAATGACGAAGATTATAACACCGTAAACCCAAGCGAAAAGATTACCTTCCAAATACACAGGGCAAGCTATTCCGCCACACATTGAAAAAACTAGAGAGCCGAACAGAGCATACCCACATCAGTGAAAAAATGATCCTTCCATACACGACAAGACCAAGAATAGGGTTTTAGTTTTCCCCATCACGAGGAGCATTTACTCCGCCACACTGTCCACCACCAACAATGTAATATTTTCCCCTCATTCCTATAGTTCAAACCAAAAATGTGTTTTGGTATTGGGAATGTGATTTTGTATTGGGATCGCCCATAATATCGTTGACATAAGATAAGCCAAGATTCATGTCATATGGAATATGCCATGACTGGACCCTTGTTGGAGGAGCAAGTCGATATGCCGACTTGAACAATAGCTGACTTAGTTGATTGGGAAACTAAGTTGGTCAACCGACCAACTAGAGATTAGGTTGGCCACCTAAAGTCATGTCAGTTCATTGAACTAATAGGTGTTGATGTATTTGTAACTTTGGAATGTATTCATCTATGTATCTTATGTATTGTAACCCGATGCTTATTATGGGATGTATCTATTATGTAATTGAGTTATGTTTTCATGCCCTGATGTTCCAATCGGGAGAATAAATAATGTAAACAAGTCATGTCAAGTCATAGTGGAAAACCCTCTGATTGTCTAAGGGTTAAAGTCCCCGCAGTTCCGGGGCACTAGGGTTATTAGACTCTCCTAGTAGAGGTTGGCCCTAGTAGGGTTTTAGTCATGTCAGGATTAGTATAAATAGAGAGCTAGGGTCTCTATTTAGTACACATCACTCACACACTCAAGTGTAGTGCATAGTTGAGGAAGGAGAAGACACTGGGGCTAGACAAGAAGAAGATTACTGATGTCGAGAGTGCATCTTACTATTTTGGGGTTTTACATCTTGTGCTGATTATATCTCTGAGGAAGTTGCAGGGTTTTATTTATTTATGATTTCCCTGATGAAAAACACTGTGTTCATTGTCTCTTGTGTTTGATTGCTGTACTTGTTGTTCTCTCAGTAAAGATCCTAACATAATGCTAGCTTGAATGTTGAAAAACTAACATGGTATCAGAGCTAACCTAAGAAGAAGGCACCGTGCAGCTGTGGGAACTAGGGATTCCTAGTTTGTGGATATTCCTCCACATATTTTCAGCAAAATTAAGGTGGAATAACTCTCCTCCTTAGGGCGCATCTTTATGTCAAAGCAGAATCCAATTCTGAGGTTTTTCAGTTTTGGACCTGTCACTTCTGTTGAAAATTAGGGATTTTCGTAGAAGAGGAATTTTTCAGTGAGCCTAGTCTTGGATTGATCTCCTCCCCAAAATCAAAGTTAGGGACAAATTTCAAGGCATTTGGGTAGACAGAACTCCAGAAAATAAAAACCCTAATTTGCTCTTGAACTAGCTCTCCAGGATTTCAGCTCAAGTTTCAGATCCAACATCTTGACTCTGGTAAGATCTAAAATATTTTGTATTTCCATTTGAGGTTCTCTGTTAAGATGTCTTATCATACCAATCTTGATGGAAATATTGAGGGAGCTAATAACTTCTGATCCTGGAAGTATAGGATCTCCCTGGTCCTCGAATAAAATGAGTTAGACTCCTACATCCATGAGGAGGTTCCGGTTCCAGAGGTAGATGAGGAAAAGGCCTTACATAAGAAGAAGATGGTTATGGAAAAGAGGATCATTGCTGAATATATCAAGGATAACCTTATCCCATAGGTGTCCTCTCTCAAGACACCTAAATCTATGTTTGATTCCCTAACCAAATTGTTTGAAGGGAAAAACATAAACCGAAAGATGACTCTGAGAAACCAATTGAAGAATGTGAAGATTTAAAATGCAGAAACAATCCAGTCTTACTTCACAATATTTTCTCAGATCAAAGAACAACTAGAAGCAGTTGATGAAGAAGTGGAAAATGTAGAGATTGTGATAACTACCTTGAATGGCCTTCCTAGGTCATGAGATTCTTTTATCCAAGGAATCTGTGCTAGAAAGAAGTTATTCAAGTTCCGCAAACTATGGGAAGAGTGCTCTCAAGAAGAAGCTCGGATAGCATCTTGAGAAGAGAAGATGGGAACTGAAGATCAATATCTCATAGTACACTCCAAGTCTCACTCCAAGTCAACCAAAAGAAGATCTCATAGCTCTAGAGGTAAGCATTCTCACAAAAATAACACTAGAAAAGATTTATCTAGGATCATATGTTATACATGTGATGAAGCAGGACACTATGAAAGGAATTGTCCTAAGAAACAGAAACTAATGAAGGTGAGCAACAAAATAAGACATCATGCTCATGTTGCAGAGGATGATGAACCATCCAGGAAGAGATCCAGATATGAAAGTGAAAATTCTTCAAGCGAGGATGAATATGTTCTGATCTCCGCTCTCACAGGTAACATTACTCATGGAAGTGATTATTGGCTTATAGATAGTGGGGATTCCAAACATATGATTGGATTCAAGGAATACTTTGTGATACTATTAGAACATGAATCACCTCACAAGGTAAAGCTAGGAGATGACTACCAATATCCAATAAAAGGTAGTGGGAAATATTCCTATAAACTAGACTCTGGAAAGTCTCTAACAATGAAAGAAGTATTGTTTGTGCCATGACTCAAGAAGAACCTTCTCTCCATATCAACATTAGATGCAAAAGGAATGTGGGTTGCATTCATAGATAGTCAAGTCATCATGTGGCCAAAAGGAAAGACTATCAATGATGCAGTAGTGATTGGAGAACAAGAAGGAGGATTGTACAAGTTGAAGGGCCATCCAGAACAAGCCTTGGTCCATGGCATAGTAGAGCTAAGTGAACTTTGGCATAGAAGGATTTCACATGTGCATTACAAAGAACTACCTATTGCAAGCAAAGTAGTTGAAGGTCTTCCAGAAATCCAAGAAAAACATGATGGGGTTTGCAAAGGATGTTCGAAAGGAAAGAATACAAAGAAGACATTTCCAAGCAGCGAAAGCAAAGCAAAAGGAATCTTGGAAATCATCCACTCTGATGTATGCGGTCCTATGTCATGAAACTCACTAAGAGGGTATGCATACTATGTTTCTTTTATTGATGAATTTTATAGGAAGACATGGGTTTACTTCATGAAGAAAAAAGATGAAGTATTCAGTAATTTCAAGGAATTCAAAGCCTTGATCAAGAACCATACTGAAAAGAAGATCAAGACCTTTCGATCAGATAATGGCAGAGAATTCAATTCAAATGAATTCAAAGAGCTATGCAAAGAATCAGGGATTAAGAGGGTGTTGTCCACTCCTTATAATCCACAACAGAATGGGATTGCGGAATAGAAGAACAGAACTATCATGGAAGCTACAAAAGCAATGCTTCATGATCAAGACCTTCCTATGCATATTTGGGCAGAAGCTGCCAGAACAGTGGTGTATGTATAGAACCATACTCCACATAGAGTACTTGAGAACAAGACTCCTGAAAAAGTATTCTCTAGCAAGAAACCAGAAGTCAGCCATCTTAGAATATTTGGCTGTCCTATGTACATCCACATTCCAAAAGATAAGAGGACTAAATTAGATCCTTCAGTAAATAAGGGTATATTTGTGGGATACTCTGAAATCTCGAAGGCTTAGAGAATATATTTCCCAGGATACAAGAAGATTGACATCAGCAGGGATGTGACATTTGATGAAGACACAGCTTACAACAAATCCAAAAAGAGACCTATTGAAGAACCTGAAGAAGCAGAAGCACCCATAATTCATGATACAACCATGAATGAATAATCTCAAGAAGAAGTTCAAGAATTTGAAGAACCAAAAAGACCTGTAGATCCACCTCTGGAGAAGAATCCTCATAAGAGGAAACCTGCTTGGGTACAAGAACTTATCCAAGGTGCAGAAAGATATGGGGCTCCAGAAGAGAATCACAAAGAAAGAAAGAGGACTAGATCCTGCTCCGGGTATGTAGCTTTACTATGTGATTTAATTGATAAAGAACCTTCCAGTTATGAAGAAGCGGCAGAACGAAAAGAATGGAAGGATGCTATGATTGAAGAATACCAATCGTTCATGAAGAATGATGTTTTGGATGTTTTCCCAAGACCAGATGGGAAGTCAGTTGTAAATTCCAAATGGATCTACAAGATCAAACATGCTGTAGATGGTAGCATTGAAAAATATAAGGCAAGATTTGTAGCTCAGGGTTTCTCTCAGAAAGAGGGAATAGATTATGAAGAAACCTTTGCACCTGTGGCCAGATACACTTCCATCAGATCAGTACTTGCTTTGCTGCAGTGAGGAAATGGAAGATACACCAGATGGATGTCAAGACTACTTTCTTGAATGGTGTAGTAGAAGAGGAAGTGTATGTAGAACAACCACTTGGTTTTGAGACACATGACAGGGAGTCTCATGTGTATAGATTGAAGAAAGCCCTGTATGGTTTGAAACAGGCACCCAGGACATGGTACGCAGAATTGATAGCTTTCTATCCAGTTTGGGATTTACCAAGAATAAAGCGAATTCCAACCTTTACTACAAGATTGCAGATGGAAACCCAGTGATGCTTCTACTATATGTAGATGATCTATTTGTGACAGGTATTGATGGGTTAATTACTAATACGAAGAGAAAGCTTGCTGCCGAGTTTGAGATGAAGGACTTGGGTATGATGCATTATTTTGTAGGTATGGAGGTGTGGCAAAGTGTGGATGGAATCTTCCTTGGACAAGGGAAGTCTGTGGTAGAGATCCTGAAGAGGTTTGGGATGATGGACTGCAAGACTATGGCCACACCTATGGCATTGAACCTAAAGCTATTGAGTGAATCTTCATCAAAGTCTGTTGATACTATGATGTATCGTTAGATGATTGGGTCTTTGATGTACTTGACGAACACGAGACCAGACATTTTCTTTGCTATGAACACCTTCAGCTAGTTCTTGATAGATCCAAGAAATGTTCACTTGATTGCTGCAAAGCATATTCTGAGGTACCTAAGGGGTACAATTGATTATGGTCCCAAGTACGATGCAAATCAGAAGATTAACTTGGAGGGTTATGTTGATTCAGATTGGGCAGGTAGTGCCTTCGATAGGAAGAGCACTTCAGGGTGTTGCTTCAGTATGGGATCAGGTGTGATCTCTTGGTTTAGTAGGAAGCAATCCTGTGTGGCAATGAGTACAACTGAAGCAGAGTATGTCGCAACTTGTTCAGCTAGTTGTGAGGTAGTACAGTTGTAGAAGCTACTATCTGATTTATTTGATCTCCAGATGGATGCTACTTGTATACATTGTGACAACCAGAGTTGCATGAAGTTGTTAGAGAATCCAGTGTTCCATGACAAGTCAAAGCATATCGAGATCAAATATCACTATATCAGGGATATGGTGCAGAGGGGAGCAGTAAAGCTCTAGTATGTTGCGATGGAGGAACAGATAGCTAATGTGTTGATGAAGCCATTGGCCAGAGTGAAGTTCTAGTACTTCAGGGAGAAGCTTGGTGTTCTCTAGATCGAGGTTTCCTCCAAGGGAAAGTGATGAGTCCCAAATCCATTCTGATAAGCAGGTCAGATATAAGGGCTCAGCCATTCTATCATGGTGAGAGGATTCAGTTCCTTCCATGTCAGATATGAGTGCTGAGATTCATAGCCATTCTAACGAGCAGGTCAGATATAAGGGTTGATCCATTCTGTCATGGTGAGAGGATTCAGTTCCTTCCATGTCAGATATGAGTGCTAAGATTCATAGCCATTATAACGAGCAGGTCAAATATAGGGCTGAGCCATTCTATCATGGTGAGAGGATTTAGTTCCTTCCATGTCAGATATGAGTGTTGGCCATTCTATTTAGTAGGATAGATGTAAGGGAAACTGCCACTCTCCAGGAGAGTGGAGGCACTTGGTCCATTACCAGGTAGCTCAGTCTGGGACTAGGGTCCTTTCTGACGAGGGTGGAGGATTTGGTTCCTTCCAGGTCAGATGTGAGTGCAGGCCATTCTGGCGAGGGTGTAGGACTTATTTCCTACCAGGTTAGATATAAGGACAACTGCCATTCTCCTGGAGAATGGAGGCACCAAGTCCATTACCAGGTAGCTCAGTCTGGGACTGGGGGCCTTTCTGGCGAGGGTGGAGGATTCAGTTCCTTCCAGGTCAAATGTGAGTGCAAGCCTTTCTAGCGAGGGTGGAGCACTTGTTTCCTTCCAAGTTAGATATAAGTGTTGAAGCCTTTTCACAGATGATAGTGATGTCCTGTCATGTTGGTGAATGTGAGTGTTGGGGATTTCTGATATGATTGTAGGTTTCTAGATGATCAGATGTGAGTTCTAGGCGTGGCTTTCTAACGAGTAGGTCAGATGTAAGTGTTGGGAAGAGAACTACATGATGGATAGGCCTATAACTAGCATGAAAGAAGGTTGGATCTATAGAAATTCCTATAACGAGATAGCACACATGATGATGACTGGATGAGACCCAGATCTAGTTATGATGACTCCGAGAGATCCAGATCGAGTGATGATCTAGATCCAGCAGTGATGATCTAGATCTAGTCCAATTATGATGATCTAGATCCTGTGATGAACAAGATCCATTCCAATGATGATGATCTAGATCAAGAGATGATCCAGATCCATTGATGATGTTCCATGATGATCCAGAGCGAGAGATGATCTATATCTAGTCATGATATCCCATGATGATCCAGATCGAGAGATGATCTAGATCCATTAATGATGTTCCATGATGATCTAGATCGAGAGATGATCTAGATTTGAAGAATGAAGATGACTTGAAGACTCAACAGACTCAAGATGCAGATGACAAGATGATCTAGTTAATACAGAGAAGAAGACCAATTCTGAAAATTGTGTCGAAAGAACACCTTCCTACTTAAGAGGGAGTGTTGATGTATTTGTAACTTTGGAATGTATTCATCTATGTATCTTATGTATTGTAACCCAATGTTTATTCTGGGATGTATCTGTTATGTAATTGAGTCATGTTGTCATGCTCCGATGTTTTGATCAGGAGAATCAATAATGTAAACAAGTCATGTCAAGTCATAGTGGGTAACCCTTTGATTGTCTAAGGGTTCAAGTCTCCATAGTTTCGGGGCACTAGGATTATTAGACTCTCCTAGTAGAGGTCAACCCTCGTAGGGTTTTAGTCATGTCGAGATTAGTATTAATAGAGAGCTGGGGTCTCTATTTAGTACACATCACTCACACACTCAAGTGTAGCACATAGTTGAGGAAGGAGAAGACACCGGGGCTAGACAAGAAGAAGATTATTGCTGGCAGGAGTGCATCTTACTGTTTTGGGGTTTTACATCTTGTGCTGATTCTATCTCTAAGGAAGCTGTGGGGTTTTCTCCATTTATGGTTTCCTCGATGAAAAACACTGTGTTCATTGTCTCTTGTGTTTGATTGTTGTACTTGTTGTTCTCTCAGTAAAGATCCTAACATAATGCTAGCTTGAATGTTGAAAAAATAACAATAGATAGTTATTTTGTAACTATTTTGTAATCATATATATTGGGCTATTGAGCCAGATGAGAACTCGGTTCAGTTCTCTGTATTGTATGAACCCTCTAATGCTAATATAATATGTTATTCTATCTACTTGTTCTTGTCTCTTGTCTCTATTATGTATGTATGTTTTAGTATGTATTATTGGTAACCTTATGTGTTATGTGAGATTACAACATTGGTTCTGTTGTCAATAGTACATGTCTGATATACATGTAAGGAGATGATATCAGAATAGGAGATTAAGGATTGGTGGGAGTGTAAAATAGCAAATTATTTACAGAATTATGCACAAAGAAATAGATTGACGACCACACAAGCAAAAGAAAGATTCTTTATAGAGACGCATGAGAAGTTTGTAGAATCTGTGCCCCAACTTCTGAAGAAACTCCTAGATGAAAAAGCTGGAAGGGACTAAAGATCAATAGTTACTAGAAAAACTAATTCGTGGGGGAAGAACAAACTTGTCGGAGTGGTTCGAAAAAATTACCGACGAATTCTGTGAGGAGCAAGCAGTAGAAGACAGAACTTCGGTAGAAACCGTCAAGAAGAAATTCTACATAGACCTCACTAAGCAATTCTTGTGTTCCTTACCGACCTTTCTATTTAGATTCTTGATCGAAAAGGGAGTAGGTCATATTTTCAAACCCCATCCATCACTTCGCGGACCGCCATTAAACCCTAACTGGGAGAAAAAGAAAAAGAGGTGGGAAAAATTCATTGCAGAAAGGGAGTGGGAATACTTCTTAAGAAAATAGATAGAACTATCTAGGATTTCTTAACCATTAGGTAGGCTATGGGGGGGTAGTTGGTCATATGTCAGAATAAAATGAAGTGGATTTTAGTCGACTAAAGGAAATACCAATCACCAGTAATGAGAAGTCAACCAAAAAAGGAAATCAAGAAGACAGTGTCACACAAAGGTATGATGAACTTCCAAAAAATAGAAAGGGAAAGGAGGCTACAAAGTAGGAAAGAAAGAAGAGAAAGATCCTTAACGCTATAGAGAGGAGTGAGTACTAGGGTGACCGACCAGGAAAGAGATCCGCCGGAGTCGGGTCATGATCGACGAGAAGAAGGAATGGAAGAAAAGGCATCCCCTATGGAAGAAGAATTGTGGATAGATCAGCGAGAATATCTCCAATTAGAAGTTCTCGAGGAAGTAGAACCTCCGACAGATCCACATACCTGGATATAAGCTATTGTCGAAGAGGACCTCAGACTAGGAGCTAGTGACTTTGGTATCCTGATCCAACTAGATGACGAGACATACACTGGGAGACATCTCATTATCCATTGACTAGAAGAAGAAAATTGGGTTACACTTCAAGTGGTACCCTCCAACCGAAGCATCCACTTACTTTTACTGAAACATGAAGGAGAACCCCCCCTGCCAAATACAGCTTTGGAAGACATAAAACATTTAGAACTGTGGACAGATAATTGCAGTGGGACATGAACAGATGAATTCAATACTAACCGACTGCTGGTCGAAGAGGAAATGACAAAAACAATCAACGGGAATGAGAGTTTCGTCAACGATAGTTGCGTAGAGAGGAATATGCAAATAACCCCACTACCCACACCACCACTGCCACCACCGCCACCTCCTGAAAATAGTGACAGTGACTCTGACATGGGTCATGGGTCTGCACACATTTTTCTATATGAGGGCGATGAGGACCCTAGACAACACCGATTTGTCTGTGAATCAACTTGGGAGGCTAACCAAGTTACGGATGAAGACAAGCAGATGGCGCAGTTCGATGGTGCGTTGAGGAAAAGGGAATTAACTTGGTACATGACCTTTTTTGAAAGAACCCCCTAAGCAACCAAAGCCGAGATCAAAGTGCAATTTCTATCATTTTTCAAAACTCCAGATGCAAAACATCTGGCAGTAAAGAAACTAAAAATGACATCACATAATCTAGGAGAGACTGTCTGCGATTATGATAAACGATGGAAAGACCTTCTTAGCCAATTGGACTATGTTATTGACGAATAGTTATTAATCCAGTGGTTTCTTGCAAGTTTATCACAGAAAATTTCTCGACACATAAGTCTGGAGACATTCAAGACTTACGAATATGTGCTTACAAAATCTCTCCAAGTAGAAATGGAGGAGGACATACCAGCATACTCCATCGATCATAGAATAGAAGAACAGCTTGGGAGTGTAAAGAAGTCATTAAAATAATTAAACCTCAAAAGTCAAGATATCTGGTGCACAAAGTGCTCAACAGCCGAACATTCCAAAGACATCTATTAATAGGAAATCAGCCGACAAGACGTTCGATTCGTGTAGACTAAATGTTTTTGTGACATTTTCTAAGAGCATGGATATCACTCAACAAAATATTACCCGTTCAACATGAAGAACGACAAGACATATTGGTATCCAATCTGTGAAACCAAAAATCATAACATGGCCGACTGCCATATGAACCTCAAGAACCAACAAAATTATCATGCAGTATATTAGACCAATGCAGTTTCACAAAGTAATGAGCAAAACAACACACCGAACGGTCAGAACAATTAGAGATACGACGGTCGAAGATACGAGCACCGGTATGACAATCAAAGTGGAGGATATGGAGGTCGAGGTCGATTCTCTAGGAATTGAGACAACCGACCACGTTGACCCATCCAATGTTTCACATGTTATAAGGAGGGACATCGACATGCAGACTGTCCATACAAGGATAGAACTGACCTCAAATTTTGTACTCATTGCGGAGTAGGGAATCACTCATTAGAGGATTTCCCTACCATGCTGGAAAAAATAAATAAAAAGAAAAATTTTAATGTCTTGTCGTGTGTGCTAAAAAATGATGTAATAAATTCAAAGAATTTGCGTATCATAACCTAACAAGAGACAAAAACAAGAAGCGATGGCCCACGAATCAGCAAAATAAAAGAAAAGAATGTCTACCCTGATCCAGTTAAATAAAAACAAATATATAAAGCTGCAACAATTGTGTTTAAATAATTTGCACGATAGGAAGAGGCTAATGACAATCGACATAACACAATAAAAGAACTAATACAGCTCATACAGAAAGATAACTTAGTATCTCAGTTCATTGACTTGCTATATGAAATCAAACATAACAACACCGAAAAACAAACAAAGAATATATGTAGTTTAAATCAAAAAGATAAAAGTGATTCCAACCCACTTGTCGACCTGGAAATTTAAGGATACCACATCTAAGAAGTTGTGCTCGACTTTGGATCACAAGTAAACATCATGACTCGTGACACTTGGGAACAACTGGGAAAACCTCAACTATGTGAGTCAGGTATATACCTAAAACTAGCCGACCAAGGCCTAATTGAACCTATTGGAGTCTGCAAAATTGTTGACACAACGATAAAAGGAATATCGACCAAAGTTGGCTTCAAAATTATTGACCCTAAGGAATGACCTAGCTCCTTCCCAGCATTAGTAGGTCGCCCTTGGGGAAGGAAGATGAAAGCATCGATATCCCTAGATAAAGAAAGAATAAAATTGAAAGGAAATGGACAAAAGGTCATTGTACCTATTCATCCATCCCAAGAAGAACCTTGGATAGAACCTATCGATGAAGAAGTTGATATCCGATAACTTTATCAGCTACAAAATAATGCTGATTATATAGAACCTAGTATCTATGGAGAAATTCATTTAGGTAACAAAGAATCGGTCGGTTATAATTTAGACGCAAAATTATATGATTGGGAAGTCAAGAAATATGAAACACAAGCAAGAGGGTGCTAGACTATCCAAAAAGTACAGAAAAATCCCACCCGACAGTGCTTCATAGTGTCCATTGTCCCAAAAATATTTGAGAAAAAAATTAGGGAATACCCTACGCTAAAACCTATAAATATAAATAATGCAGAAATACAAAGATATAAGGAGAGATAATCACCAGTCATGCGTATAGAACAAGTGTACAAAAATATTGGTGAACATGGTCGACTACAATGTTTAGTAGAAACTTTTATAGGACAAGCTACTAGATGGTGGGATACCCATCAGACAAGAATGCAGACCTAGACAACAGCTTCGACTTACTTTGTAGAAAGGATTGGAGGTAAGAAGTTAACCAACCAAGTTCAGATACATGTTTTCATTCAAGGAAGGAATCCAGAAGACCATATTAAGACATGTGAAAAAGAATGGAGAAGAGTTGGGTACAAAGATGAACGCACATGGCCGCATCTGTTTCCATCAAACCTCGCCGAATTACCAAAAAAATGGTATAATATGGAGGAAGACCAAGGTGAAACATTCCTATGGACTGAACTCAGAGAAAATTTTATCCAAGATTTCAACTTTATACCAAAAAATGAGAATTTGGTCGAAACAACAAAGCAGATTCAAGAATTTATACAGCCGACAGAAAACAAACCCTTAAAAGACAATCGAAAGACAATGAACTATAACAATATACAAACTAGGACAATACCACAATTGACAAGACTACAATTAGAAAATGAAAATACAGAAGGGAAAAGTTTTATATGGAAATCAAACCATGTCGAAATGACCAAACCTATTCGCACAGTTCTCAAAGTTGGAACCGCTGACAAGGACGATATAGACCGAATGACTGTAGCTAACTTCCCTGCCACATTCTCGTAGTTTAAAGAAGGAATTTGATCAATCAATAAAGCCGAAGGACCTAAATGGCTAGATGCTAAAGTCAAAATTAGAGAGTTCGACATCTCAAATGATTATTGAACAAAAATGGCAAAGATTGGAGACTACTGGAGTGATGAGCAGACAACAGAAATAGTGAACCTCTTAAAAGAGTTTCAATATGTATTTTCCCAATATTATATATATCTCAAAGGTTTAGTCCATGAAATGGGTGAAATGAAAATTGACACTAAACCTGATGTCTGACCTGTGAAGAAAAGGCCATATAATCTAGCTCATAAATACAAAGAGATAGTCAAAAAGGAGATTGATAACATGCTTGCTGTAGACATCATCTACTCTATTGACCAGTCAGAATGGGTAATTCCAATGGTTGTTCAACCTAAGAAACATTATCCAACCAAATTAAGAATTTGTGTCGACTTCAGGGAGCTAAATAAAGCGACACTAAGAGACCCATTTCCAACTCCTTATGCAGATGAAATCTTAAATGAAGTTGCAGGACATGAATGCTACTCATTTACAGATGGATTCTCAGGTTATAACCAAGTGCCAATAGATAAAGAAGATAATAAAAAGACAACATTTGTATGTGAATTTGGCTCATTCACTTACAAGGTTATGCCTTTTGGATTAAAGAATGCACCTACAGTATTCTCTAGAATCGTGGTCAAAATATTCCAAGAATTTGAGTTCGAAGTCGTTGTCAAACCAGGTAAGTTAAATGTTGGTCCCGACCATTTATCTTGAATTGACACTGGAGAGGAACCGACAGGAGTCGAAGACGACTTACCAGATGCACATCTATTTCGGATAGAAGTAGTCCCAGTAGAGTTAGAGGAAATAGCTTAGTTTTTAGAAGATGGACAAGCACCAAAAGGCAGGAGTACCAAAAAGAAACAGATCTTAGCCATGAAAGATGCACCTTATAGCCTCATAAATGGATTCCTGTACAAAATGGGTTTAGATGACATCCTTAGAAGGTGCATACTAGAGCATGAAAGACACAACATTATGCATGAAGCACATTATAGACTTGCAGGAGGACATTTCCAAGAAGACACAACTGCAAAGAAAATCCAACAATTAGGGTTATGGTGGCCGACACTTCACAAAGATTGAAAAAATTTTGTAGGAAAATGTGAGAGATGTCAACGAATAGGTCGACCCCTGCCTAGCAGAGAAATGCCTTTGATATCAGTAAACCCAAGTTTGACATTTGAAATTTGGGCCATAGAATTTATAGGACCATTTCCTATACCAGCAAAAAGAACAGGTGCAAGTTACATAATAACTGCAGTTGAATATGTTACCAAATAGGAAGAGGCAGCAAAAGTCGACACATGTTCCAGTGAGATAGCTACTAAGGTTATCTATGAGAATATCATCACTAGATTTGGATTTCCATTAACCATAATTAGCGACCAGGGAACACACTTTATTAATAGAACTATCAAAACCCTAACTAACCAGTTCCAAATTGACCATCGTCGGAGTACAACATACCATCCTCAGTTGAATGGAGCAATTGAAGCATTTAATAAAACATTAACAAAAGGACTAACCAAAATATGTAATGCTGATAAAGATGACTAGGATGAAAAGATACCTGCAGTACTATGGGCATATAGAACAACATACAAATGCTCAATCGACCAAACCCCCTTTCGACTAGTTTATGTACAAGAAGCAATAGTTCCACTACATTTTCGACAACATACACCTATCATTACAGAGATTATACATGTCGATGTCGAACAAGGAAGAAAGGATCAACTATTACAACTAAGTAAAATTGAAGAACATCGACTAATTGTGACACAACATCAAGAAATCTAGAAACAACAACAAAAAGCATGGCACGGCAGAAACATCAAAACCAAAAATCTGTTAGTAGGAGTCATGGATCCCAACTAAAACGTTACAAAAACTATAAAATGAAAAAAAAGGACCATAATGGTTAAACGAAAGCTACAAAAATATAAAAAAATCCAAAAAGAAAAATAATACCGTACACGCACAAAATTATGACAGGAAATCACCACTTTGACAACCAACATCATGCCCATCGACATAACGCCATCGACCATTTTCATAACCAACATCGACCGGAAACCTCGATAGTCCCATTGTGCATTCACGACCTCGAGTGCCGAAACCAATTCTCCATTAACTCACACTCAAGTGTTCCAGCTGGAACATCACATTCGCCATTAATACACCTACCGACGAAAACATCCAATGCGCCCCCTATAAATACTGAACCACCGAAGGATCATTCACTACAATTCAAACAAAGAGAGCATCAGAGCAACCAGACAACTAAAAACCAAGAGCACCGTAGTAAAACTGACCCCGAGACTGATAAGATGGCCCCAAAATAGACCAGATCCTTAGCCAAATCCATGGAATTACATATTGCAAAAATACCATTAGTCAAGAGACTAAAGAACATTAAGAATGCTAAGGTGCAGGAGGGATCATGGAAAAAACTATGGGCCGAGATGAAAGAGTGGTCTTACATCGACAAGAAGCCTACTCTAGCTGCAAACAGAATACAACATAGTTCCATTGTAAACTATGCCAATGCGCCGCTCATGGCCAGCTTCGGTGGCACAAAAAAAAAAGCTGACAAATTTGTCATAAGCCGGTACCACAATGGTCGATTTTACTTCGACCGATTGATCAACATATCTGGCAAAGTTTTTTCCAAGCTGACAGGGTTATCAAACAAAGGAGACCTAGTACCGTTCGGTATAAAAGAAGGACTAGTCGAGGAACTAACCGGGTCACCATCGGGAAAAAAATTGAAAGAACTAATGATTGGCCACATCACAGCTCTAATGCCACAGATTCTGGCCAAAATAATAGCTATAACACTCACCATGGCAGGTTGAGGAAGCGATCTCAAACTAGATATGTTAGAAGTTGTCGACTCCATTGCGACTAATGGAAAGATATACAGATGGGATGAATATGTCACTGACATGATTCAAACCATCTGTGAGAAATCCCAAGAGACAGGAGGAATTATCAGGTTCCCATCCCTTATCTTATGGATAGTAATGTTCTATATTTTCCCTGACGAAAACAAAAATTTTCAAGAACCAACAAAATTCCACATGTGGAGATTCAAACCCTTCTCCCAAAAAGGAACAATGATGAAACTTATCAATGAAAAAGGTGCTATTGCAAAAACTAGCTCTAGTAGGTCAAAATCTGCATGACCAGATGGAGGATGCCTCAAAACATCCAACGAAGTCTACCCAAAAGGCCCTCATTCAGCTAGAGCACGACCATGGTGTGGTATATGTAGGGTGCTAAACCAAATGTAAAGGCCCTTGACTATTATATGTCAATCGAATAGATATTTCGGGAGCTGTCTCGACAAGATGGAACAAAAAAACCAATACCAGCAAAGGCAAAGGAAACTGACTTCTCGATAGAGGAGCCGTTGATATACTAAGAGAATGAGGAGGATTATGAGCTTAACCTCTACATTAGTACCTTTGTGTTGGAAGAGACACCAGTTGAAACCAATGGTCAGCTACAAATCAGAATCAAACCTATGATGGTACAGAGGTGTTGCAACTGAAACTTTTCTCCTCAAATTTTTAAATTTTGGACCCCCTTCTTGATTTTAATGCTGCATTAAATCGTTCAGATTCGTAAACTTTTGGTCATGCTTTAATTTTGGATAATTTTGAAGATTAACTCTCCTCCCATTCCAGAAGTTTTTTGTGTTTGAAAGTTGTTGTGGGCCGTGATTTTGGGTTTGGTTTTGCCAGTCGAAGATGAATCAGAGCAATGGTTCTTTGAAAAGTCATTGTTTGGAGGTGAAACAGGTTTTTTGACTGTTGCTGAGTTTTAAAGCTGCTCCAAACACTTAATATTTTTATTGATCGGGTGTCAAATTATGTTTGATCGACGGCTGTTGTCTGTTTCTCTTCCACCATTGCAGCTCCCAAATCAGCTAAGCACATGATGTATAAGTACTCCGCCCACTGATGCTTGTCGACCTTTTAGTCGCATGTCCGTAGCCTTTCTCTCTTCTGCCGTTGCGGCTGGGCAAAGCATTTGTCTTCCGATTTCAATGTCCTTCTGATTTTCGATTGGAAGTTTTCCCACCCATAGCCTAGGTCTTAACTCTTTCGACTCCGATGTGCTTAAAAGATTCGCAGTACCCATTGCCTGTTAAGACCCGCTTATGCGACTGTGAATAGGGCTACCCTACCAATGATAGCGTTCTAAGCCATCAATAGTTCTTTATTTCCATCATCGATGATTTCTTTAGAACCCGTAGATGCACGAAATAGTGGTGTCGGCTCTTGTTGAGTTCTCAGAACAGTAACGTAGCATATGGCTCTTTTTGCTACTTAGCCGTTTGGTAGACATAATATAACATAGTTTGATTTTGTTGAAATTACAGTCCATATGACTGATAGATGTCATTTAATTGTAGGAGGATTCAAGAGACTATATAGACTAACACGGTGCGAAGATCTAGTTGGGAGATAGGTGGCAGAAAGGAGTTGGGCAGTTTTGGGCAAAGGCTGAACCAAAACTGACGGGATCTCAAGGGGCACGATCAAAGTAGAAGGCAAAATCAAAAGAAACAATGGCGCAGACCTGAAAGGTCTGTCAGTTACTCAGTGGATCATGAGTGCACGTAGAAAGGATAAAAGAGGGATATGAAACGTTTGAGGAACCGAAAGGTCACATGTTTGAGGGGAACCCAAGTGGTCAATTGGTTTTAGTTTAAATAGTTGAAAGTTAGAACTTACAAGGGGATTTTTCCTTGGAAAAACTTGTAAACTATTGCTTGTAAGAGGAACTATTTCATTTTACAACCAGAAACTACAACTTTACCTATTGGAGAAAGTGCTATGTGGAATGTATCAATGTGATTAAATGAGCGATGTTGAATGGGAAATATTTCGTTTTCAACTGTGTTTCATTAACTGTGAGAGCATTCTAGCTTCTTGAACCTATGTTCTTGTTTGAATGTTCTTTAGTATATTTTGTGATGTCTTCCACTATGAGTAATGGAATTTTTTAACTATTGATGAGCTATCTTATCATGTATACTTTCATTCATGTTTAGATGTTTGGTCATAAGAGTAGCTATCTGTGATTTTCCATAACACATGGACAGGGGTACATTACTCATAAATTAATATCCAGCTCTCTAGAGATAGCTTAGTTAGTATTTATTTTCTTGTAATTTATGTGATTTAGATGCTTGGGGGTTTAAGATGAGAGGTATGAACCTGCACATCACGTTGTGACTACTCCTTGCATCCTTCATCACCCTGCATTGTTAATTAGGCATGTGCATATCATATCTTAAGTCAAAATACAAAAATATACATGGTGGACCGGGCCACAACCGGTAAAGCATTTGTTTTTGTTACCTGACCTACGGTAGCCGGACCGTAAACTGGATGGATTCCCTACACCAAATAGTCACGGGCTAGTTGGGAACATTAAATGGGGAGAATCCCTTACTGTTGTTGCCTGCAAATTTCCAGGCATCAACAGTTTCTGGTGCTATAAGGAGGGCCGCTAGTGCATGGCTGGCTGAGGAAACCCGTTTTCCCGAGACTATTCCACTGGTAACAGTTCTGAAAGCAGTGGGCTTCATAATCCGATTTCGGAAGAAAGGAGTAGAGAACATTTGTTTTCTGTCGACAATGAAGTTGTTAATAATTTGAGAAGACACACCAGGGCATATGTGAAGAATATTGGAGGATTGCCAATGATCCCTGAATTGCCCAGAAGAAAATAGAAAAGGAAGGATCGCCCTATATTGGAAGACTCGGTGCTGGTTGGGGATTGGGAAGAACTTGTAGAAATATCCTTACAAGAAGTTGTATTGCCTTTGAATCAAGAAGGATCGGATACTCCTCACAGTTCCCCTGCTCATCTCCTCACTCTCCACCCAGACTCATGGCAAGCGTCAACGCCAATCAGCCACCCAACCCACTGAATCCACCACCTGCCTGGAGATCCAGATCACCTTTAAACCTAACACCTCTGTTACATGATTTACCTCAATCCTTTGAAAAGATGCTTCCCAAATTCGACCCAAGTGAGAAGATACTAGTAGATGACCACCTGCAAAGTTTTTACTTGGCAATAGAAGGGTTAAGGGCTGGGGAGCATGAGGATGTAGTTTGCATACTATTCCCGCACACCCTTAAAGGAGCTGCAGCATCATGGTATTTTGGGTTTCCTGCAAACTCTATCCCTGATTGGGATACCTTCGAGAGGATCTTTAGAAGTAAGTATGCGACCCAGAAAACTCACGCAGCCCTCATGAAAGGACTATGCGCCTTGAAGAAAGAGAGAAAGGAGAAGGTGCACAAATTCACTCAAAGATTTGAAGCATACCTCAAGAATTTTTCTGAGGCTTATAGACCTTCAGATAAAGTCCTGATTGAATATTATACTTCAGCTTTAGGACCCGAGGTGGCCATGTTCTCCAAAATGAAGGCCAAACCCACATTGGCAGAGACGTATGAGGAGGCAGAAAAGGTAGAGGCTGAAAGAGAAAGTATCGAAGATTATCCTGAACGGTCAGGAGAGAAAATGGCAGAAAGGAAAGCCTTGTTTTTTACTAAGCCTAAGGAAGAGCAATCACCAGATTTTGAAAGTATGGCAAAAATGATGCAGAAGCTTTCTAACAAAATCATAGACTTGGAAAAAGAAAACGAAGCTCAAAAGTTCTACAAGCCCTATTATAAGAAGAGGGAGGATAACAATCAATCCCAACCTCCTCCGCACAATTCAGCATCTATGAATCTAACAGAGGTAGGAATGGAAAATTTTTGCACTTTTCACCAACAATCCCACTCTGAAAAGAATTGTCCTCAATGGATAAACTCAATGACGTTGGTTATGAATCAGCTGTTGGATTATAAATTAACAGAAGATGGAGATGAAGAAAGAAAAGAAAGTACCACTTCAACGAAGGAACAAGAAGAGGAAACTATGGTTCTGTGGAATTCTATTTCGTTATTTGATGCTGAATAAGAAAAGAATTGGGGTTGCAAGGACGTGATGGAAACCAACGTAACAACAAGGAGCCAAGGGTCGGTTAAAGAAAACAGTCTCCTGCTCCCAAAGATTAAGAGGCTTCAGAAAAATGTTAAGAAATTTCAAAATAATTCCTCAGCTGATAAAGTTCCCGAATTCACTATTACCAGCCAAGATCCTAGGAAGAATGATATGTTTGCCAAGCCAAATGAAGAAAAAATGAATGTTAATAAGCTACATCCCATTGAACCGCAGATGGATTATGACATCGTGGAAGATATAAAGAAGGTAAAGGAGAACGTTTCACTACTCGAAATGTGTAAAGTGCCACAGCAAAAAGAAAGACTATTGAAAGCGCTTGAAGCATCAGATGAGAGGTTTCCCACTGACAATCGACCCAAAGAAGCAGAAGAAATCAGAGAAGCCAACATTGGAGGTAAGTCTAAGAACAAGCATCCACCTTTCCTCCTCACTTTTGAAATTTTTAATCACAACGTACATAATTGCCTGGTAGACTCAGGGGCATCGGTTAACGTCATGCCAATATCATTCTGTAAAAAGATAAATTGGCAGCCTAAGCCATCCATGTGGAGGGTTGTTCAGTTGGACAGGACTAATGTAAAGGTAATTGGTGAGATGGAGGATGTCCTGGTCCACCTGTTGTCAAATGATAAAGTGTGCCAAGTTATTGATATCATGGTGGCCGACATACCAGACGCTTATGGTCTTGTTCTGAGCAGAGATTGGTCAGCCAAACTAAACAAATATTTTGCCTCTGATTGGTCACATTTGTGGCTACCGTATAGAGAAATTCCGAACCAAATTAAAATTATGAGGGATCCTCACATGAAATACAACGTTACTCAACTTGAGGAGAAGAATGAACCAGTGGATTCTATGTTGGGAAATTATTTTATTGAATTGGAACCAGGAAATTACCAAGCAGAGGAAGCCAACACATCAGACACTCAGCCTCACCTCCTTCGATTCTCGTAGGCTGATGAAATCGACTGTAACATAGTAAAATTAGCAGTAGGAATAGATTCGCATACAGTAGTTAGTTATTTCTGGACATTGTTTTTTGATGGCTCTAAGACGTTAGAAGGGTCAAGGGCCGGTTGTGTCCTGATCGACCCCAAGAAGAATAAACATTTTCTTTCATGTAGATTAGAGTTTGAATGTACAAATAACACGACTGAGTATGAAGTGTTGGTGCAGGGTTTAAGGAAAGTAATCGAATTAAAGGTAAGAAATCTAAAATTTTTTGGAGACTCTGAAATAATTGTAAAACAGATCCGGAATCAAATAGATTGTGTTTCTCCTCACTTAAAGGCCTATCAAAATGAGGTATGGGACCTACTCAAATGTTTTAATGAATTTAATATTATTTCAATTCCAAGACTTAAAAATGCAGTAGCTGACTTGTTAGCCACATCGACTGCTAGGCTTGTACCTACTAATAATCGATGCTCCGTTGAATTTCTTTTCAGGCCCTCGGTCCCTAATATGATTACCAAATTATGAGTGTTCAACGACGATTAGCAGATTATAGAATGCTTAACCAATGATGAGGTATTTAAAATAGCAATCATAGATGATGAAGAGCATCAGGCTATGCTGAAATATGACAATTTCATCCCCAAAGGAGTCAGAACCTTAGAAAGAATGTTCGATCTAAATGAAAAATTCATAAGACCAGCTAACGTGAAGACTCACAGCTCATCTCTACAGTTCGAATTGATAAATTTAGGGACTGACACACATCCTAAATATGTGAATCTTGGAAAATGTTGTTCATCGGAAGAAAGAGATAAGTTCATCAGTCTATTTAATCAATATAAAGATGTTTTTTCCTAGACATACGAAGATTTGAATACATATGACACCAGCATCATCCAACATGTTATCCCTATCAAATCTGGCGTCAAACCTTACCAGCAACCTTTAAGAAAAATGCACCCAAAACTGGAACCTCTGATCCAGAGTGAAGTTAAGAAATTATTGGATGCTACAATCATTTTTAAGGTCAGACACTCTAAATGGGTCTTGAATCTGGTACCAGTGAGAAAAAAATCTGGAGAAATTAAGCTTTGTGTGGATTTCAGGAATTTAAACCGTGCCTCAGATAAAGATAACTATCCTGTTCCACCTATGGAACAACTACTACAAATGGTTTCAGGTTCTGAACTATTTTCTTTGTTAGACGGATTCTCAGGCTACAATCAAGTATTAGTAGCCGAAGAAGACAGACTGAAGACAACATTCAGGACCAGATGGGGAACCTTCGCTTACAGAAGAATGCCCTTTGGGCTTATAAACGATGGAGCTATGTTCCAGAGGGCTATGGACATAGATTTCTGCAGTCTGATTGGTCGTAGTGCTATGGTGTATCTTGAGGAGGAGAGAAGAGCATGTGTTTCATCTAAGGCAGATTTTTGAACGATGTCGAAAATATGGTATCTCACTCAATCCCAAGAAGTGTGTATTTGCTGTCACAGAAGGCAAGTTACTTGGTCACATAGTTTCAAAGAAAGGAACATCTATATATCTGGAAAGGATCAAGGCCATTGAACAGATCCCATTGCCCCACAATAAAAAGGGTATGCAATCATTTATGGGAACAATAAAATTCGTGCGAAGATTTGTGCCAGACTTTGCTCAAATTGTCAAACCTCTGCAACCAATGGTGAAGCAAAGTGCACAATTCAAATGGACTAATATTTAGAAGAATGCATTCAACAGAATTAAAACCGCTGTTGCACATGCACCCTCCCTAAAAATCCCATATTTCGATAAAGATTTTATTCTATATACTTTTGCATCTGATGATTTGCTAGAATCTATGCTTACTCAAAAGGAAGACAGGGGGGATGAATTCCCAATATCTTTCATGAGCACTGGTCTACAAGGGGAAGAATTAAACTACCAAGCTATTGATAAACAAGCTTATCTAGTATTCAAAGCAGTGAAGCAATTCAGGCCCTACATATTAAAAAATCGAACTAAGGTGATCGTCCCATACCCAGCTGTGAGGTCCCTTTTTGTACAGAAGGAGTTAGGAGAAAGAAGGGGCAATTGGGTAACATCTCTTCAAGAGTATGACCTTGAATTCAAGCCAGCTTCTATAGTTAAAGGGCAAGGGCTGTGCAAACTAATGACTGAAAATGGGAACAATGAAGAACACGCGTGGGAGGATGAGGCTGAATTACATTTGATGGATGTATGTCCTTTGTTTACAGCCCTTGAATATTGGTATAGAGACCTCGTGCATTACCTGCAGGCAGGGATGTTTCCGAAACATTGGAATTCTAAGAAAAGAAGAGTGTTGCGTCTCAAATTAGCCTCCTATAAAATTGTTGAAGGAATATTATTCAGGAAAAATTACGACGGTGTTCTTCTTAGATGCTTAGAGAAAGAAGATGCAATGAAAGTAATGACAGAGTTGCATGACGGGCCGGCTGGGGGACATTTTTCAGGAGATACTACAGCTCATAAAATTCTCAGAGCCGGTTACTATTGGCCCATGCTTTTCAAAGATGCACACGGCCATGTCAGGAAATGCGACGTCTGTCAAAGGTGTGGTGGCAGACAATCTAAAGCAGCCACAACACTGAAGCCTGTGATGATCACGGAGCCGTTCGAGCAATGGGGGCTGGATATTATTGGGGAAATAAATTCGAATGCTTCCCTACAACACAAGTACATTCTGACCGCAACCGATTACTTCACTCGTTGGGTTGAAGCCATCCCGCTACACAAAATAAATGAGGACGCGGTCATCAGTTTCGTATAGGACCATATTATGACTAGGTTTGGAGTTCCAGTTTCATTACTCTTTGATAATGCTACTTACTTTTCATCAATTAAATTAATTGCTTTTACTCATGAGAAAGGGATAAAGTTGCATTATTCTGCTAATTACTATCCACAAGGAAATGGCCTAGCTGAATCTACTAACAAAAATCTGATTAGAATTTTAAAGAAGACTATGATAGAAAACCAGAGGAGTTGGCACTCAGCGCTACCAAACGCCCTTTGGGCTGATAGAGTCACACCTAAGTCTTCGATAGGAGTGTCTCTGTATACCCTTGTGTATGGTAAAGAAGCCATTCTGCCCCCCAATATCATGCTACCCTCTTCCATAATAGCTCAAGAGTCTAGAGGGTCATAGAATGAAGTCTTACAAATGAGGATATATAATCTTATGAAAGCAGAAGAGGCTAGATCTAAGGCCAGAGAGTGCTTTAAACAACAACACGAGGTAATTAAGAGATGGTTCGAAAAACACAAGGCAGGAACAAAAGACTTTGAAGTGGGAGATTTGGTTCTCAAGTGGGACCACCCTCATGATGAGAAATGCAAACACACAAAATTCCAGCCGTTGTGGGTAGGCCCCTTTCAGATTGTAGCAAAGCTTGGCCCTTCCACTTATAAGTTGCAATATCTACAAGGGTGGGAAGAGAACTTACCAGTAAATGGTTTAGTTCTCAAGTCTTATTTTTCCTGAGTTTTGTTTGTGTTCTTCTATCTTGTATATAAATAATATGGCTTGGTCGTCTTTTTGAGTCATGTTTTTTAGTTTTGTTTTAGTTTAAGTTTGACTAATTTCAATAAAGGAAATGAACCTGCGGTTGTATGGAGAACATCAGAATTTTGGATTAACCAAAGTTCCTGGGTATAAGACTGTATATTGTTGTTTATCTAAAAAGAACTTCTTCCATTTTAGTAGTTTTCTCAAATATCTATGTGTGCATTGAAGTCCTGCTTAACCCTTGTGAAATAAACCAGAATCAAAGAGTCTGGAATACTATTTTGAGGCTCCATCGATGTCACATTTAAAATGTCCTAGGGAGTGACAGCAAAGGGCCCATGGAAAGAAGCAAGGTAAACCATATATTAAATACAAATGATCCCATGCCAAGAAATGAACACCAAAAGGCAGATAAGAGTAAAAAAGTCCTATGAAAGCATCATACATCAAAACAAATGCTCAATCATAAGTACTAAATGGCCAAAAGTTCCTCTTCGTCCGTGAGATGAAACATGAAATACACCGCTCACACAAAAGGACACTTGGGATAGAGGAGCCTGAATTAAAATTCATAAAGAAAGGCATGCAGGAGGACTCATATGTAAAGGACAAAAGTCCAAAAGAACAAAAAGTGCTAAAGTGGCATGGGAATGAGGAACAAATGAATATTTCTATTTTCCATATGCTGTGATCCTGTGGTACCCAAGCTGCCAACTACCTGAGGAAAAAATTAACAATGAAACTCATTTTTCAGCCTCAACAGAGTTATCTGGACTTGAAAATCCTGGTTTCCACTCTCCCAAATTGGACTATCATCAATGAGTAAAGGTACACACTTTTTCCATTTGAGAAATCCAGATAGCTGGAAGAATTCAATAGATGCGTTTGTTGTTAAACAGTCTGTTACTCAAGGAATAATCATCCAGAGATCTAGGTTCACCAGGAAATCGCCAGTTGTTGCAGCTGCAACGTTTCTCCCCAAATTTTTAAATTTTGGACCCCCTTCTTGATTTTAATGCTGCATTGAATCTTTTGGATCTGTAAACTTTTGGTCATGCTTTAATTTTGGATAATTTTGAATATTAACTCTCGTCCCGTTCCATAAGTTGTTTGTGTTTGAAAGTTGTTGTGGGTCACGATTTTTGGTTTGGTTTTGCCAGTCGAAGATGAATCAGAGCAATGGTTCTTTGAAAAGTCACTGTTTGGAGGTGAAATACGTTTTTTTACTGTTTCTGAGTTTTAAAGCTGCTCCAAAAACTTAATATTTTTATTGATCGGGCATCAAATTATGTTTGATCGGCAACTGTTGTTTGTTTCTCTTCCACTGTTGCAGCTCCCAAATCAGCTAAGCACCCGATGTATAAGTACTCCACCCGCCGATGCTTGTCGGCCTTTTAGTCGCATGTCCGTAGCCTTTCTCTCTTCCGTCGTTGCAGCTGGGCAAAGCATTTGGCTTCCGATGTCAATGTCCTTCCGATTCCCAAGTGGAATTTTTCCCGCCCATAGCCTAGGTCTTAACTCTTCCGACTCTGATGTGCTTAAGGGTTTCGCAGTACCCATTGCCTGTTAAGACCTGCTTATGCAGCTATGAATAGCGATACCCTGTCAATGATAGCGTTCTAAGATGCTGATAGTTCTTTATTTCTGTCATCGATGATTTCTTCAGAACCCGTAGATGCATGAAATAGTGGTGTTGGCTCTTGTTGAGTTCTCAGAACGGTAATGTAGCATATGAATCTTTTTGCTGCTTAGCCGTTTGGTAGACATAATATAACATAGTTTGATTTTGTTGAAATTAGAATCCATGTGAATGATAGATGTCATTCAATTGCAGGAGGATTCGAGAGACTGTCTAGACTAACGCGGTGTGAAGGTCTAGCTGGGAGATAGGTGGCAGAAAGGAGTTGGGCAGTTTTGGGCAAAGGCCGAACCGAAACTGATGGGATCTCAAGGGGCTCGAGCAAAGTAGAAGGAAAAATCAAAAGCAACAAAGGTGCAGACCTGAAAGGTCTATCAGTTACTCAGCGGATCATGAGTGCACGTAGAAAGGATAAAAGAGGGATATGAAACGTTTGAGGAACTGAAAGGTCACATGTTTGGGAGGAATCCAAGCAGTCAACTGGTTTTAGTTTAAATAGTTTAAAGTTAGAACTTAGAAGGGGATTTTTCCCTGGAAAAACTTGTAAACTATTGCTTGTAAGAGGAACTATTTCGTTTTACAACCAGAAACTGCAACTTTGCCTGTTGGAGAAAGTGCTATGTAGAATGTATCAATGTGATTAAATGAGTGATGTTGAATGGGAACTATTTTGTTTTCAACTGTGTTTCATTAACTGTGAGAGCGTTCTAACTTCCTAAAACTATGTTCTTGTTTGAATGTTCTTTAGTATATTTTGTGATGTCTTCCACTATGAGTAATGGAATTTTTTAACTGTTGATGAGCTATCTTATCATGTATACTTTCATTCATGTTTATATGTTTGGTCATAAGAGTAGCTATCTGTGATTTTCCATAACACATGGACAGGGGTACATTACTCATAAATTAATATCCAGCTCTCTAGAGATAGCTTAGTTAGTATTTATTTTCTTGTAATTTATGTGATTTATATGCTTGGGGGTTTAAGACAAGAGGTATGAACCTACACATCACGTTGGGACTACTCCTTGCATCCTTCATCACCCTGCATTGTTAATTAGGCACATGCATATCATATCTTAAGTCAAAATACAAAAATATACACGGTGGATCGGGCCGCAACCGGTAAAGCCTTTGTTTTTGTTACCTGACCTATGGTAGCCAGACCGCAAATCAGACGGATTCCCTACACCAAACAGTCACAGGATAGTTGGGAACTTTGACTGGGGATAATACCTTGCTATTGTTGCTTGCGAATTTCCAGGCATCAATAAGAGGGAAGAAATACATACAAAAGAAACACATGCATGATAGTAGGTAACCAATCCAGCTGAAGAAAATCTCATTCTGACTCATATACCAAGGGAATGGATAGAAACCGAGAATCCAGAGTATGTTGTCAACAAATAGATTATCACCAAATTGTCGAAGGAGATAGCATATGCAAGAAAAAGGAAAAGAACACAGCCACAAGGGAAAGGTAAGTGCAAGCTTATCATTCCAGAGTCCTTAAATGATGACAAGGAACTGGCCGCTACGGCCATTGACATAATAGAAGATGATACAGTAAACAAAGTTCCAGTCGAATCCCAATTCTAGACATATGTCGAGGTAGGAGCACTACAAGGCCGACCAAAGAAGGCCAATATCACACACACATTGATGCCTGAAACTATCGTAGATCTTGTGTCTACGCCTCCACCTCCATCTCCAACAAAAATAATATAAGAGCTAGTACCAGAACATCTCTCAATAATCCCACTAGACCTATGCAAAAATGCTATGTCAGAGGTTGTGAAGGAGAAGTTCGACTGGGACAGAGACCTCCAGGAATTTATTGAAAAACTTCTTGAGATATTCACGTTGGTGCAAAAAGTCTCTCCCAAAGCACCTCTATTTGAAGCTATTGGATCCCAACAACCTGGCCAAATACTTCAGGGGATAAAAATGTTTGCAACTGTGACTTCAACATTCGAGAGGAATCCCAACAAAGAATCCAAACTTATCGCACGTTTGACTACGACTATCACTTTGACTAAACCTGAACCCCACCTACTAGCCTCTAAACAAACCAAAAGAGAGGAAGAAGAAAATATCGAGGACATAAATCGAGAAATCAACCAGCTCTTCTCTGACTTGGAATCACCACCTTAGACCAACAATCCACCATTTGACCACATTTCCACCAACCCAATCACACCTAACCATTCACCAACCCCATCACCACTGCCACCACCACCCCCCGACTCAGAACCCCTAATCCAACTAGCTGCACCAGAACCAACCCCACCGCAACCATCAGCACCAACACATCCACTGCTAGACCACCTACATCCGAACAACCAGAGGTAGAAGTTATCCCACTACCCCAAATAGAAATACCATCAACCACTACTGCACAACAAACAAAAAATCTAGACTCGACTTTTGTAAGTACACAGGTGCCGAAATAAGCCGAAGCAGAGAAGCACAAAAAGAAGAAAAAGAAGAAGGACCATCGTGGATATCTAGTAATGGTCCACATTAATCTATTTGAGTCGAACACTATGGTCGATGCAACCAAATTAAGAGATCCAGAGCTAGAACAACTACTGGAAGCGCTAACAGTTGAAGCAAAGACAAGGAACAAGCACAGATGTAAGGAACTAGAAAACAAGGGAAAAGAACAAGTTAAGTTCCTTAACAAGTGTAGGGACCTGGTCTAGTCCATGATACCAGACACTGACAAACTTGTAGAAAGAAATTATCACCTATTTGAAAGCATGGTGTCGGCACTCCAAGCACAAATTCAGGAAACAAAAGAAGAGCCAAAAGAAGAAACCGTCCGACTACTGATGGAGCAGCACACAACATTTTTCGTAGCCTACAAAGTGTTGCAAGATCACATGGAGGAGTCTGTCATCACTGAAGAAGTACTGAGAGAATGTCCTGCTTACTATGGGCAAGTCTATCAGCACACTAGACAAACCTGACAAGGGATCCAAGCACTCAAGAAGAGGAAAACCACCGATGAAGCACTCAGAAGTACAATTGAGGATCAATAGTGCTTGAGATAGCTAAACTCCAGAAGCTTGAGCGGGAAGCACATCAGTGGGTGCATCAAGCCATTCCCAAATTAGAAAAGGTAGACATCATCTACCCGCAGATGAAATGAATCATGGAGACAGCAGAGGAAAAGGACCAGTTTATGGGTCTCGACATGGAAAGAATAGCTAAACTTTCCATTCAAGAGAAAATGTCAATCTTATCAAATATGACTACACTCACCATTGACATATAGAAAATATTGTAGAGTTGGATAGATTTCCAACATCATCTAGCAGTGATAGCCCCAGCAATCGTTAAAGTCTGCATATAGAAAAGACTGACCATTAGAATTCACAGCCCATAAACATCAAGCACAAAATAATTGACTACTTAGACAGACAAGGAAATTTTTGTACCTCTCTGTTTCTTCAGAACGAAGAAATGTTTTGTTCGTGGGGGACATGTTGGAGGAGCAAGTCAGTATGCCGACTTGGACGATAGCCGACTTAGTCGATTGGCCAACTAAGTCAGTCAGCCGACCAACTAGAGATTAGGTCGGCCACCTAAAGTCGTGTCGGTTCACCAAACCGACAGGTAGTTATTTTGTAATCATATATATTAGGCTATTGAGCCAGATGAGAACTCGGTTCAATTCTCTGTATTGTATGAACCCTCTGATGCTAATATAATCTGTTATTCTATGTACTTGTTCTTGTCTCTTGTCTCTATTATGTATGTATGTTTTAGTATGTATTATTGGTAACCTTATGTGATCTGTGAGATTACAACAACCCTCATATAATATACCATATAGCATATAAACTTTAATACCATATGGCTAAGTCTTATTACTTAATCCCTTCACATTTTAGCATAAAAACATTCCAGTTAGGTGTTTTAAAATATTAAGCATGGGAACAAATCTTATTAAGTCTTAAACCACAATAATATTAATAACCACATAGACGTAGGTCTAATAAACCCCAGCTACGCATAAATAATAACGCTAACACTAGAAGTAATAATTGTTATGATAAGACTTTGATCCTTTCGTCTACGAGCATCAATGAAGTAGTATAGTATAGGTAGCATGCCAAGTTTAAATAGTCATAGCAAGTCTGCACCATCTAATTAACCTGCACAAAATAAAGTGAAGTTGCATTAGTTCAACATGAACTAAGTAAACCTTGTAACATCAAACATAATAAGTTACCTCTCCAAGTGTTCCTATGAGGGATACAATTCTCGTCACTCCACCCTTTGACAGTTAAAATCTAAGTCAGGATTCTCCATAAACAATGTACAAAACTTATAACCAAGAAGTAAGATATAACTGAGCAAAACACATATACATGAAGTAAGACATAACTACACAAATACTTGTTAATAATAGTAAAGCACTAACATAATAATCATTTAAACCATATCAAGTAAGACAAACATAGTGTATAATTACATCGATAGTCACATAGGAGAACATATAGAAATAGTAAGGATAACTTACGACACTTTGGTGTAGCAACCAAAGATCGACACATTCCACAGAAGATAAGTTAATGTCCAGATTAGGTAGTATTTAACTTGCCTTTTTTTTTTTCAAATTTTGGGGACATTACAGGGTGATAGGACACCCCTATCTGATCCACCTTAAGTATTTAAAGAAAGGGGATGTAGTGTCGTTAATCAGAACTATAAAATAGTTTGGCACTACGTGTCTCATTATCCATAAGGTAATCTCCAAACTGAAACCAATTTGAAGTAAAATGAGATGGATGAAAATCCATGGTGTTTTTTCATAGGCCCTAGAAAATTCCAACTTGATAATCCCAACTCGCTTGTTATGTATTTTAATAGAATGCAAGCCTTCATAAGTATCCCCCACAACTTCGTGAATATCTAGATAATCCCTACAGAATCCTAAATTGTTCCCTAGAAATAATTCTGCAGAGAATGGTTTCATTCAAAGGTGTATGATTTTTTCTATTATCTTATAAATTCCATTACACAACGAGATAAGTAAAAAATCGCATGTCATAGTTTTATCCTTCTTGGGGATCAATTCTAAAAAGGTCGCATTCATAGCACATAGAACAAAATCGAAATTATAAACTACCTCCACTACTTGGAGAATATCATTACTCATTGGATTAAAAAATACAAGAATAAATCGGTATCCCATCCATCAAGACCAAGGCTCCTTCCCTTATTTAGGAGTCACAAAATAGAAAAATCCCATCTTTCTCTATAGGACAGAAACATACCTCATTATATTCTTCCCCCAGCAATCTAGGAAAGAGTGTGATCACCTTGATCATATCATCAATGTTATTTATTCATGAGTCTAAATATAATGAAGAGAAGTAACCCGAATCCAAATCAGCTAATGGGCCAAAACCATAGAGTGCATGCCCCTCATTATCCTACAATTTCCATATTGAATTGATGTTATGATGATGTTTGGAAACATTTTGTAATAATTTGGTATTTAGTCTCCTACCTCCAACTAGAGTACCCTTCTCTTTAAGCTCCATCCATTTCTTTGTCCCAAAGGATCTTCTCCTTCTCCTAAAATAAGGACAATAACCTCATTCTCTTTTGTTGGAAAGATCCTTAAACTAATATTTTTACAAATCAATCATAATTTCTCTTTAACTTTCAATATTTTTCCTTCATTATCCCTCCTTTTCTCCCTATTCCATATCACTCCTTTCTTTTTCAAGGGTCGAATCCCATCCAAAAATGTACTTCCATAATATATTTGATCATTAGCTCTTATATGGAACCAAGATTCTTAAAAGAACTTTTGGAATTCTGGGTTTTTTTCTCAATTTGAATTGTTCTTAAAGGGGATTTTAGTATTATCAATATTCACCCCTAATTCCAGCAGAAGAGGGAAATGATTCGAGATACATTACTTGTTAACCCAATATTAAAAAATTCCTACCTCATCACACAGAGCCTCATGCAAGAAAATACGGCCCAACCTCTTCGCCATCCCCACCTTCCCCCACTCTTTTGCTACACCATGTAGTGGATACAATCTCCAGCTATTCTTAAGAAGAAATTAAGAACTGTATATATGTAATAATACATTGTCTCTTAGATGAAAAGTGAAAAAAACATAAATCTAATATATAGATATGAGTAGTTTATATGACCAATTAGCTACTCGAATTCACATCACTAAATTTATACCTTCGTTTCATAATTTTTGTGACCTTAAATATGTTCACAGATATTTTGAAAATATTAAATACAAATGACAATTAAAGCTCCGAATGATCCCTACAAACTTAAAATATTTCTACCTACTGTTTCAAATTTGAAAAAGTGTGGGTGACCCCTAAACCCTTGTAACCACAATCCTTACAAATTTAAGATTGTTTGCACATATTATTTAAAATTTGAAAAAGTGCATGTGACCGTTATCCCTAGGAAACTGTAATCTAAGAATGATGTAGTGTTCTTCACTATCCCTACCACCTTTTCTAATGAATCTGTGAAAGTAAACAATGTGGTTGTTGTAATATCCCAAATTTTGGACCTAACACTTATGGGAATGAGCCCCATTGATTATGATGTTACTTTGATGTTTTATTATGATATACTGGGTCGAATACCACATGGCATGTGAACATGATGATTTGTTTGATATACTGAGCATAATATATTTCAATGTGATAGATATATATGTTTTTTTATGTTGGGCATGGTCCCTGAAGCACATGATTGATGAGATGTTTTGTGTTGAGCAAGGAGATCTGAAGCACATGGGTTAATTAAGGTTTTTTGTTGGGCAAGAAGCCCTGGAGCACATGAGTACTTATATTTGTGCTGAGTGAGAAGATATGGATCACATAAGTATTCAGACATTTGTGTTGAGCATGAAGCTCTAGAACACATGAAAGGATAATTTGGAAGTGTTGGACATAAGCCTTGAAGCCTTCCATGTTGATGTTGAGCATAAGCTCTGGAATATCGAATCCTTGGCCATTGTATCTGTAGGTGTATCATACAAGTACATCCTAGCATTAGTGTTGAGAGAAGAGCTCTGGAATTGCACTAAGTTTGTAACTCCCCGTTTTAATCATTGAGTATGGGCTCTGGTAAGCACTAGGAGTTACTAAAAAAAATTAATGATTCCCAAGTGAAAATGACTCGAGAAAAATATTGATCTCATCTAGATTATTTTTAAGTGATTAAATGAAATTTCAAATTTTTGTTTTCTCATCGAGTACTGAAGAACTACCATGTTATACGAGGGAATCCAACATGCAAGGATGTTAGAGTTGCCTAGCCTAGTAGACCTAACCATCTACCTGATGGCCTTAATGAAGAAAGTGTCGTAAATCTAGGGATCACAATATGTGATACCCTAAGACAAATGTTAACAAATAATATATTATTATATATTTTATACACAATTTGTATAAAAAGTACACATAGTAATAATATTAATAATGTAAGAAAGAAGGAAAAGTTACATCTCTTATTATTATTACTAAGATAAAAGTTAAAATATTACAATACCCATAAAATTCCAATCAGGAACTAGTTGAAAGTTCCTAAGTTAAAATATTAAAAGTACTAAATTAAATAAAAGGATAAAGTCAAGAAATGAAGTAATCTCGTTTTAACTACCCCTTTGACTGAAAAGTATGCCTATAAATTCCCAAGCCAAAGAGAGGCTTGGGGATCTGATGATATCTTTTTGGGAGTCATTATTTTGCCTAAAAATCCTGAAGAGAGAGTTCTTGGAGAAAATTTCCCTAAGAGGAAGAAGGCGAACTGATCCAGACTTGATATACAAAATAGGGTAGCATCACCTTAAGATCTCTAAGCTACTGGCATGTTGGAACCAACTCGAGGGAATCCCAATTCAAACCAGGAACTGTTCTGGGTCATGGTTGGGTGGAACGTGGTAGTTCCCAAGTGATTCAGTCATCTATATAGAGATTAGATTTGCCTATGAATTGTTAGTGCTAGGTATTTGAGTGTGCAGGTTCTAGCCATTAAAGGAGCTTAACTTTTCAGGTATGAGTTTCTGGACTACCTATCTCAATTCTTAGAATAAGGGATGGATAAATTATGCAAGGGTTTATATTAAATATTCTAACCTTATGTATTGTTGTTTTCATTTTCAAATTCTTCTATGGTTTACATTTTAAATTATAAACCCTAGGATGTAAATTATCTCTTGTACTAGATCTATTAAAGATTCGGTTTTTTCACATTTACTTCTGTAATTTAATCTATCTTTAAAGATTCATCAGGGGTTTTCTTTCCTTTCCATTTTACTACTGCATTCTCTTTGATACCTTAAACTTTGTTATTTTAAAACTTAGGTTTTATTTCTAATAACTAGTCCTATATGTTTTAATTGTGTAGAAACCCTACTTGCAGATTTCATATTGCCGGTAGAGACTAGGTTCAATTCTAGTTTTAAAACAAAACTAATTCTAGATTTTAATACGTTGATATATTATAAATGAGATCTAATAAACACTTTACATATGTGTTATCAAGTATAAAACCAAACTATAAATACGAATTTAACAACATTATAAACAACAATATTCTTTATCTAATATTAACCATAAATTTTAAAGTGACCATGCTAAGAAAAAAAACATAAATAAACTCGTGCTAAAAAATCAATATAAACATTATCATTCTTCTCAAAACAAGAATTATGATAAACCATTTGACATTCCCACTATTGGGACCATATAATTGGTCCATGATTTATAATCTCTATACTATCTATTTCTACCAAGTATAAACAATAACATTATTATCAACATTATAAATACATTACATAAGTAATAATCCAACCCATCTAATATTAAATAACACATAACAAATCTACATAATAGGAATCGTATGACCTAAAATAAAAGGTCCAACATCATATTACCTACAACTACCAATTAAAACACAACCATAAAATCATTATAGTAATGACTTAAAAACCATGTAGATACACAGAGGTCACAGAATCAACCCCTATGGGCATCCAAGCCCAGATCACATGCCATAATAAAACCATGATAATAACACATATGCAGTAATCACTTAAACACCAAGGTATTTACACAGAGGTCACAGGATCGAATCTTGCGGACACTTAGATGCCCATATCTCATTCCATGTTTTATAATCCTCATCTTAGACAATGATCGAGGATCAAATACTACAGAGTCTCGTTACTTTCTACAAAGCCACGCTGTACCATTTACACGCAGGCCATATTTAAGACTTAAATCGTTTACGTAGAGGTCATAAGACCCTTTTAATTCACATATGCTGCAATCTATGGCCTCGACCTCTGTATTATAAGAATTAACAGATCTAAAATAATATAAACCCTGTCACAAATTACCCAATAGTAAGTATGCACCCATTTAATCTATCAAAGCCACAATGGTGAGTGTCAATTCCATTCAGGACATAGCCCCAAATCCATAACATTGTCACTTAAAAGCAACGCATACAACTAACGAAAAATACACACAGTCCAAGCATAATAACCATTGAAATAAACACAACATGAATATATTTATATCCACAGTCTTATAAATCCATTACCAACTTACACATTCATTCCCTTTAGCCATTGTACCATTGGAAGCAATGGTGCTACCCATTGCATTTATCATAAACCAAAACATTAATTATAAAATACACACAGATCCTATCGAAGGTACCCAAGCTCTCTTCACTGCCTATTTGGCCATATTAATTACAAATCCCGAACATTATTAGCTCAAGCTCGAAGGCCATCTAAACCCCACATTAAACCCCAAGGTTGTTGCTACACAAAACATAGATTTCTTTCTAGACACAGTCAAAACCAAAGCAAAACGCATCTTTTGGAACCTGACCCCAAGAAAACCCCAATCAACAACGAGTGAAACACGGTATTAACCATGAAACAAAGAGGTAACAAGTGAATATTTTTTTAACAGTCTTACCATAAAGGTATGGATTTCCCAATGACTTGCATTTTTAGCTACGAACCATGCCTCTCCTCGCTATCCTTGTAACCTACAACCACAACAAGATAATACTGATGAGAAGTATGAAACATTGAATAAGCTACAATAAGCAACAGTGCTGCGAAACCAAACATTATCATACCTGTCAATTCCATGAAAGTCGCATTCTCCATATTGTGTAGGAGAAAAGGGTAAGCATCCAAGCTGCAAATGACCAAACCTATTCGTTGAGCCATGCCCTAAGCGGGGTTGCCACTCTTTCCAATGCACATTGAATGCACCGACCTGTTTCCCATTCATTCCCTCAAAACCCACTATCCTATATTTCATATGCGATACATCAACACACATTTCCATTCTATGTGATATGTATAAACCCGTTATGCAACATTTACACTTAGCCTTAACTCCTAGGCCCATGGCATATGCAATATGCCATGGAACGTTTAAAACTAAGGTTTTTGGTAAGTATATTTTATCCTTCCTCTGATAGAGAGAATCAAACCTTATAGGAAGTATACACTAGGGCATAATCAAGTTGTAATTATTAACAACACAGTAAATAATTATCACATTAATAATAACTCTTCATCGCATAAATGATTAAGGATGTAGTGACCACGTCACTAGCATAGAGTCTATAATGAGTAATATTAACCAACATCGTAATAGGATAGGGATGCAAATGCAAGCACTATCAATCAATGATCGGTACCTTCCTTTAAGCATTATCAATAAGTTATATGTCACCAAGTACACTTGCACATAAACGAGATAAGAATTCCTTAGTTCGACAGAACTAAGTAAGCCTGTGGTGTTAAGTAGAAACTGTTACCTCTGGGGGTTACAAGGGAAACTAGTCCTGCCACTCCACCCCTTTGTTTCCAAGAACAAAGTTAAGTTAGAACCATGTAAACAACAGCAAGCACATGATATAATCAATAAATTACATAATTAGGTATCTAACATACAGAGAAATACATAACCATAAGAATAGCATAGTAATCAACACTTCGACATCATAAGTAAAACAATAATAATCATAACTGAAAGTAAGGAAGCAAAGCGTAAGAACAACTTACGACAAAACAACAATACAAATAGAGTACGACACACTTCGTAAGTCTAATAATGTCCAGCATAGGTAGTTTTGACTGGCCTAATAAAAAAAAAATATTTTCAATTTTTGGGGACATTATAATTGTGCCATAATATCATTTTTTGTGGATTTTATAAATGATTTACTTGGTGGGTTAGCTGCAGATCAATGTACACAACAAATTAAATGAAACGATCACACTCACAAATAGACTGCAAAGAATTATGGATTTTCAACTAAATTAAACAATCTATTCACAAGAGGAATTTACAACATGGTACAAGCTCTATTCCATGGGAATGAACATTCACCATTGCAATATTTACCAACGTATATAGGCCTAATGGAATATTTTGTCCTCAACAACCAATTTTATTGCTTCGCTATCACAAAACCAAAACATCCAAAGACAAGAAGAAAACATCCCCTATTTTAGTCACAAAAATCCTAGCACTAAACTCCTCGACTCTTCCTATAGAAGTTTCACTTACTCATAGGCACTACTATGTCACTAGGTTTCACTTACTTATAGGCAGTACTATGTCACTAGGTTTCACCACTTTTCCTTCTACAACATCCGACATAACTACCTTACAACTACTCCAACTACTCAAAAGGCTTTGCTCCTAGGGATCCTGGTTAAACAATCAGTTGTTATTTGATCATGCTCGATTTGACTAATAACTTGCTCTTTTATCTAGTCAGAATCACCTTTAACCTCTTCCCTATCTTTCATCATCTATCGTTAACCATTCTTGTTTGAATTTCTCATGACTTCTCTTCACCCTATCGATTGTCACCCGTGGTTCTATATGTCGTCAACTATCCTCTAGGCATTTCCATCATCTAACTGTGACTATGTTTATCAGGCCTTACTACCCCTGCATCAACCTCGTTGGGTTCAAAAGAACTTTTCCTTTCTCTTTGCAAATTCTCGAGCTTATCCTCTGAAATCCACACTGCCTCTTCTAGTTCTTTGTTCTTCCATTAGACCAAATACTATTTCTTCTTCTCATGTTTGGTTTTCTTGAATCTCACTCATCAAGTACTTCTGCAACTTCATCCATTAGTTGAAATAGTATTTGTCCTTTCCAATCCATAAGTGTTTAATCGTTTCTCATCGACCCCTCCTCAAATTAGTATAGGTTGGAAACATTGAACGTCAACAATATCCGCAAATCATCTCACACCTCTAACACGTATGCATTATCCAAAATATTCTTAAGGATTTTACATGGCCCAACCTTTTTCATCTTCAACTTATCCCCAAATCATCTCACACCTATAACACATATGCATTATCCAAAATATTCTTAAGGATTTTACATGGCGCAACCTTTTTCATCTTCATCTTGTGATATGTTCCTCTTGGAGACCTTTCCTTCCTAAGGTGCGGGTACACTAGTTCTCCTTTTGCAAATAAATGCATTCATCTATTTATGTTGGCCCTAAATGTGTATGCCACATTGATATTCTCAATTTGTCACTCCATATTGTCATGCACTTCATTCATGTGGTCTAAAATGAATCTACATCTGCACTCTTCAATCTCATTATAAACTCTTCCAAGTCTGCTACTCCATATGTAAATCTCCCTTGTACGATTTGGAATGGGCTCATCCCCGTCAACCGATTCATTGAATTGTTGTACATAAATTATGACTATAACAATACATTCTCCCATTGCTTCGGTCAGTTAGTAGCCAAACACCTAAGAAAATTTCACATATGAGAAACAATAAATCAATGGAAAACAATAAATCCATGAGAAACAATAAATCAACAAGGAACTCAAGTTAAGAATAAGGTTTTTGAGATTCAAAAGCAAACAAAAAGAATGAAAAAGAGTGATAGCAAAAAATCCAAGGCTTGATAGGACATGAAACATATCCCTCATTTGTGGAAAACATAATGTATAATATTCGAAAACCAATATTACTTGGGTAACCTACTACAATGAATGTATTCCACAACAAAAATAATTATAAATGATTTAAACTAAAATAACTAAATAAAATAAAATAAATATAGTAATGCTTTCCTACTATGTTTTTTGTTTGTCCTTCATTATGGGTAAAATTTGTACTTAAGCATCGAAATATTTACAATTTTTAAGTAGTTCCATCTTAATAATGATTAAGTTATAATGGTTGAGTTAAATCCAAAAGCATAATGAATAAGTTCAACATCTTGCTTTAAAAAAATATAAAGAACACTTTTTAGACCAAACCTACATATAGTAAAATGAGAAAAAATAGAGTTATTTTTTAATATTTCCAAATGAAAATTCTTTGGAAACACTTTTTTTAAGATATTATTCAAAATATTGTCTGAATTTTGAGAAAAAAAAATTAACTCGAAGTTTTTATTTCTTTTTCTTTTTGTTTCAAATTTTATGTGCAAGTTTTAGTTTAGTAACAAAAGGTAGAGAGTGAATAATCAAGGATTCACATTGTTGGATCCATCACAAATATACATTTAGTATGATTGGATAAATGATTTGATGTACTAGGAAAAAGGCACTTTATTTTCAAACTTTTCACAAGATCTCAAATATTCTTTATATATATAGCCTTGTAGATCTAATATCAAACTAATTTATATATATAACCTTGTAGATCCAATATCAAACTAATATTTTTAAAGTAAACCACATCCCTAATCTATGTATTTATGTAATTTACCACTATCATGATGATGTATATAGCTTCTTTGTCCCTCTATCAACAATATTCAAGTTTTATGTAATTTTCACTAAGAAGATCTCATCCCCTTTACCAATGACATGACTAATGTTTTATCAAATACAAGTTTAGAATCTGAAATTTTTATACAGCGTAATTATTTCCATGTATCAAACATTATTTAATTCTTTTAGTGATTGAATCTCCTTTGGTTTTTATTTTGTTACCAGCTACCTAATGTGAAGGAGTTAAAGTGCCTTTTAAATTTCTCACTATATCTAGTACTTCAGCTAATTCTCAATGCAAACTATTCAAACAATTCATTTATTAAACAAGTGGGGTTGTTAAGAAGCAAGTCCCTCCCTAAAATTAACACCTTGCCAAAGTTTAATATGAAAAGTAAGAAGCATTAAGTCAATTATCATAGAACCTTCCCAAAGTTTAATATCATGCTTAGTATATATCTTGTGTGTTGATACTCCTTTCCCCATAATGAATGGAAGTGGACTATAGTGGACGATCTTGTGTGTTGCTACTCCTTTCCCTTTAAAAAACCTTTGAGAGAATAAGTACAGTTGGAAGTAATATAGGATTTGTGAACATTTTTTAGGTTGATTATGATTCCCACTCATTTTGTGTCTCTTCCTTGATATTATCGCATGAATCCATATTTAATCCATAATATCTATTAGAGATTGTTATATCAATTCGGATCACAAGCACATGAGGATCTATGGAACCATGAAGCCTGCTCACCTCTTGCCACATAGGTTGAACATTACGAAATTGCTTATCAAATGGTACCACATGGATTGAACGCCTCACTAAATAAGCATCAAAATAAGTTGCACTGAGCCTCTTACTCGTTACATTTGGGAATGTACACACTTAACAATTGCAAAGTTGCCAAACTTGAATTAGAGCGTATATTGGAATTTCACTTCAGGGAAGAAAGAGTTGGGAAGCGTGATTGAAAAAATGTAGTATTCAATCATGGAATCAGTTAAAGTATCCATGGTCATACAAACATGAAGAATGGGAAGAGGAAAAAGAGAAAATAAGGGACACCCCATATGAAGAGGTACTTGAAATGATCCATCAATGCTAGAAGAGGATGGAGGAACAAGGTCAAAGCTAGAGGAGGAGAACAGAAAGAAACATGAACTACTACATAAGAAGCAAGAAGAGGAACTAAAAAAACTGAAAAAATTGCTAAGTCAACACAAGAAGGAATAAAATCAAAGTACCAAAAACATGAGATTGAAGCCAAAACTATAGCAAATTCTAAAGCAATAGCTTAAGCCAAGCAGATAACTAAGGCTAAAGATTTGGAAGATCAAAGAAAAACATAATAAGCTTCATAGGCTCTAAAGAGAAAAGAGGAAGAAACAAAAATAGAGAGAACGAGATTGGAAGAACATATTAAAAATGAAGATAAAGAACAAAAATCCATCGAACAAACAAGAATCCAATTAAAAACTCAATAGATCAAAACAACAATGAATTAAATTCTTATAGAAGGTCCATTTTGCACAGGCCTAGAGTTAGGTTGAACTAAGACTTTTCGCAAGACAATAGCCAACTTGGAATCATTCTACTTTGATAATAAAAGGAGAGCAATAGAAAAACAAATGGATAAAAAGATCTATGTTGAGAAAGAAATGATGATAACCACTGAGACATTAATGGATGAGGAGACATAAAAAGGTCCAATAGCTGCAATAACCTTTGGGATCGTTGTGCAGCAAATAGTGAATCAATAAATATACAGGGCACGACCAGAGAATGAAAATAATACATAAATAAGATAATACTGCTAGAAAACGAGACAGGATATCACAAAGTAGTATAAGAATGTACAACAAAATTTCTCATGTATGCATTGGAATTCCAAGATGAGTTAAGGGATGTTTACAAGAAAGCTCAATAATTCTGAGAACAACTAACTAAGCTCTTAGCTTTCGACACATCATGGATATAGAATTCAATTATATGATAATAAATATCTAACCATGAAATACAATATTCTAGATGGTGTTTAATATTCTTGATAAAAAATATAAATAAGGATTAAGTCAGCTAAACTAATATTAGGGAAACACTTGTGTCACAATACATATGGTAAAAGAACCTTGTAAAAGAACCAAACAAAAGAAATGGTGGTACAATATGGGCTCCATTTGGTAAAACAACCCGAGCAAAAGGAATGGTGGAAGCTTTAATTAAAGACCATCACCAGGTTCATTATCATTTTCCCCTAGGCCCTTGGACTCAATGTTGGCTTGAATATTTTCATGGCATGTCGAATGTAGGTCCCAAAACTAAATCTGATGTCACAGTTCCTCGAGCTACCGGTTTTCTTCAAGCCATTCTTACCGTTGCTTCCTTCGATGATTCTCTATGCAAAGCCATTGGTTGGGTTGGTATATACCAGACGCATCCTTCAATGTTCAGTGGAACTAATTTAATGTTAGATCTAGATGAAAAACTCAATTTTTTATCCTACATGTTATTTATTTATTTGTATTCACATATGTTTTTTTATTTCAAAATATCGAAGAGTGAATTTATCTTCGGAGAAATAAATCAATTTTACATATCCAATAGTTCTATTTAGTATTCTCATTCTTCGGAAAAAAAAGACTATTATATACTAGTCGATATGCTTAGATATAGTCAAAAGAACGGCTGACAAAGCTAGTAGAAAGTTTGACCTACAAGTCATTTAGGAAGTCCTACACACATCCACCTCCAGGCGTGAACCATTGATCGATTATTCAAACATAATAGATGGACAAAGCAGTTCAGGAACTTTGAACGAGCACACAACTAGATAGGAGAAACCGTCTGCAACAAGAGAAAGAAAAAAAACCTCCATGTAACTTCATTAATAAGGTTTTCTTATGATGAAAAGGAACATACCTTACATGATACTATTAATATAGTGATGATGGCATCACACTTCATTAAGGAATTGTAGCCATCATTGAGATGAAGTAGCAAGATGCATTATCGATGACGGCATCATACTTCCTTAATGGATTGTAGCCTTTATTGAGATGAAGTAGCAAGATGCATTAGAGAGACAACAAATAGAAGTAGAAACCAAGAAAATAAAAGTGTGAAGAGGAAAAAGTAATGGGTTTACAAATAAGATGAAATCATAGAAGAACGACCTACTTTACAACTCTAAAACATGGAGACTATTGTAACAACTCAAAAATTCTAAAAATAAAACTAAAAAATTCTTAAGAAGTGTTTAGATCCATTAAGACCTAACTTAGCCTCACATAGATTTTAAGAATTATTATAACCCCTACATCCCATTATTAACTTAGGACTTAACCTATAACGAAATTCTGTGAGGTCTCATCCTTAATAACTATAATATGATCAACTCCATTTATGGTTCATATAACACTGTACTAGTATACAGGTTTTAAGTATTATGATAAACTTTACTTGTTTACAAAAGTTGATGTGTCATGCATGCATTGTCGTATATTATAGTTTGTGTGCTTAGCTTGTAATTCCATAAGGATGGATTCCTCATGTTTAATATTTTAAACACTCTTCTTACAAACCCTATTTTGATGCTAGTGTTACAAGGTTATGGGTCTTACTTAGCTTATGTGGGATAAGGAATTTCATAACTTGTATTATGCAGCTGTCTAGGAAGAAGGATTAGCCCCCTCCCTTGCAATCGAAAACAACTATTGAGCCAAAGGTGAAAAGCACCAAGGTGACATTAAAATGACTAAGGGAAAACAATGAGTTAAAAATGATTTTGCACCCCAAATGTGAATTGATTATTTTATATTATGATTTGGCCTAGTTTAACTTACTTATACAATGGATTTGTCATACTAAGGAAATCATTATAAACTATAGCGAGTGGGTAGTAAAATTTAATCCACATGGAGATAGGTGAAAAGGTTAAAGAGCCCACGTGAAGGCTTGGGGTGCCATCCAACTCGTTTAAGGAGTTAAACCCTAAGGGAAACCAAAGGTTTTAGTTCTTCTGTGTTGTTGAACCAGTGAGGAGAGCTAAGGGCTCTCGGCCCTTCCAACATTGGAAAATGAACAAGATGCACCTGCCTCAGTTTCTTCGAACAGAAAGGTGAAACTGAGGGTAAGTTGCCCTTCAGGAAGTTTGTTTCCATCTTGGTGCAATCGAAAACAACTATCGAGCCAAAGGTGAAAAGCACCAAGGTGACATTAAAATGACTAAGGGAAAACAACAAGTTAAAAATGATTTTGCACCCCAAATGTGAATTGATTATTTTATATTATGATTTGACCTAGTTTAACTTACTTATACAATGGATTTGTCATACTAACGAAATCATTATAAACTATAGCGAGTGGGTAGTAAAATTTAATCCACGTGGAGGTAGGTGAAAAGGTTAAAGAGCCCACATGAAGGCTCGGGGTGCCATCCAACTGGTTTAAGGAGTTAAACTCTAAGGGGAAACCAAAGGTTTTAGTTCTTCTGTGTTGTTGAACCAGTGAGGAGAGATAAGGGCTCTCGGCCCTTCCAACATTGGAAAATGAACAAGATGCACCTCCCTCGGTTTCTTCACAGAGAAAGGCAAAATTGAGGGTAAGTTTCCCTTCAGGAAGTTTGTTTCCATCTTGGTGCAATTTTTTATAATTTTGAATTTTTACCCTCTGTCCAATGTTTATCTCATAGGAGGTTTTGACGGTCACTCTTCGAAGAGGCTTGGCTTGGAAAGAGTAACTTTGGTCGAGGGTTCCTGGTACCGAAGAGTCTTGGTAAGACCTATGTACCTTCAAACCTTACAGTCCTTGATGGTCTATGGTGTGGTAGATACAAGGGTTTATACGAGCCCCTTATGTTTGTTGGTTAACACTCTCATGTTTTGTCTCTACAACGTTAATGGAAGAGATAATGTTGTTTATAAGCCTTCAGGCTAATAGGGGTTTATATATAGATATTATTTTTAAATCCCCTCTTTTTTACAGACCATGGAGTCTCTGTGAGAAGTTATATTAAAATAAGTTAGGTTAATTAATTTAAGAAATTCCGAATTTAAATATTAATTTAGGTTAGTTAATGTAATTTAACTAAGAGGTGACTTGAAAAGTCACCTCTCTTCCCCACTTACGGTATAAATTATTGGGGAACCTATTATGTCAATCATCTTCTACATTTATAAAATATACATTTTCTACATTACATTCTTGTTTTCCATCTTCCTTGTTCTTCCATTGGTATCAGAGCCTCTCGACTCTTGGAACCATCCCACCACCACTCGCAGCTCCTACCTCTGCTGCACGCACCTCCTCTTTACCTTCCTTATGCTCACACTACACCCCACACCGCTTCCACACCTCACCTCCTCTATCACCTCGCCGTTCTATCTCTCCATCCTCCTCTTCCACTCGTCCCTGCTCCATCCTGCTCCCTCCACGCATGTCTGCTCGCTCCATCCACGTTCCACCTGCTCCATCTTCCTACCCCACTGTCCGTTTCCATGTCTTCCCACTTGACGCCACCACTTCCACCCATCCCGATGCTGCTCCCTTCTTCTATGTCCCAATCATCTCCCTCTAATCGCCACCACCTTCCTCTCAACACCATCCCCACTCACCACATGCATCATCACTCCCTCCCCAACACTATTCGTCTTCGACTGTTAGCTCCATTTGTCTCTTATCCTATACAAACCTATGCCTTCACATCGCATCTCCCCACAACCTCCACCATCCAGTCGTTGTTCCACCCATTCCACAATTCTGCCTCCCTCCCGTCACTTGCCATTGCTCCACGCCTGCCTTCTGCCACTAGTCATTGCTCCACGTTGGGATGGATAAACAATTTTCGTAATAATAATTTTAATATTAATAATATATATTATTATTATTATTTATTAAATATTATTATTAATCAATAAAAAACTATATTATAATAATAATTATTATTATTATAATTACTTTTAAAAAAAAGAGAGAGAAAAAGAAAAAATCGTGGTGAAATGGCATCATACAACAAATAAAAATAAATCCACGTTCAGCACCGGGAAGATTCCAGCAATCACCAGATCAATGGATTCTTGGTTTGATCAAATCAATGAGAAAATTAACAAGAATTACGAGGAATTCCACACCCAAATCAAACAAACCAGTGACAATTTGACATCAAATTGGACACAATTCATGTCACGAATACATAATAGCTTCCTCACTCTACAAGAAGACCAAAAGAAAAATCAGGCAGTTTTAACCGCCATCTTGGATAGACTACAAATATCGAATGACATGCAACCAAACTCTCCCATAACACTGGAGCATCTAAATCCTCTATTCAACATATCATCCTCAGCCTCATTTACACAAGGACGTCAAATATGGGTGAAATTTGAGCTACCCAAATATGACAGGGATGAGCGACAGTGCATAGCATGGATTAACGAAGATGAGGAATACCTAGACATCCACAACATCCATTACAACGACGTGAAAATTAAATATGTCTCTATGCATCTAGAAGGAAGCTCTTACAACTAGTACTTATGGTGGAAGAGTACTGCAAGAATATGTTCTCATAACTGGGTGAGCTTTAGGAACAACCTCATCAAAATATTCCAAGGTGTTGAAGAAAAAGGCTTCTTTTCCAAAATCACAAGGTTACAACAAAAAACATTGTTGATGAGTACACTTGTAAATGGGAAACGCTGTCAACTCGAGTTCCAGAGTTAACCAATGAGCAACGACTGCAGACCTACATAAACGGTCTAAAACAACACATCCATGACAAACTAGAGTTACACAACAGAGTCTACCATGCAGAAAGCATGATGCAAAGCCATGATTATTGAAAGCAAATGCGTTCATACAATGGTCGACCAAGACGAATCCAAAAAGAACGCCCTCAAATCAGCATACACAGGAAATCCAAGATATACACCGCCTCCACTTAGGGAAGAAAAGAAGCCATGTTTAGAGGCCCATAGAATAAAGGAATGGAAATGTAAGTTCTATGGAGACAAATGGGACCCTAAGCAAATATGTTTACAAAATAAATTGAGAATGGTGCAAATAGCCAACAAGACTACCACCCAGGAATCGAGAACGACTCCCCACAAATCTCATTATCCACTATTACAGGAATCTCCCAAGCAAAAAAATTGAAGATTAAAGGACATATAAAAACTAATAACGTCACAGTTCTCATTGACTTTGGAAGCACCCATAACTTCGTTAATGTCAACCTTGCTAAAGTATTTAACCCAAAGATGATTTTAAGGAACCATACTTATTTAGAAGTGTATAAATATTGGCGAATCTTACCAATTCTTAAAATGCCAACTATAAAATGTTTGGTGAAATTTTTCAAAAAATATTTTAATTTCCAAGGATTTTATATCATTTATATAATAATTTGGTGATTTTTGAAAATATTTACCCCATCAAAATTAGGTGAAAGAGGGCTTCAAAAAATGCAAAATGGTGAATCTTTTTTTGGAGAAAACACCTAAAAATAGCCCATGGGGTAAATTGTGGGTAAATTTCGCCCCTAAAGCTATCCTTGAATTAACCTATTTATTCATCCAGTACCTAACATGAAGGTTATGGTAGCAGATGGCAAGAATATTGACAATGTGGAAAAATGTCACAAGGTTAAGTTACAAATGCAAGAGTATAAGTTAGAATTGGATTTCTTTGCGGTACCACTGGGAGGAGTTGACGTAGTATTAGGAATACAATGGTTACAAACCTTGGGTACATAGTCTGCAAATCACCAAGAACATTTTATTGAATTCCATGCGTTCAGGAAAACACACAAATTATACGGTTTCCAACCACCTCCAACACAACTGGTTACATCACATCCGATGGAAAATATACGTTTGAAAGACACACCAACGTACATACCTTGATGTCAATAAATGGAGAGTCTAACAAGTGAAGGAGATATGAACAAACAACTAGAGATACAAGAGTTAATTCGAAAACAACGCAAGATGTTTCAAGAGTTACGTATGGAGCTCCCACCAAACAGAAAAACCATGTACATAATCAAAATAGAACCAATGACAAAACCTGCCTATAACAACCCATACATATATCCACATCAGAGATGTTGCGACATTGTGGCAACATTTCACGTCATCATTATCGCCAATTAAGCTTTGAGGACAAAGATTCCCTGAAGGGGAAGGAAATGTAACAAATGACAAATTTAAATATTAAGCTAGGTTAATTAATGTAAATTAACTAAGAGGTGACTTGAAAAGTCACCTCTCTTCCCCACTTAGGGTATAAACTACCATGGCACCTATTAGGTAATCTTCTTCTACATTTATAAAATATACATTTTCTACATTACATTCTTGTTTTCCATCTTCCTTGTAAGTTCCAAAGGAGTTAAACCCTAAGCCGAAACCAAAGGTTTTAGTTCTTCTATGTTGTTGAACCAGTGAGTACAGCTGAGGGCTCTTGGCCCTTCCAACATTGGAAACTGAACAAAATGCACCTTCCTCGGTTTTTTTGCAAGGAAAGATGAAGCTGAGGGCAAGTTTCCATTAGGAAGTTTGTTTCCATTTTCATGCAATTTTATTATAATGTCAAATTTGTAACCTATGTCCAATGTTTTCATGGCAGAAGGTTTTGACGGTCACTCTTCGAAGAGGCTTGGCTTCAAAAGAGTAAGCTCTGGTCGAGGGCTCCTAGCAACGAAGGGTCTTGGTAAGACCTATGTACCTTGAAACCCTACGATCCTTGACTGTCTATGGTGTGATAGATACAAAAAAAGATGAAACCGAGTTTCTCTTTTTGGCCTGGCTTTGTTTGAGAGATACACGGGTTTATACGAGCCCCCTAAGTTTGTTGGTTAACACTCTCATGTTTTGTCTCTACAGTGTTAATAGCATAGATAATGTTCCTTATAAGCCTTCGGGCTAAGATAGGGGTTTATATATAGATATTATATTTAAATCCCATTTTTGTTTACAAACCACGGAGTCTGTGTGGAAAGTTGTATTCTAGTTGTTTTGTAAAATATTGAAACTCTTACTGTAAAATTTTAGCAGAGTTTTAAAGGCAAATAATCTCTGCAATTTTCGCTTCTATCTTGGTTCAATCATTCAAATAGCTCTAGGTGCTACTCTGTAATTGATATATTTTTTATATTATGTGAATGAATTTGCTTGCTTGGTTATGACTACTGCATCCATGGTTTTGCTAAAAACATGCCATTCTATCCTTTATAAAGGTTATGCTGATTTCTTTTTTTTTGGAGCTTAGGGTGCTTTGGCTGTAGGTTTCAATTATTAAATAAATTACCCTTATAGGCCTTGAAACCTCGACCTGTGTTAAAATCCTTAAATCATTTTTTGAAAACAAAAATTCTTTTGGTTGTATGAAAATTGATACTCAGTATATTCATTATTTATATGTATTTTTACTTTTATGGCTCTCCAACCCTTGGTTAGAAGCCATTGCATCTCAAACTAGATTTGTTGTTTTTGGTAGGTTATAATTTTGATTTGAGGTTTCACTGTGTTTAACTATGGGAAAGCCCTAACTGCAAAAAGAATTAATGTTTGGTTAAAAATGAAAAGACATGGAATTCTTACTAAGGATCCCGATGCTAGCTCTACTTAACCTCTTTTTTATTTTTGTATGAGTTTATAATAAAACTAAAGGAATTCTAATCAATTATTATTTAGTTATAATACTTAATATTAGGAAAAGCTATATATAGTAAAATGTTGTTTCTAAATAATAATAAAAGATAGTCTACAATTTCTACTATGAAAAACTATTTAAGCAGTAGAATTCATGTCTTCTGTACTAAACTTATAATTTATAAGAAATAAAAACTTTCCTAATTTATTTCGAAAACAATAATATTTCTTGAAACTTTCATCATTCATAAAATCCTTCAGAAATAAGCATAAACAAATTAAAGATAATAATTTAGAACAATATAGAACATGTTAACTTTCGAAGTGGACAAATATTCAAAGAAGACCATTCCTCCCAACCGTCTCCTGAATGAAACCAAGATTACTTGCTTTAGGACACACGAGCTTGTTAACTGAACCACTAGGATGAAGATACTATGTAAAAGCTTATTTTTTCCTCTCTGTAACTCAGCACTCACACTTGCATTCAATACTCTAGCAACTCAATTTAGCTTTCCCCTCATCGAATTTCTCTTGTGTGCCTAACTTTTTAGTGTGTAGCAATCCACAAAGTTCTAGTGTGTAGTGAGCCTCCTGCTCATTCAATGGATATATGCTTGCCTAGGTTTTTGGGTCAGTTTTTAATTTAATTAGCCACCTGCTCAGTTCCTCGTTTCTTGGGAACACGATCACAATTTCAAGGAAGTTGCCTCATGCATCAGCTAGAAAGTGAATGTTGTTGCTACCACTTGTCATTTTTTCCTTCTACACCATATCATTTCTCCTAGTAGGTCGGTGAACAGTCTTCAACAGTGCTCTTTGGATAGGTGTCTCTTCTTTTAATTATTAAATAATAAAATATTCAATTACAGTCATCATTGACCGTCCTTGGTCAATAACATAAAAATTTACAATAATTTTTTAAAGTAGCGTCTTTCCACAACATAAAATGTTTTTTTGAGTTCTAGGTGGGTTACAACTATTGCAAGACATGGCGGAAAATGAAGATGTTTAGTAAAAAAAACTGAGTTGATGAGCTTAAAGCTACAAAAATAATGAAAAAGAGAATAAGGAAATGGAGGATGAAGGGAAAGACCAACAGAAAACTGTACAAGGTCCACTACAACAAAACCTTATTTTTCTCTTTCTTGCTAAGGAGATTTTTTGCCAAATTTTAGTGTTAGTTTTATATATCCCTTCCATTGTTAGGGGAGACATACATCCTCATTTAAAATAAAAGCAGTGCTATTTCACGGGTCGATCAACTCTATTTCATGGATTGATGCCACATGTGGTGTATTTAGCATCGTTTTTAAAAAGGGAATAATAGATTTAAGGAGAACCATCAGCTACAAGTGTAACTATATGATGTCCATGAAGAACCAAATGCATTGTTTCATTACAAAATACCGATGGAATATTAAATCAAATTTGCATGATCTTGATTCATGCACATGTCTCCAGCCCAATGAACATATGACCTTGAGATGGAGACTCTATGCTAGATGAATCCTTTCCATTTTAAGTTACAAAGGAGGTTGTGAGCATATCAATTCACAATCAGAAATTAGAAATTTTATTGAAAGCACAACATGCAGATGCATCAACAAAGTCAAAAAGCATCATGGAAGAAACAAATCTCACTGAAGACAACATGGAGAAACATAGGAAAAAGATCAGGTTGTTGAACAATGTAATGAAATATATTGAACAAATCGTTCCAGAGTTTTATGGGCATGGTACAGTGATTAGACCCTCTCTCTTTGGTGGAAAATGAGAGAGGCTTACTTGAAACAAACAAGAGTCCCTTAATTTAGTCACTATGATTTGTGTGAATGGTATGTTGCATTTAATATGTTAACAAAGAGAGTCGAATAATCATAAATGGACTCTTGAGTAAATGAATACGAATTTGTGCCAAGTTTGATGAAGGAAGTACATCCAAGTAAATTCTACGAGCAGCAACTCTCATGGAACATGAACAACTCTCACTAAGTCAATTCATGTCACTAAAGAGAAATGTTCTAACTAAAACAGAAATTATGTAAGAAATAAAATTATTGGTGTACGTGCAATTAAAATGCAATCAGATTACTAGCATGGACCAATAAACAATTAAACTAATAATAAAGTAATTAAACAAACATTAAAGTTTTAATTGTGGAGGTGGAAGATGGTCCACCATATAATAAGTCTCCACGAAAAGAAGTTGAAGTTGGTATACTACTACTTTAAAAAAGAACACCACACCTTTTACGAAAAGATCACTTATTTCTAGAGCAATTGTCAGTGATATGTGTTGGCGTCTTATAATGAATACTTAATTAGTGGTCGTTATATATATATATATATGATTTAAAATAATAAAAATATTTATATATTAAAATAATAAAAATATTAATATCAATATCAATTTATTTTAAAATTATAAATTATAAATTATTAACAAACAATTCTAAATATTTAAAATCATCCTGATGAGATTCCTTATTACAAGTCATCCCAATGAGATTCTTTATTATAGATTTGATGGAAAAAAAACACACACACCTTAACAAAAATCATCCCGATGAGATTCCTTATTATAAATCATCCGAATGAGATTCTTTATTATAGATTCGATGAAGAAAAAACACCCACCTTAACTGAAATTTATCAATCTCAAAGCTGGAGTATTTTGAAAACAATTTCATAAGTTTTACCCGAAAGTTATCCTGATGAGATTCCTCAAAATCCTTTATATGATAGATTAAAAATAAATACCCTTTAATAGAAATTATTCAATCTCAAAGCTGGATAAATCTGTAGTATTTTAAAGGCCTTTAAAACTTTTAACTTAAATCTTTTTACGTCGTTCATCGAATGTAAGTTGTTTCAAATTCAAATCAGCTTCCACTTACGTTTATGCTTGTTATTAAACTCTACCTTCAAGACTGTGTTTTCTTGAATATACATTATATCAGTTATGGAATTCAGTCACAAAGGATTCGAAAATTAATGCTATAGTCTTA
>LPNX010093636.1:79703-137761 GCA_001517045.1 Pseudotsuga menziesii | reverse complement strand
TTAGAGGCATGAAGAAACATAGCGCTTCCCATTGCCATTCTGGTCGAGTTCGGCAGGCAGGAATGGTTGATGAAGGACGGCAGCAGCCAGAGACCGCTAAAATTTTGTGTTCGCCAGCTAAAATTCTGGTTTCGCTGGACAAGTCTGGCTTCAGATAATTTTAATTTTGAAGCAAAAGTCTGAGCGTCTCCGCCGAATGAGTTCCATTTTATAATATCCCGTACACAGCCAACGTCTACCTCCAATTTTTGTTTTCTGGCGAGTGGGCTTAAAGACATTTGGCCCTCAGTCATAAATAAATCAATGGCTGGAACATCCAGGCCCCTGACACGCGAGGACTTGCCGTCTAAACTATAAAGTTGCTGCAACAATCTCTGCGATTCACTAGCAGCATTGGCTACGGCAACAACAAGATCTTCATGTAACGGCTGGTAGATGTTTCCCCATTGGTGAGCAGCGCTAGGGGCGTTCCGTTCGCTGTCCTTATGATAAGTAAGTGCGACGGCATTACTTACCAGTAAAATTCGCCCGGTGTTGATATCTCGGGTGGCGTAAAGCCCTCGACCCCGGCCGTCTTCGGTCATCTTGATCTCCAAGGGGCCAATGTAATCGAGGACCTTCATAGGAGGTGCGAGACCGAGCAGGGTAGTGGAGAAGAAATTTGCCATAGCTAAACGATGGGCGTATTGTATTTCCTTCTGATTGTGGCCGGCCTTGTCGGCTTTTTCCAAATATTTGCATGCTCCGGCAAAGTCGCTCAGCATGAACAGAGCGCCGCCCTTTATATAGAGTGCTCTGGGGTTGCTCGAATCGATCTGCAGGGCCTGGTTGGAATCCTCGAGCACCAGCTCATATTTCTTCATCGGAAGCCTTGTCTCCGCCCGTTTGGAATACGCGTGCAGGAGGCAGGTGTTAATGTCAATGGAGGAACCCTTCTTGAGCTGAAGCAGAGCGGCATCGATGCATTTGGTATAATGCTCGTCCGCTGCGACCCATTGTTTCTCTCTGAAGCAGCTATTGCCGTTCTCCACATGGACATGCAGGTTCTCCATCTTCCTTTTCCTTCTCTGTCTTCTTGGGCTAAGCTTAAAAAAAAATCAGGTTTACCACCTTCTCCTTCGTTTTCCGAGTCCAGGATTTATTTTCTCCACCAGAATCATATTTAAAGTAAACAAAATCCCTAAACTAACCATAGTTAATCACTCATACAACCCTTCACACTAGTGAAGGTTCCGAAATTCGAAATTTGAAAAAGAAAGACGTAACTGACGGGTCGGAAACCGTTAGCCTGATTATGGGACTGCCTTCAAAACCCGTAGAAGTTAGGATTGAAGGTTGTTAGTTTTTTTATTAAAAAAAATATTTTATCACTCAAATTTATTATTATTTATTTATTTAATTTTCGTTTATTGATCTCTTTTTTCTATTTTTTTAAAATTTATATAAATAATTTTTTTAATGATTAAAAAAGGTGTATTTCTAAACCCCCACATAATGTTTTTATTAGAAAGGAAAGCCTGGTATAATGAAAACCTCAATGCTATTTGCTAATCTTTCAAAATAAAATGATTTTTATTGGAATATTGTAATAAAAAAAAACATTTAATTAATTTAAATTTGATTTTATTATTGCAAATGAATTTTATTTAAATTTATTTTGGTTTATTAACTTTTTGGAGAAGTAAAAAATCATTTGATTTGATTTAGATTTTTTTTATGAGATTTTTATACCTATATACTAACTTCAATATTAAATATTTTGAAATTAAATTTTATGTAAGTATGTTAGGACATTTTATGAGAAAGTGAATTCATCATCAATCCTCAAAATATTACAAACATACAAATTCTTTCATCCAAAAGGTTTCAAAAAATGTTTAGCACCCCATTTCACTAAAAGAAAGAGATAATGTTTGATCATCTCTTTCTATGTCTCTTTAATTAATTAGACAAAAACATAGCTAGATAAATAGCATTTAAATATTCCACACCTTTAAAAATATATCAAATCTTTCTTCATATAAACTTTGTTTAAATTTGAAACATTATCAATATTTAGAATGGATTTAAATTGCTAAATATACGATATATAAGAAGGATGTAATTGAAACTAACCAGCATAGATCCATCTAAAAGTGGATCTACCAAGCACCCAGGGGGATCAAATCTCTCAAGATGCAAATCCTTTTTTAAAGTGGAAATGTGTAATCTAATTTGTATGGTTTTAGTTTATCTAATTTATGCTGTTTTATATATATGTAATTCTAAATAATTTAAATTTAATTTAAGCCTACAAGTTATTTTTAATAATATTTTATTATTTTTTATAATAGACACATGTCAACTCTAGGATGAGCACAGAAGGAGTCACGCATCTCTTCCCTAGTCGGTTGTAGAATGCACCTCTTCAGTGCAATAAAGAATAAAGTTTAATGTAACAAATGGTATGGGAGTGACATGTTTATTATGGACCTTATGAAGAATTGAGTATTTGAACATGAAACTTTATGTTTACTTATTGGCACACATACTATATAAACAATAGTGTTATGAGTGCCAAGTACATGAACTAGTTCGCTTAGAGTCATATGCTTAAATGTATGAAGCGAGTTGCATAACTAAAATGCAAAAATACATGCATGAAGAGTGAGGTTTTGTTGAAAGTTTGACATGGTGATTAGTTTGATTTCATTATATGTCAAGTATGAGAAAGAGATTATGTGTTAACATGTAGCCAGTATGTTACTTTCATAAACTACATTATAGTCGAAAATTTATACATATTGATCGTATTTTAGTGTTAAGGTTTGTTACAGTTAAGATGTAGCCATATAAATATATATAGAAAAAAGTGTTCAAATTGATGAGGTTTTGGTTGTTAATCTTCAGAAACATATAGAAGTATACTAAATTAAATATCCTTTTATGTATATGAATGTAGAGTGTTCTTTCTTGGGAAACAGATGTTCATTACAGGGTATTTTTTAAGGATTCTAATATTATATGTTATAGTTGATTTTACCAAACTTGGTAGATCACACATTTATGTCCTTCCATGTCCCTCTGCAGACTCTTTAGACCCCATGGACCTATATTATACTTTGATGTTCCAAGATCATCCCCAAAAATCACCTATTTATACCTATGCATGACTTTTAAATCCATACTCGTGTGTATACACATCTTTTGACCTCAAACCCGCATACATCAGGATGTGTGCATAAAGACATATTTTTGGAGTTTTTCTCATATGATTTCGAATATCTTGACTCTTAGCCATATTCCTTGAGAATGCTTAGACTCGAACCTCCATTACCTCTTTGGAGTGTTATATATTGAGCCTCTTGGATACATTGAAGGGGGAGAAATTGAAGAGTAAGGAAAATATAGTCCATTGTTGCCTAATTTTTTTCTTGTGCTTGAGTTTGCATCCCTTTGACCCTTTGGAGCACATAGCATTCTTCCCAAGCTTTCCTTTGCTTTCTGAGCTTTCTATCGAGAGATGGAGGATTGAAGTGGTGGAGGCCCAAGTGGAGGAATCAGTTTCTCCAGGTCGCAAAAGTGCTGACACAACTTGTCACTATTGTATCTCTATTTTATTAATAGAAATATCTTTTCCTATCCAATACATGTGCATTTGAATATGAATATTGAATCCATGGATGTATTTACTTGCTTATACATGATTTATTATATATGCTAGAGTAGCTCTAACACACACACACACACACACACACACACACACACACACATATATATATATATATAATGCTTGCTTTGTTTGTTTTTGTTGAGAGCAAATTGTAAGTGCAATTGCATTGGAAAAGCTCGACTTGTATCTACTTCAACCGTCAGGAATAAGGTACGATTCTATATCTGTTAGTGTTAGATGTGCTTATTTCTCTTGCATATTGGAAAAGATTGGTTTTTGGTGTCATACTGTCTATTGTGGTACCCCAAGCCATAGGAAGTTTCTCTCCATAACAGAATTGGAGACTCTGTTGGGGAGGTTACTAGTTGTTTTTTATTTGGGGATTAGGCCGTATACATTGTGCATGAATTGATCTTTATTTCTTTGTTTCTGTGCTGGGTCTGAAGGTATGTTTTCCCAGTAGTGTCTTGTAGGAGTAATATGACCTTGACTTCTCATTTTACCCTCTTTTTCTTCCTATACTCGAATATTTGATTCATAGTCATGTATACACACAATTTTCTCTTGAATTCCCATGTATGTACATAGTGCTTCTGGTGGGACTCCAAACCTGCCGAACACCGTAAGTGGCCATGGTTGCATCAACATGATGTTTTCAAAAAATATTGTGACACTTTCTAAGGATTATGGTACATCGCAACCTGACCTAGGGAAAAAACCTTCTCTACCTGAGAGCTCTTTGCGTATTGAAAATCCTAGCGATAAGCCTGAAGCTCCACCTCACATTCTTTAGGGAGTCTTGAAGTGTTCAAGGAAAAATACTATTGCCAGAGCTCCCCAGAACTATTCTATTGTCAAGGATTTGGGAAAAACTCCTTGTGTGATGTCTTCTTTAGAAGTTCTTCAGACTTTCCTTCCGCAAAGGAAGGCCTTATTTTCTGCTCTTGGGGTGCCTAATGGAAGCTCTCCTTTGGTGATCAAATTTGAAACTCATGGAGTCCATCCTCACTTCCTTACTATGTGTCCCTTTTGGTTCATGTAGAGTGTTTAAACAATAGCATCAAGTGCACAGTGATTGATGAAGGCATTGCAGCTTCTGTGATGTCTTTGGTGTGTTTGAAGGGGATGGATTCTCCTATGTTGTCTAAGTCTGGGACCATGTTAACTGCTTTTTATGGAATATCTTTTCGTCCGCACGACATACTTCCTTCCCTTAAGGTCCAATTGGGAGGGAAGAACATTGAGATAGAGGTTGAGATGGTTGATGTGCCCCTCGACTATAATCTTTTATTGGGTAGGAACTAGATTTATAGCATGCAAACGGTCGCATCATCCCTATTCTGGCTTGTTTTTTTCCTTTGGATGGGAATATGTTTATGATCGATCATAGATCTTTTGATAAGTCTAGTTCAAAATAATCATCGGGAGAATCTATCCCGATTATCGATCATTCTCAGCGACAACTAAGAGAGTTGGAGTGGGCATGTATCCTTCATTGATGGGAACATTTAATTGTGTTGCACCCATTTTTATGATCAGTTCTAGCCTTGGTAAGGCCTCAACATTGTTGATTTTGGTTCCTTTTTGCACTTCACATATGGAGGATCCTTAGACTCTTCCTTTTCTAATTACTTCAGGTGAAGATTCTATACCTACCGAGACGGACATGCCATTGCCTACAACTATTGATCCAAGTTTTGTCATCATTTGTGGTAGTTAAATTATGCATTTAAACATATGTTTTGTCATATTTTTTGCATATTTTCTGTCATGCAGCTCACTATTCAACCCCAAGTATGAATGAATTTAAGGTTTATATAAAATCCATTTATTATTATCATTTTATGATTTTATTGATTGAAATTGACATTATTTGAAACACTTTTGATATATTAATTTATTTGTATATTTTTTTGCAGGTTATATAGTCTTTGGACAAGTTAACAAACAGACATGCGTTCAGCTAGATATGCGTAGAGCATATCCAGCTCACTGTCCAGCTTACCATCCAGATCGCTAACCAGACTGTGCACTATTGATAACATATTCCAGGTATTAAACGTTGGAATGGTTTGTAAACTACTTGTTGTCCATGCATTTGGGTGATGGACAAGATCGCATTCTAGAAGACTCACCATCACGTTGCCATTTCTCGACACCACACCACCAGTCCACACGTTTGGATGATAATACGATTCTCATTCTAGAATAATCACCAGTGTGCTCTCCTTTGTTTGATACGACTCAACCAGCCACGCTGAAGAAGGAGCCTATATGCCACATCATGTGATGAAGAGAGTCGACGCGTGAAGGAGAGGGAGAATGATGTGCATTGGCATTTGATCAGCTAATGGTCATAATGGTTGACTAAATTTGGAAAGCAGTCGACCACTAAAGGGTCGAATTTCTCATCCCTTGTAAACAATATATATATCAGCCTCAACATGAGAGCTTAGTTAGCTAGCAGTTTAACCAGTTTATGCATGCGATTCATCGTTCTTAAGGACAATGTAAATTTGTTCCATATTTTTAATAGAAGTTGTATGTTCTGTTATTTATGATTGTGTTTGTGTAAGCGTTAACCATGAATCATCCCTGATTGCTGAGAGGGCCCCTCATCAACCATAAGTTTTTTTTCTTTTGTAATTTTGTAATTTTTCCTTTGTAGTTAGTATAGTTTGATTTCTAGTTTTTTTTTCCTTTAAATTATTCTAAACATTGCATCGTGTAATGCATTTTATTTCTAAATTTAAATAGCTAGTTGCGCACATAGTTTGCTTTCAATTTGATTTCAATCATTTCATTTCCATATTTATTGTTCGATTTTATTTGCAAGTAGATAGAATAGACTTCTTTTATCAAGTTAGAATAAATTCAATTTTGTTCATTTCCTTTCTGTTATAAATTCATTTATGTTAAATTTCTGTTTGTTTCTTAATATGCAATGATTTCTTTTTATGAATTAGTTTAATATTGTTTTGCTGTCAAACTTGATTATTAAGTAGGTTTATTTACTACCTCTCTGCATTGTATTTACATGTGCAAAAATTCAACTGAAAATTAGATCATTTAGGTTATTTTCTGTGATTTTAATTATGCAGAATGTCATTCGGACAGCCTGTTCAAACTGTTATTTAGACACCCCTTTTAGACCTGCAGTTCAGTTTCTCATCCAGTCTGTTTAGTATCATACACATATTTCTTTATTAAGGATGCGTGGAAAACATTATGAACTCTTATGTGAGTAGGTAAAGCTAGTTCATATGCCACTAGCTCTCTCTTTGCCAGTATCTCAAAGGGTCCACAAAATCTTAGTTCTAACTTACCACACCTTCCCAAGCTCAATGAGCTTCCTTTTTCTTTTACTTTCAAGTAAACATGGTCACCTATATAATACTATTTATCTTTTCTTTTCTTATGCGCGTAACTCTTCTAGTCGTTTTTTGCTTCTTTAAGGTTCAGTTGGACCTTAGTAGATAATTGTTCCAAGTCCTTTAGTAAGTCAATCCCTAACATGAGCCGATCCACTGGGATATCCCAAATAATCGGCATTCTACACTTCCATCCATAGAGTACCTCAAAGGGACTCATCTTGGAGGAGGTTTGATATATGTTGTTATATGCAAACTCTACAAGATGCAGGTAATCTTCCCACTTGGTGGGGTTGTTCATGACATACATCCTTAGCATGTCCTCTAAAATATGGTTTACCCGTTCTGTCTGTTCGTATGTCTATGGGTGGTAAGTAGTACTAAATTTCAACTGCATCTCTAATATGGAGAATAAGGATCTCCAAAAATTATCGATAAACTTTGTATCTCGGTCTAAGATGATTGCCTTGGGTATCTCTTGCAATCTAAATATCTCCTTTAAGAATATGTCAACAATGTGTACTTCCTTGTAGGTCTACTTCACTGGAATGAAGTGTGCTTCTTTTGACAACTTGTCAACTACTACAAAGGTAGAATCATTTTGCTTCTTACTCTTTGGTAGACCTGTAATAAAATCCGTACTAATGACCTTCTGCTTCCATTCTAGAATGGGAAATGGCTACAACAATCCCAAAGGATGCTCATGCTCAGCTTTGACCAACAGACATTATTGACATTTTGTGATAAACAACACTATGTCAGAATTTAACTTAGGCAAAAAAAATTGTTTCTTCACTGCGGATATCATTTATTGATATCTTGGATTCCTTGAGTAGAGTGTTCGATGAAATTCCATGCCGATGTTGGACCCTGTTTCCCCTCTTTCTGAAACATACAATCTTTCTTTGGACCACAACAATGTTGTTTCATCTACCATGTACTCTCTTTTTTTTATGAAACAACCTATCCTCTTGGACCTTCCTGAGGATTTCAACATAGAAATGGTAAACTCTCTTGGTTGTTCTAATCCTCTCTTGTAATTATGAATCGATTTGACTTAAATTCATCTCATATATCATAGGATCTTGTTGTCTTAAAACATCAAAAATTTTGTTCTCCTTTCCCTTTATATGCTTTAGCTCCAATTGGTACTCACTAAAGAAATCCAACCATCTGGCCTGCCTGGAATTCAGATTCGGTTGCTTAAATAAATACTTCAGACTCATATTGTTTGCTTTCAAAAGAAATTTCTTCCCCATGAGGTCGTGCCTCCACATCTTCAAGGCATGGATGATGGATGCTAACTAAAGATCATGGGTTAGGTAGTTCTGTTTGTGTTCTTTTAACTTCTATGATCAATAATAGATCACACAATCATTCTACAAGAGGACTCCTCTGATCCCTTCCTTGCTTGTATCCATGCAAACAATGAAATACCCATCGGGATCAATAATTCATAGTATTAGTGCAGTCGTCAAAATATGTTTAAGCTTCTGAAAAATTTCCTCCCACTTGGTCATCCATAAGAACTTGTTCACCTTCTTATGCAAAGCTGTCATGGGACAAGATATCCTAAAAAAGTTCTCAATGAACTTGCAGTAGTAGTGGCTAAACAAAAAAAGGACCTAATCTCAGTGACACTAGTGGGGGTAGGCCAATGCTCTATGGCTCTAATATTTTTTGGGTCCACAACTATCACCTTCTCGAAGATGATGTGAGCCAATAATTGTATCTGTGGTTTGTAAAAATCACATTTAGTAAACTTGGCATAGAGCTGGTGTTCCTATAACACCTATAGCACTATGCAAAGCTGCTCCTTGTGTTCCTCTTTAATATTAGATTAAACTAGGATTCCAATTATAAATACCAAAACAAATTTATCCAGATATTTACTGAAGATATTGTTCATTATACGCATAAAGTACGTGGGTGCATTGGTCAACCCAAAAGGAATTACTACAAACTAGTAGTGGATGTACGTTGTACAAAAGGTGGTTTTATGGATATCCTCGTCTCAAATCCATACCTGAAGGTACCCGTATCGCATGTCAATATTTGAAATATATCGGCTCCTCCTACTTAATCGAGCAAGTCATCAATCCTAGGGAGTGGGTATCATTTATTGATAGTCATCTTGTTAAGTTGGCGGTAATCGATGCACATCCACATCGTACCGTCCTTATTCTTTACAAATAGTATCAGTGCTCCCAAAGGAAACAAACTTGGTCAGATATATCCCTTCTCAATCAACTCCTACAACTGCAGTTTGAGTTCCACCAACTCTAGTGCACTCATGTGGTAAGGGAAATTTGAAGCTGGAACTGACCCTGGTGTTAATTCTATGGAAAAATATAGATCTCGTTTCGGTGGTAATCCTGGTATCTCCTCTAGAAATACATCTGTGAAGTCCACGAGAACTGGAAATTCCTTGATGTGTTGTTCTCTTTCACCTTCTATGTCCTCGATGTTCACTGCAAACAGTTTGCATCCTTTCCTAATGCACTTATTGCTTGTAAAGTGTATATATTTCTTATAGAAACTTTCTTAAGAATGCCTTGAATCTTTACTTGATTCCCTTGGCTATATGTACACAAGATTGACTTGTGTAAACAATCCAACATGACATGGTGTTGTTCCAACCAGTCCATGCCGATAAGTATATCATACGATCCTAAGGGTAGGATGTTCAGGTTTATTCTAGCAGGAAAACCATTTAGGTTTAACTCACAATCTATAACTATTTTAGAAACCTTTTGTTTTGTACCCATGGCTAATTTCACTTTCAAGTGTTTATCATGGTTAACTTTGTCTAGTTTACCTACATCAACAACTTTAGGTGATACATAACTTCGACAAGCACTGGGGTCAATCAATATTGAAATAGAAGTGTTGGAAACCTTACCTTCTATATCAAATATGGTAGCCTGATGGTATGCATGTTGGCCATCCAAGGCTGCGTAAATTCGTGGTGTTCTAGCTATGTCCTCTACAATTGGTTCTTCTTGTAATTTGTGCAAGACTCCATTGGTCTTGTTCTTACAGTCTCAGGCATAATGGGGCACTTGGAATTTCTAGCATTTGATTTGTAGTGGGGAAACATTGGCTCGCCCATTTTCTATTGGTTTGTTAGCATTTGGAGTTGGTACATATGGCTTCGTACCTATCTTATTGAAGTTCTTATTGGTTGGAAAATTGTTGTTCTATTTTATGTAAGGTAGTGTGTTGAAACCCAGTTTGCAGTTGTCCAAGAAGGTCCTAGACCTGTCTTTTCTTCTGTTGATGTTCTCTTGCCTCAATTGTCCATGCTCATTGTAAATCCTAGCTTTGTGTAGGGTGGATTCCAATGTTTTAGGCATGTCAAATTCAATCCTCTCTCGAAAGTTGGAAGGAAGACATCCTAAAAACTGTTCTATTTTCACTTTTTCATCCTTTATGTATGAAACAATTTAAAATATCCAAAAATATGTTAATAAAAGCATCCATAGTCATGGAACCCATTCTTAACTCATGAAACGCTTTCACCCTCCTGTCGAAGATTCTTTTTGACATTTATTTTTCCTAAAAAATTCTACGAAAATTACCCCATCGTATTTCTTTTACCTCATCTTTCGTGGTACGCTTTAGGTCTCTCCACCATCTAGTTGCTTTTTCATTTAAATTATAGATGTCTAGACGAGATTTCATCCCACTCCAGTAGTTGTGTACTCGAAGGTATTTTCTCATACCGAGAATCCATTCCTTTATCTTTTTCCCCAGTGTTCATCTCCCCTTCATAGGTTGGAGCTCTTATCTTTTTGAATTCTCCTTAGAGGTTGCCATCATTCCTTTGTTTCTTTCTGCAAGGAGAAAGGGAATTATCACTAGAAATACTGTGGTAATCTCTTTCTTGAGGTTTAGGGGTTTGTTCTTCTTTCTCTTTTTCCTTTGGGATGATGGCCCATTTGTGACAAAACTCTTTCTTGAACTTGTTGGTTGAATGAGTGGGTTTTCCCTCCGGGTTTCCTCATGTCATGTTCTGCAACAAAAAGTTCATTAATTTCTTGTTCTTCTTTTCTTTCATTCATATTATTATCCTTGAAACTTTGTAAGCCTGCTTGAAGACTATATATGATTTTCAATATATTAGAATTTAATTCAACCACTAGTTTTTCTTCCCGTGTTGGAGTATTCAATTTTACTTGCCGGTTGTTGTCTTCTTTCCTGTTCATGATCCGAACTCTTATTTGAATCTTGCAAATTTAAAATTTTAATAAAAAGAAAATTTTCTGTTGGTTATAAAATTTCAAAATCATAATTTATTTTCTGCAATGAATGTTTGACATTCCCATCAGGCCTCCTAGTATTGAAATTGGGATTTGATACCACTTGTAATGTCCCCATATTTTGAAGAAAGAAAAATTTGTTGGCTATTGAAATACTACCTATTATGGACATTAATTCATCTTGTACTGAATATGTCATCCATTGCTTACTAAGTCGAAGTGTCATAAGATGCGCTTACCTTTCTCTGTGTTTTCCTATGTAATTGTTGATGTAATTGTGCACTATGTTTATTTTAATTGAACTGATTTTAATTGATTACTCTGATAGTGATTACTATTTATCATAAATGTGCATATTCCCATTCAGTTATATCTTACTCCCTTTTTATATTTTTTGTTCATTGTTTATGGATTTATTTATGGAGATTTCTGACTTGTCTTTAACTGTCAAGGGGTGGAGTGGCAGGATTTGTATCCCTTATGGGATCACTTGGGAAGGTAACTGGTTCTACTTTCTCTTACAGGGTTTACTTAGTTCAGGTTTGAGCTAATGCAAACTTCTTCTTTTTGTCCAGGTTCATTAGAAGGCGGAATCTAGTTATGATGGCTAAACTTGAAATTCTACGACATGCTATCCATGCTACACTATCCTATTCCTATTGAAGACAAAAGAACTAAATTACTGGCCTAATTATTCCTACTGCTATTGTTTTACGCAGAGTTGGGGTTGTAAGACCTGAATCTGTCTAGTTGAATTTATTATTGTGGATTGAGGCTATGACAATTTTTATCCCTTTGCTATGTATTTATAACATATAAATTGAAATATGTAAATCCTAAATTTATAGGATTAATCGATAAGACTTAATCAAACATTATATTAAACTTTGTAAATACTATGGTCTATGTGGTAAACCCTTCATGGCATATTCCATATGCCATTAAACCATGGCTTAACTATGCCAATGAGGGTTTTGATGGAGGTTTTAATAAAAAATTTCAATGTTAGGGTTTCAACTATGTTAGTGCTATAAATTCTTCCCATACTATAAGAGAACAAGCCAACACAATCTCAATAATCTCAATAAAACAAAACAAGGTTTTTAGGTTTTTTTTCAAGGTTTTTTGGTTAAGAACTTTGATGACAAGAGGGCATGCATTCATAAATCCAAATAAACACTAAATCATAAGCATAGAAATGCTAATATGCATAACATAATAACCGTAATCCAACATAAAACAATACTGAGATTCACCCACAGATGGCGAGCATTCCAAGTATAAAAACTTTAAACAAGTAATGAAATTACCAGCTGAGTAACTAAAACAAGTTATAAACGAAGCTAGAGAATAAACTGAAGGGCATATAGAGCATATATTTCATAATTAGTCTTTTGAGTACACATAAGAGTCTTTACTTAGCTCATCAACAAGTCTGATTGACCTCCTTTTGCCAACCAAAAAAAATCGAACCATTTGCCTTCTTTCAGACTTACACTTATACTATTATCCAAAATTGGTTAAGGAACTGAACCCTAACTATTTTTTTAGTCTACCCAATGAATAGTTTCATCTAAATAATATTTACAAAAATAAAGTAACTTTCAAACCTAACTAATAATTGACTATCTTAACAAACTTTACAAATCCTTAGCTGCTTCAGTTAATAAGGCAATCCCTTTCAAGGCTTGAGATTTTCTTCTTGCCTTCAATTGATATGCTTCCATATTTGCAATCTTCCTTGTTAGCTCTTCATTCTGCTATTACAAATCCTGTATGGTTTGCTTCAACATTGTGAATTGACCTTTTGTATTCCTCTTCCTTTTCAATGCTTCTCTTGAAACTGCAATTAGCTCCTAATAATGGCTATTTACCTCCTCCAAATCCTCTATGATCCTTCTATTTTCCAATGATCAATCCATCATTAGTCTCCTGCATTCACTCAACCTGATACTTATATTGTTTTACACTTCTTTGTAAATTCTCTTTTTCTAAATCAAAGGTTTTATTTCCTGTCATGGTTTGCATCTCATTTGGCAGCCAGGGAATATTCAATCCCCTATAAATTTCTTCATCTTCTTGCAACAATTCCTTAGGTGTTCCAGGAAACCCTAGGTGTTCTTGAATCTCATCTTTACATGGAACCTTCTCCTCAACCATCACCTTCTTCTCTGAGTAAGAACTCTTTATTTCACCTTCTTGTTGTTCCTGCAACATCTGACTTCGTACCTCCAGGAATCTATTAGATATTTTAGTATCAGTTAGGACAGACTCTCTTTCTGATTCCATTGGCCTTTTACCCTTACTGTCATCTTTATCATCATTCCATTTTTCCTCAGATGAAGAATCATCTATCACTGTTACTCATTCTTTGTTCAATTTAAGATTCAACAACTTTATATTCAGTATGAGTTTATTTCTAGGTATGGTTTTAGGTCTCCAAACAAGAGCAATCTCCCTCAACATTTTGATAGTCTTACCCTGATGAGTAACTGAGGAAACTCAACAACTTTTAGTTTCTTTCTTTTTGACAGTGCTACCTCATCACCATGGCTCTGAAATTCTTGCTCAGTACAAACCCTAGTTGCATCACTGTCAGGGACTTTATCATCATCAAATACGCATTTCTCATCTTTTGAAAGAACTATGATAGGACTTTGTCTTTGAACTTCAATATCCTTTTTCTCATCTGAAATTGTCTCTGCAGGTATAGTATTCTCAACAGGCTCGGCTTCCTTAATATCTGACTGTAAATTCTTACTCTCATTGTCATTAAGGTGCTATTGAGATTCAAATTCTTCATTTGCATGATATGAAACTTCCTCTGATTTTACCCTGTCTTCATCTTTGACTTTTACCTTTTGCCTGAGCTTTCTAATCAAAGTCTGCCCTTTATCAGCTTGTTTTCTGTGAGACTGTCCCTCTTGATCATTTTGAAAACCTGACCAGAAAATGGAATACTCCCAAGTCTTTCCCTTACTCTTCAAAATAGTGTTTATGATAAGTTTAATGAGTCCATGATAGAAAATAGACTACTTAGTATGATTTTGGTGATCCTTAACTTTGCATGACATATTTTGCACACTCTTCAGAAAGAAGAAGGGTAAGTTCATCTTGGACTCATCACTAAGATGGTGAAGAAATCTGAAGTGGTATTTGAAAACAAAGGCATATCTACCCTCACACGTAATATAACTCTCTAAAACTTTAATGGGCTCAACCCATTGAGGTTTGAAGTTATGAATTGGTACACCTTTACCCCAACATACAATCACACCAAGAAATAAGTACTTTCATGCATTAAAGGTGAATGGAACCTTCTTAAATAATAATTCTCCCTCGTTCAAGATGCTTGTTGCCTCAACTATAAAATACTTAGTCATTTTGAATTGTAAAGTATCAAAAGACACAATGTATTTATCATAGGACTGAGCAAATTTATGAGACACCTCTGCATGATATCCATCAATCTTTTTGAAAAATGTTAACCATACTGCATTTGAAAATAGCTCTGCACATTCTAAAAAATTGTCTACCCAGCTTAGGTTAGTGGGCTCAACTCTATTTGTTTTTCCACTTTTCTTCATATTCACTATGGTTTAACAGCACCTGTTGATATCCCACAATCTAACTGTCTTCAAATCATAACAGTCTATCCTAACACACAATTCAGAAATCTTTTGTGCCAAATTACAACAATATGACCCAATCACAAAGTTTAGGGAAGTCCAACAAGTTTTTCTTTGAATTTTACTATTTTAAATGATGAATACTTTGAATATATTTGTTAATAATTCATCATTCACAATGTATGAGGTGAGAAACTCATATTCCTCCTTTGAATTTTATCATTAAGGATTTTATCAAAAAATCCCCAAATTAAGAAAACCCTAGCAATGACACGTGGTCTACCTGTTTAGAAGACCAATACGAGCACTGGAATGCAATCACTTCAATGGTTAAGTGTCAAATTTCATGTTCCATCTGTCTCTAACTGTCCAGACCACTTCAAACAGTCGCTGCTGAAAAGCCCTAATTCCTAATTCAATTGAAAAATCCTAATTTCTCAGCAGTGTCTTCTCACCATGACCTTCAATATCCTTCATGTCCTTTAGATAAGGAACATACTCCCAAAAAAATTTGTCTCATCCTACTCGCTGTCATCATTTATCTTGCTCTGCATGCAGTCGCCATGATCTACCTCTTATAATGATCATCCACCTGTTACAGTGATAAAAATATGCAGGAGACATATCAAATGCATCAAATGATATGATTAAAACCTCAGAGATATGACACCCAAAAAACCAGACTGAAAAAATCATGATTTTAGCATTCACAACTTTCTTGTAGCGCTCTAGTGTATAAATTTTTCTCTTGTGCTACAACAAAGTCCACTCAAATAATTTCACATCATTAGGCCACTAATAACAATTAAAACTTGGTTTATATGTTTAATCTCGACCTTAGTGTGATTTATAAAACTTATTTAATCCATATATGCCTTGTAAAACCCTTCAATAATGAAATCAAAGCAAAATTTTTATAAAAGCAGGCTTAAAAAAATCAAAATCATGAAAATTAAAAGTTTAAACTCAAAATTATCTTTATAAACAAAATTTCCTAGAAGGAAAATTACTAGCAAGGTTCAAAAACATAAATAAAAGCATAAAACTATGGAAGAAAAAATCATGACCTAACATCTTGCTCCTGCTCCGGGATGAAGTCCTCCTTGTGAAGCTTCAAGAACCTGTAGACCAGTGCCTTCTTTACTGCTACCTACTAATCTGCAAAATTTCCATTGGGTTATGGAGTCCTTATTGTGTTTTACTCACACTGGTATATACAATGAAAACTAAAATTCACCTCAAAAACTATAGAAATGCTTGAGGAATCATCCATTAACTGGACTTGACAATTCCTCACCCTCCAAAGTCTGTAGAACAAAAGTGTTGTTTTCCAAAAACTTAGATACTAGGAAGGGGCCAAACGAGAGGTTATCAAATTTGCCATGTTTCCCTTTTTGCTCCTTACTAGAATCCCATATTAGAACCATGTTTCCTATTGAGAAAGTATTATCTTTGATTTTCTAGTCAAATATTTCTTTAATTTTCAATCTGTATAGCTATGCCTTTTCTTCCACTTTTTCTCTATTCTACTACAACTATATCATTGCATAAATCCTTCTTTACATATCATTAGGTTCTTCCTGACAATCCTGGAAAAAAATCATCACTGGGATACCCAACTGAATAAGAAAAACTACATCTGTACCACACACTAATTGGAAAGGAGAAGTTCCACTTGCTTGTTTGACTGTTATTCTGTCAGCCCATAATGCATACTTCAGTATAGAATCCCATGATCTCTTATTATGCTTCAGAAATTTTTGTATACTCTGAATGATATTTTTATTGGAAGACTCAACTAAACCATTACCTTAAGGATAGTAAGGGCTTGAATGTTTCAAGAAGATGCCATTCTTTTCACAAAATGCTCCCATTGCCTTAGACTTAAAAGCCTTTGCATTATCTGTTACTATTCTCTGAGGACACCCAAACCTACTGAGGATATTTTCTTCAATAAATTCCATAATCACCTTATTTGTGGCGTTCCTTGTGGGGATAGATTCCACCCATTTGGTAAAGAAATATGTTGGAGTCAAAATCCACTTGTGTTGTCCTAAGGAAGATGGATTTATCTCTCCTATAAATTCCAGACCCCACTACTGAAAAGGGGCACTTATTGCAATTGGTTTTAAAGGAAATGATAACAATTTTTGTTTACCAGCAAATTTCTGACAAGGGATGCATGCTCTTACCTGCTGATATACATCTAAAAATAAAGAGGGCCAATAGTATCCAACTCTTAAGATTTTGTATGCTATTTCCTTCCAATACTTGTGACCTCCACAAGCACCCTCATGAGATCTAGAAATCACTCCTTCAATTTCAGGTTTATCTAAGCATCTAAGTAGAATATCCCCTGGATCCTTCAAAAATAGTTGTTGTTCTACCAAACAGTACTTAGTAGTTCTTAGCTTCAAATACCTATCAGGTTTTTTATCCAAGTGTTTAGGACATTGCAAATACAATAGAAAATATACAATGTCTACATACCATGTGGATGCTGAATAGAAATCCATAATCTTCTCTTTCTCCGGCTCTGCTTGATTTTCTTCTTGTGCTGGCTCCTTTGCCATCAAATGCAATCCTAGATCTTGGCAATTTGATTCATCTAATAGCTTATCTAAACCTTGTCCCTTTACTAATTTGGTAGGTCTGATCTCTACATCATACTCCATGATTTTAGCAATCCATTTGCCTCTTTTTCCCTCGTTGTCAGGCTGTGTCAAAACATCTTTTATAGCAGCATTAGGCACATATGAAATAACTTTGGAATGAAAAACATAGATTCTGAAAAATTTCAAATCTTTTACCAAAGACTCTTCACCTCCCACATTTTCTTTCATTAAGTGTCTTTAAAATTTACAATATATTATAATAAAATGAATAAGATGCTCATGAGGAGGGTCCCGCTTGACTATTCAAAATTTTCTTCCATGCTGAAGCCTGTGAGGCAATACTTTCGAATTCAGAAGGTTCTAGGAAACGAATATTTATTTCGAATTTCGCAGCCTGATTTCTTATGAATTTTATTCTGGTTGCGCTCAGGCGAAGTTGGTCTTCTAACAACTACACACTAACTGTGGAATGATCTAATTCATTCCTCAGGTTTTTCTCATCTAAAGCTTTAATATGCTATATCCTTTGTTCATCTCCTTGATATATTCTTTGCAAAATCTCCAAAAACAGGTTGTGGTCTAGAAAGGTATCCATTCTCTATTCAGCCTCAACCTGGCAGCGATTATAAGTGATCAAAAGTCTTCTAAAGAATTCTATACAAGCCCCCTTTGTCTACTTGACAACCTTCTTGAATTCTTTGGCTGTGTTTATGGAAAACTCCAGTAAATCATAGTCTTTCCTTAGGGCTTGTTGATCTTTTGATGGTAGATCTGCAGGGGTTTTTTCATTCACTTCTAATCTTTCCATCCTTCCTATCAAGACTTCTAAGATGTCCTATGATCAGTCAACAAAATATGAAGAGGTTTCCAAAAGAGAGGTTTCCAAAATCTCTTCCAACTGATCGTCCACCTGTAAGACCTTGCACCTCTCTTCCTCTATGGCCACTTGCAGCTGGTGCATCTTACTTCTCTGTGCCAGAATGTGCTCCTTGAATGACTGAAGACTGACCTGCTATTCCTTGGCCTCTTCTAGGGCTGCTGTCAATGAGGTAATTTGTTCTTTAAGTTCTGCATTTTTCCCCTGATATTGCCTCTTAGATCCCTCCAAGGTAGCCTTCTACAGCTCCAACTCCCCTATCCTTCCTAGTAGCTACTCATTTTCTTCCCTCAACCCTTGACATTCTTGCTGCACTTTCTCTAGACTTTCTTGGGAATCCTCCGTAGATCTCTTCTCTTCATAGAGGGACTAGAGCTCATCTTTTGAAGACTTCATTTCTCGTTGTATGTCTTCAAACTTTCTTTTCAACCTATTATTTTCCTCTCTTTCTCTTCTTAGGGTATCTTTGAGCTGGGAATAGGACTTCTTTGACTATTCAAGATCAATCATTATTTGATCTACATTGTCCTCAGAAGCATGGATCAATGCATCCCCGGCTCTCATAGTGAACCTAGGGTCCTTGTCTATCCCATATACTACAGTTGTATCATTAATCATTTTATCAGACTACCCCCTAGTTTAGACCTTTCTCTTGGTCCTCTTTACTATAATTTTCCTTTCCCTATCATAAAATATAGTGTTGAAACCTAGTACCTCCTCCCCTTTCTTCTGCTCAAAAGGGATTATCCTAAGGGTGGGGACCATCGCCTTTCCTGGTGTGCTACCAGTAGCTGCCTCAGGATCTTGAATATCAGGGTTCCCCAAGTCCTGAGCCTGACTATCTGCTTTTTCGAAAGTTGATTGCTCTGTCACTGTCTCTGTCAGCTTTATCTTTTCTACTTCCTGCTTCTTCAACTCCTCATCCATCTTTCTTTTCTTTTCTTCTTCCTCACTCTTGGCAGCTTCTTTTGCCTTTCTGGCTGCTTCTTGTACAGCTCTTCTCTTTTCTTCCTCCTCTCCTTTGAGCCAGCATTCGGCCTCTTGTGCTAGTCTCCTAACATCTTCATTTCTTTTTCTAGTTTCTCCCTCCTCTTCCTTTCCTTGCTCATCTTTTCCTTTCCCGCCTTTAGTGGTTATTTTCTTCCTAAACCTTCTTCTTAAGGCTGTTATATTTTGTGCACTGCATAAAATGGATTCCTCTCTTTTTCCAGTGGCTGGTGTATTCAAAATGTACATTCCCCTCTTTGCAGTGCTCTGCCACCTTATTCCGGGAATCATTCCTGTGGAAACATATTTCCCCAAAATGGAATTTCCCCAACTCTTCCACGAATTCGTCAGCTTTCTTCACCCTAGTAAACTTGTAGCTTCCCAACCTGAATGGAAAAGGAGGGTAAGTTGCTTTCTTATGTTCAAACAGAAAGCTCCCTATGCCATTTAAAAACACTTGTCTAACTGCCTCTTTGTGTACTACATAATCAGTGGAAAATGTAGGCAGTAGTGAGGGTGATCTAGAGCATCCAAACATTCTGAAATAGAATCCATCCTCAGTCAAGTAATAGTCTACATATTCTTCAATCACTTGCAATGCCTCCTCTGACATGCAGTTGCATTCTTTCAAGAAAATCAGGGTATACAATGGCATAATGAAGTGCTCACACACTTCCCTATAGTGACTGTGGTATTTATGGGCCCATAGTGGCTTGTATGCTTAGTAGACTTGGTGTTCTTTCTTGGTCCCATATACACCTTAGATTGGGGAAGGGTTGGTTTCACAGTATGCAATCTATCATTATAGAGCTCATGTAGAACTCTGATCTCTTCTAGGATAGCCCTCCTAATGCTAAAGCAATGCAGGATGAGAGGATGTTGGACACAATGTTTTCCCAGTTGAACACTGTCCCTTGTGTTGCGACATAGAAAATGATAGGAACCCACTCCAATTTTAATCTTTTACAGTGGGCCCTCCCGAAAATCATGTTCAACATCAGGGAAATGAACCTGTAAGGGGTTCTTAGACTTGCAATGACATATTCTTTGGTCGGCCTAGTTCTAAAGTTTTTGCCAGGCATGAGCATCCTGTTTAGTGTCTTGACTAAGTCCATCTTAATTTCCCTCAGTCAGTCCTCAGAAAAGTATACCTGTGCTTTTGGTAAGTGGTAGGCCAGTGCCACATACCCAGGGCTATAAGCAGCATAACCCTATTTATCAAAATTTTCCAAAATCATGGTGGCTACATATGCCTTGGGAAAAATCCACCCAATCTCCTCTGAGCATGGAAAGAGCTCAAGTCTAGTAGAAATTTTCATCAATGAAGATCTCTCTATATTGGCATAGATGGTTTCTTCTTCAAAACCTATGTCAAATACTTCTCGGTGGGTTATTAATCTGTAAATTCCCCCCATTGATATTTGGGTTCCACACCAACTATGCATTTGGTGTCCTCGTAGGTGTACTCAAATCTAGTAACAATCTCGACTTCGGGTTCCTCTTGTACCATGGGGGCCTTCTTCTTCCGAGGTTTAGACATCTTGGATTCTAAGGAATTTCTTTGTCATGTACAGAAATTGCTTTTAGGTCCTGTTGGGTAATTTCCAGATAACATTCAAAATAGAGGCAATTGTATAAGAATTTTACCTTATCTATGCTAAACATGAGTGCAACTATGAAGAATAAACAATAATGCTAAAAAAACCAAGTGTTCCCGCATAAAATTAATCTATCCCAGGGCTAAAACTAGCTCTCAACCAACATTCACAGATTTAACTTAAAAAATCACGGGTTTTCTAAAACGACGAAAATCCTCCTCCGCTCATCAACAAGAACATAGTCTTGAAAACTCCTCTCGGAGCTATGGATTACAACGTTACGCAGAAAAATATGGTGCCTAAACTCAAATGAGGACGTTGCAAGTGGTAGTGCGCTAGAAGATAAGGGGAAGCTACTTATTGTAAAATGCTCATTTCATGGTCTGAATAGGCAATGCATTTTGGAACCTAAAATGGGCTGGGGTTCATACTAGAGCTTGAACAGTCTCATCCTAAGTGGGAAGTAAAATCAACAGCACGGTCCTAGTTCGTGAAGATGAGGGCGACCAAACTGTGGAACCAGACTCACAACATCTTGGCAGAAAACCATGAAATTCCCTCCCCGAACGACCAAACATAGACTGGGGGAAAATTGTGCGGACAACGTAACGACCGTCTACATCGGTTTCCCCAACAGTCAAGTGCGGTCTGCAAAACCCCAACGGCCTTGAATGTCATCATTGAAAAAACTAAGAAACCCCCCACTGGGCAGCCATACTATTTAACTAGAAAATATATACAGGCTGAGATGGGAAAACCTAGGAAAACACTAACCGTGGAGACAGCAAAAGTAGTTCAACCAAGCAAACAGAATGGTAAAATGGGCACAAGGGCCTACCTGGCACTATGCTACGTGACTGGTGGAGGCAAACTGGTAAACTTCCATGGCAGAGCCACGTAGGAGCTAAGGTATCGACAGTGAAAACCTTGGTCTATTCGAGCGAAAACGACAACATGGATAAATCGCCAAAATACAATAAAATAATAAACCCCCAAACCAAACATATATACGTCACGGTCAACATGAAATCCGTGAGAAAATAACATCATTGGGATATGGAAAAGCTACGAGATCAGTGATCATGTTACTATCTTCTCTGCAACAGAAAATGAAGAAAATTTCGGAACACCCGCAATGGCGTTGGAGGGAGAAACAAATTAGCACTCGCATCGAAGTTCGTGAGATTAGGGCTTCAGGTGAAAATATGATTAGAGAGTCACAACAATGAGCTTGTAAAAGAACCGAGTTCCATAGACCAGTTAAATGGAGTATGAATAAACATGTCTCAAGCAAAAACAATGATCAAGCGGATAAATAAAACTATCGGAATCATAGTGCTTTCTAGAGCCGCAACGACGAAAGTTGAAAAAACCAAGGACCGGCAAGAAAAAACGGTAGGGATTGAAAGAGGATGAAACAACTCTCAGAAAACTTCGTAGTACCCTCTCCATAATGGCGAAAGATGTATAGACAAAGGTTCTGATGGGATCTCAAAACAAACGCCGATAAAGAAGAATGCCTCGGAGACCAAATACACTTGACTCGAACTTGATGCCCTATTCTCTTCCGCAATGGCAGATGCGGAGATGACTAGAATCCCAACTCAAAAGTCCAAAACACTTCCGATGGTGAGGAAAAATTAATTAAAACATTAAAACATTTCCCGCATAAAAGTAATCTTTATTGAAACAATGAGCAAAACCAAAAACTGAGCAAAAACAAATTAAAGGAGGGTCCCAATTTTTTTTGAATTTTGGGAAAAAATGTTGCAGCTGCAACAGACTGCTATGGTCCAAGTAGATATTGTATGATCTAGAAGGAGGGGACATTTGGTCTACCATCTTCATGGAACTTCATCAGACACCCTACTTGGGGCATGTGGGTTATCAAAAGATGATATCCGTCGTTAAGAGACACTTTTGCTGGCCTAAGTTAAAGGCTGACATTTCATTGTTTGGCGCAAAATGTTAGGGATGCTAGCTCATCAAAGTTGAGCATCAACATCCTCCAGGGTTGTTGTAGCCAATACCCATTCTAGAATGGAAGTGGGAGGTCATTAGTATGGATTTTATCACCAGTCTACCTAAGAGTAAGAAAAAAAATGATTCTATCTTTGTAGTAGTTGACAAATTGTCAAAAGCAGCACACTTCATTCTAGTGAAGTCAACCTACAAAGTAGTACACATCCCCAATATCTTCTTGAAGGATATATTTATATTGCATAGGATACCCAAGGCAATCATCTTGAATCGAGATACTAAGTTTACCCTAAACTTTTGGAGATCTTTATTCTCTGTATTAGAGACATAGTTGAACTTTAGTACTACTTATCACTCATAGAAAGAGGGGCAGACAGAGAGGGTAAACCAGATTATTGAGGATATGCTTAGGATGTATGTCATTAAACACCCCACCAAGTGGGAATATTACTTGCATCTTGCGTAGTTTGCATATAACAATGGATACCATACTTCCGCCAAGATGAGTCCCTTTGAGGTACTATATGGATGAAAGTGTAGAGCACCAGTTACATGGGATATGCCGGTGGATCGGCTCAGGTTAGGGACTGACTTGTTAAAGGACTTGGAACAGGTGGTTACCAAGGTCTAGGTAAACCTTAAAAAATCACAAGACCCCTTGAAAAGTAGTGCAGATAAGAAAATAAAAGATAAATACTATCAAATAGGTGATCATGTCTACTTGAAAGTAAAAGAAAAATAAAGCTTGTTGAGCTTGGGTAGGTGTGGTAAGTTAGCACCTAGATTTTGTGGACCCTTTGAGATACTGGCCAAGGGAGGGCTAGTGGCATATGAACTACCGTTACCCACTCACATAAGAGTTCATAATGTTTTTCATGCATATTTATTAAATAAATATGTTTATGATACTAAACATGTGATTGATTGGTCCTTATTACAAGTGGAACCTGAAGGGGAATTTTGTGTTGAACGTCTTCAAATATTGGAAAAGAGAGAGGTGCAGCTTAGTCAATGCACCATATCCCAGTTGAAAGTGCAATGGATGCACTTCGAAGCCAATGAGGCTACTTGGGAGAATGAAGACGCCATGAGAAAGTCTTACCCCATCATGTTTCACGATTTCATTCCGAGTCCCTAGAACACCAGGGATGGTGTCATTCTAAGTGGGGGGGATGTAATATATTTAATTTTTGACCTAACACTTATGGGCATGAGCCCATTGATTATGATGTTACCTTCATGTTTTATTTTGATATACTGGTTCAAATACCCCACTGCATATGAACATGATGATTTGTTTGATATATTGGGCATATATATATATATATATATTTATCTGTGTGTTGGGCATGGACCTTGAAGCACATGGTTGATGAGATGTTTTGTATTGAGCGAGGAGCTTTGGAGCACATGGGTAATTGAGGTTTTTTGTTAAGCGAGAAGCTCTGGAGCACATGATTTTTGAGACATGTTTTCTTAGCATGAAGATTTGAAACACATGAAAATATAAATTGGAAGTTTTGGGCATAATCCCTAAATCCTTCCATCTTAGTGTTAAGCTTAAGCTCTGTAACATCAGATCCTTGGCCATTGTATCCCTAGGTGTATCCTACAAGTACATACTAGTATTAGTGTTGAGCGAGGAGCTCTAGAATGGCACTAAGTTTGTAACTCCCTATTTTTTAGCACTGAGTACGAGATCTGGATAGGTGTTAGGAGTTATTGAAAAGAATTAATTATGTCGAGTGAAAATGACCTAAGAAAAAATATTGATCTCATATAACTTATTTATAAGTGATTAAATAATATTTTTAAATTTATGTATCTTATCAAGTACTGAAGAACTACCATGTTATATGAGGGAATCCAACATGCAAGGATGTTTAGTGTTGCCTAGCATAGTATAACTAACCATCTACCTGATGAACTTAATAAATAAAGTGTCATGAGTTTAGGGATCATAATATATGATACCCAAAGACAAATGTTAACAAATAATATATTATTATATATTTCATACATGGTATGCATAAAGAGTGAGAATAGTAATAATACTAATAATGTAAGAAAGAAGGGAAATCCCCATCTATTATTATTATTACTAAAAAGAAAATTAAATATTATAATACCTACAAAAGTCCATTTAGGAACTAGTTAAAAGTTCCTAAGTTAAAATATTAAACGTACCAAAATTAAATAAAAAGGGTTAAATCAAGAAATCAAATGATTCTTGATTTAACTGCCCATTTGACTGAAAATTCTGTCTATAAAGTGCCAATCCAAACAGGGATTGGGGATCTCTTCCATATTTTTGGATTCATTATTCTTCCTCATTATTCTCAACAGAGTTCTTGGATAACATTCTCCTAAAAGAATAAATGAGAACTGATCCAGATGTGATATACCACTTAGGGAAGCCTTACCTTAGGAGCTCTAAGCTACTTGCATGTTGCAACAATCTAGCGGGGATCCAAATTAAAACCATAAATGGTTCTGGGTCATGGTTGGGTGGAATGTGGTAGTTCTCGAGTGATTCACTCATCTATATAGAATTCATATTTGCCTATGAATTGTAAATACTAGGTAATTGAGTGTGCAAGTCTCAGCCACTCGAATAGATTCACCTTTCATGTATGAGGCTCTTGATTTCCTATTTCATTATCTAGTATAATTTCTAGTTATAACATCTAAGTGTTTATGTACATTTCTAACCCTATGTTTACAATTGTTTTCCCTGTCAAAACCCTTAAGGGTTTACATTTTCTTTATAAACCCTACGACTCTAAATTAATTCATGTTTAAGAATTATTTAGGGCTTACTTTGTTTATACTTAGTTATGCATTTCTCCATAGATTAAAATCTATTTTCCTAAACCCTAGCAATTTCTCTAACATTTCCTATATGTTTATTTACCTAGGAACTCTACTGGAAAATTCCATATTACCTGTAGAACTATACTAGGAATAAAAGACTAATTCAGGTTAAGCTATAAACAAACCATAGATATAAAACATGGTTAACCAAAGTATAGTAAATAGAAGTGTATTCTAATTAAGCAATATTATAAACATAATATTCTATACTTAAGGATACTCATCAGTACAAGGTATTATAACTACAATAAAACAAAACAAAGACCTCTTAGGTCTGTAATAATTTTTACCAAGAACCAAGGTTAAACAATGTATTATTCCATTAACCAAATAACTCATAAGTCGAATCTATAGTCCAATTATCAAGACCACTTAATGGTCCATGATTTATGCTTTACCAATACTCCACATTAAACCAAACCACATATTTATTATACAAACTATATCCATGAAATCATATCCGTTAAAAAAAATATCAAAATAATAAATTAGCCATAATTCTAAGTACATCACTCATTAAGAACAAATATAATTACACAGAGGTCACAAGATCAATTCCAGTAGGTGTTTTTCCCAAACCAAATCCATACATTTATAAACCCTCACAACCATAAACAACCTAGGATCAATTCTTGTAGTGTCTGTTTATTTACAAGCCACTGTGACGAATCATGTAGGATTCGTTAGTCATTTTCTACCACACACTGTAACATTCCACTATCAAATCCAAACTATATACATATATGCAAGCTGTACTTTAAAAAAATCAAATCTCTATGCAAAGGTCAAAAGACACAAATATCCATACACTCTGTAACTATGGCCCTTGGCCCTATTACATTAACAAAGAATTTAAACCCCTTTTTATCTCCCACCATCTCAACTCTATGCAAATAACAAACGATACCCAGTGAAGGGTTATTTTTCCACATTCACGACTCTTATACATAGAGAAATCTTAAACTACGAATAAAATATAATAACAACAATACATTCATCTAACTATACAATAGTAGTCTAAATGATAGGAACGTCATTACACATCACGGCATGGCCGCAAAGGCCAACAACAAAGCAACGATTTCATACAAAGAACTTAAACACTAATTGTGAATCCACACTGTGCAATGAAGAAGATTGCTAACCATTAAATCGACACAGTAAATGAAAACATTGTATATAAATATAACCACAATCATTATCAAAACCATTAAGGTTTTATACAGTCATTTCAATTCAGCCTTGCACCATTGCAAGCGGTGGTGCTATCACCTTTCCAATAATATAAACTTACTTACAATGCGTAGATCCTGTCAAGATTTACCCAGTCACATTTTCCACATAGAGTTCCCATTAACAAATATGAATATATTAAAATTCCAGCCCAAAGGAACTAAACCCCAACAAGGAAAAACCCCAAGTCCTAACACATCAATGATGCTTACCCATTAAAATTATAGATAGATCCCTTCCCAAAATGAAACCATTAGGAACTAGAGCCAAGAATTCAAACTCACGATGACTATTAACTCGGTCACATCAACTAAGAAAATGAGGGAACAAGTTAAACACTTATTTTAGCAGGCTTACTCGAATGGGTATGGTTTTTCCCACAGAGCTACCCACGAACCATGACCATGATTCCTTTACAACTTGTAACCTACAACACAAAGTAAAGGCTAGGATGAGGAGTACTCTTGAAAACCAAACTAAACAGAAAAACAATGCCGCTAAACCAAAATGGATACGTACCTTCTATTGTGTAATATCTTGAATTTTGGACCTAACACTTATAGGCATGTACCTATTGATTATGATGATTATATTGATGTTTTATTTTTATATTGGGTCAAAGACCCCACTGCATATGAACATGATGGTTTTTTTAATATATTGAGCGTAAGCCAATTATTGATGATATATGTATATGTTTGTTTGTGTTGGGTGTGGACCCTCAAGCACATGATTGACGAAATGTTTTGTGTTGAGCGAGGAGCTCTGGACCACTTGAGCGATTGATGATTTGTGTTGAGCGAGAAGATCTGGAGCACATGAGTACTTACCTTTGTGTTGAGAAAGAAGCTATTGAGCACATGCGTGCTTACCTTTGTGTTCAGTGAGAAGCTATGGAACACATGAAACGATAATTGGATGTTTTGGGCATAAGCCCTGTAGCCTTCCATGTTAATGTTGAGCATAAGCTCTGGAGCATCAGATCCTTAGCTATTGTATCCCTAGGTGTATCATACAAGTACATCCTAGCACTAGTGTTGAGTGAGGAGCTGTGTAATTGCACTAAATTGTAATTCCCTGTCATTGAGTATGGGCTCTAGTAAGCTCTCGGGGTTACTGACAATAATTTAATAACTTTCGAGTGAAAACGACTTGAGAAAAATATTGATCTCATCATACTTATTTATAAGTGATTAAATGAAATTTTGAATTTTTGTATCGTCATCAAAGTGCTTAATAGCTACCATGTTATACAAGGGAAATCAAACATGCAAGGATGTTTAGGGTTTCCTAGCCTATTAGACCTAAACAATCTAACTACTTGACCGTAATGAAGAAGTGTCATTACGTGTAAGGATCGTGGTATATGATGCCCAAAGACAAACGTTAATAAAGTGTTAAATTATTATGTACTTTATACATGGAATGTATAAATAATTAAATATAGCAATAATATAAATAAAGGAAAGAAAGAAGAAGATCTCCATCAGTTATTATTTATTACTAAAGATTAATAAATAGTGTAATGTGTAAGAAAGTCCAACTTGGAACTAGTAGAAAGTTCCTAAGTTGAAAATATTAATAAATTACCCAAAGTAATTGAAAAGGGGTAAATAAAGAAACCAATGTTTCTTAATTTAAATGTCCATTTGACTGAAAAGTCTGTCTATAAAGACACAAGCCAAGGAAAGGCTTGGAATTCTGATCTATCATTAAGGGAGTCATTTTTCTTCCTGTCTGCTCTCAAGTAAATTCTTGAAGAAACGTTTCCTGGAAGGAAAAAGGAGAACTGATCTAGATCTAATAAACCAATTGGGAAACCCTACCTTAGGAGCTCTAAGCTACTTGCATGTTGGAATCTAGCTCGAGGGGAACCGGATTTAAACCAGGAACGTATCCGGGTCATGGTTGGGTGGAATGTGGTAGTTTTCAAGTGATTTGGTCATCAAATATAGGTTAGATTTGTATTGAATTGTTAATGTTGGTTATTTGAGTGTACAGGTTCAGCCATTAACAAAGCTTCAAATTTAGGTATGAAGCCCTTGAACTGCCTATTCTATTTTCCTAGATTAATAGTTGTTTATGCTAGGTAAATGGTTTCAATACATTTCCTAACCCTATGTGTCTAATTTTCTGGTTAGAAATCTGTTGTGGATTGTGTTTTCTTAAACTTTAACCTTAGGCTGTAAATTTTATCATATACTGCATATTACCGGGGTTTGTACTCTTTAAGTTGTTTTCTATATTATTCCAATACTTGGATTATGTTTACTGTAACTAGGTTTTGTTTTATGGTTAAATATATATTTTTCTCTTTAGCCTTTCTCACTCTACTGACATATTGCATTTGTCGGTAGAGGCTTAGCTTAGATTTCCTTAAAACAAAACTAGTTCAGAAGTTACAAGTAACTCTCTATATTATATATTTAAATATATAAACAACCTTTAAATAGTGTTATAATTTAATCCACTAATTAATTTTACATCAACTAAAGAACAAAGTTGAAATAAAACAAAGTTAATAAAATTATTTAATACCTTTCAAGCTCTGCCTTACTAAACATAAACTAATATTTAAACATTTCCATTTAAAAGAAAGATCATCACAAATATCCAAACATAGGAGATATCATGACCATCCATGTGGTCCAATATCCTATCACTATACTCTTATATAAAATCCACATTCCAAATTGCTTAGGCAAGAATCTCATCCATTCACATAAGTCATGGATATAAAAGAAATCCAAATTTCTATTAAATACATATTAACCACATATCATTAATAGTTAATGATTAAAACCCTTCTTATGCCAATAGAGGTCGCGATATTGAACCCATGGATGTTCAAAGGCCCAAGGAAAAAACAGTAATAACAACCATAGTATAATATAATAAACAGAAAGCCAAATCATATAATCAGACTGCTGGTTCTTAAAACATAAAAAATCCATGACATAATGTAATAACCAGGAATCCACCATATATATAAATCCATCTTTTACACCTCTATACAAGCCACACTATACAACTAACGTATGCGGGCTGCAATTTACAATACATCGAATGCCATATAAATAACAATGCATGCACTAACAATGAGGTTGTAAGAACCTAGCTACCACATGACCTCAGCCAAGAATATTTTAATACACAATCCATTAAACCTACAGTACATGTTGGTCTCCATGGATTTCCAACCCATTGCTTTTCCACAGGCCAAATTACATAAGAACCGATAATCATTAACCCAAAATAATATACAAGCTATCCCAGCATTATGGGAAAGGCTCATGCCATTTATGGCATGGCCTTTACCCACATTGTCCAAGTACATACAATATCCAATCTAATTAACAACATTACACGGAGAGCATCGGAATAGGTGAATGCCTTTCACAAACCCCAACTCAAATTAAAATACAGTTCTTAATAAAAACACAGAAGGAAATCATATTACACATTATTTATCCATATAAACAGTGGGTATAAAGTTTGCTACACAGTCATATTTTAAGACCGAGAACCAAGTTACTCAGGTGTGCCAATGGGATATGGCACCATTTCAAGCAATGGTGCAGCCCATCGAAAAAAGGCCCAAACTAAAATATGATTTACATAAATGAAGACATGATGTGCTAGAAGCCAAAGTCTTTTTCTATTCACTGCTAACAACCCAAGTAATTTTATAACCCAAAATTAATTACACAGAGCTGAATGGCTTAAAAAGTTACCTCATGGCTCAAATTCCTTAACCAAATAATAAAATCCAAGTCTATAATCATAAACCTGAAGGAAAACTGCAAACCCCACAGAGAATCCCCAAACCCAAATGACGAAACAACATGTAGGAAGGCCAAGAGGAAATAATCTTACGCTTGTTGAGCAGGCTTACCTTGCACCTCAGCTCCACAAGGAATACCACAATAGATTTGGAGCCATGCTACTCCTCACAATATTTCGGCACCTACAAACACAAGTGAAACTTGGGATGAGAAGTATGACCACATTAAGAACCTTAAACCAAAATAATGTGTAGGAATAATAACCTAGAATGAAGCATAGCTTAAAGTTTGAAGGTCGCCTCCATGGTTTTTTCCTTTCACAAAGACAAAAAATCCAAACCCCAAATGAAAAAAAAATGCACAAACCATCGTGATCCAAGCCTAAGCGAAGGTTTCCACAATTTCCAAGATCATTAAATGCACCACCCAATGGCCATTAATGTGATACTAAAACCACTCTCCATAGTTAAGCGTTGTTGCATTCGTGACCTCCAATACAAATATTAAACCATGTGGACATATGGTACAACCATAGGTTATACTCGCTACCCCTTTCATATCCCATGTAATAGTACAACGTAGACATTATAGCAAGGTTAAGATATTAAAATGATAGATTTTAAGTGTAGAGTCCATATATGGTCTGCAGCAGCCTTAAGTCAACCCCAAGACTTATGTATTAATATAATTAATGTACCAAAGGTTTAAGACCTCATAACATGTTAACCTTAGGGACTAAGCCATAAACTTAACACCATAAAATTAATCCCTAAGCTTATGCTTAGTGAACAAGGCATATGTAATTTCCCATGTTAATTACTTTAACCTTTATAAAAATCAATGGCTTGGTTTCAAAGGCCACATACTTAACTTGCAAAATAGAAAAAATAAGAAGTGTTAATAGTTTTTAATAAACTAAAACATAAACCGTAATTAATACCAAAATGTGACATAAAGAGTTACAAGGCCACAAGGAAGCATAAGTATTGAACATGAATCTAGTAGTAATAGTTAAAATTGACTAGAATAGGTTGTATACCTGTTATAATTTAGAGTGCGTAAAGGAACCAAAGTCGACCATAAGTATGCTATTTAAGATCCCGTCGCAAAGTATGAACTACATGTGAAATTGAAAAGGTACCTTAGTTCAGAGAACTAAGTAAGCTTGCAAACAAGTAAACACCTTTACCTCTCAAACTATCATGGGAGAACGAGTCACGTCCCTCTACCTACTTTGTTTCCACAAACAAAGTTAAGATAGGGCATTATAATTAACAAATGCGACTATGCAGAAAGTAGAAAGCATTTACACCAGTGAAGACACATAAGCAACAAAAGTATAAACATAATACTAAAGCGCTAAACAATAGTATGAAATCATAAGTAAAATACATTAAAAATAATAATTGAAAGTAAAAGACAGAGCGTAAGAACAACTTACAAATAAACAGTGGTACAATAGAATTCCGCAAGCGAATCATGTTCTATCTAGGTGGATTCTACCTGCCTATAAAAAAAAGGAATTTGATTTTTGGGGACATTACACATTTCAGCTAGCCTCCCAAGCCCCACTCCATCACACAACGCAAAGGTAGATCTCACGCATCCCTACTACATATGATCCAAACCAACGCGTGACCCAAGACCTAAACTTAAGGACGAGGCATTTCAATGCACATTAATGTCGCTACCTTGGCCTCCATTAACCAAATTAGAAACCCACTTTGTATAGTTTATATCGCCCCTTTAAACATAGAGCCAAGTATTGTTCAAACGTGCCATTTAAAAGATACATCGAATAACATTGGTTTAGCCATAATCCCATGGCATATGAAATATGCCATGGAAGTGCTAATGGTATGGTTTTAAATATTACACCAAAACCATGTTAAGACAAAAAAATTCTCCCAAGTGTTAAATACCATATCACCACATGAACCAGGTTATAGCATATCGACACCATACAAAACATGAATCATATAAGTATTATTTACAAGGGTAACTAAACCTCTGTCAACAAAAATGTAAAAACAATAAGTGTAATCTGGATAACATAGTAGAGTGAAACACCCTACCTAGTGTAAATATTAACTAATAGCAATTATAGTAACTATTAGGATAGGATTGTATGTCCCTCGTCACCCAAGTGGAACTTTAGTGATGAATAGAGTGTATGACTGGTTCATCTTTTATAAGCAGTTTTCTGTCTCCAAGTGCACCTGCACACAAAATGGAAAGAAATGCATTAGTTCTTAAGAACTAAGTAAGACCAATGTAACAAGTAGAAAATAGTTACCTCTTAGGTATTACAAGGGAAACTAGTCCCGCCACTCCACCCCTTTTTCCAATAACGAAGTTAAATCAAAATTGTTTACACGACAAATAATCAAATGTTGTAATCAATGAGTATGTAATCAAATTAACTAACATACATATAAATTTGTAACCATAGCTCAATATGCTAAGCAACATCATGAAAACATTAGTATACATTAAATAACCACATCAAGAAATATGAAATAAAAACGTAAGATCAACTTACGACTTTACAGTATAGTAAACAAAGTACAATGCATTCCGCACAAGTTCAAATAATGTCCAACATATGTAGTTTTGACTAGCCTAATAATTTTTTTTTTCAATTTTTGGGGACATTACATAAACCCATGTTGTGTTTGATGGAAATTATTCAAAGGTTTAAATGAATTTCACTATGTTAATTTATTAAATGATTTCTATTTGGGCATTTCCCTTATGTTAATATCGAACAAGGGAAAATCCCTAGCTTCATGCTTGACTTGGTTTCGAAGTGGAATCTTGTATGTGGGTTTATGAATTCATTGTAATGATTATTGGAATGTGTTATGTTTGTTTCCTAGGGAAACCCTGGATTTGTTTATACATTTGTATGTTTTGTTATAATTCCTAGTGTAAGATGATAATGTAATCATTGCTTGTTTTAATAAGATGGTTTGCAAAGGCAGTCCTAATGGCCTTGCCCAAGCTTGCCTATATGGCGCAACCTATTTGTCTATTGAGTTTATATTTTATTTCCTATATGTATAGACTTATGATAATTTGTTTAATGTATTTGATAGTTGGTGTATTTTTTATATTTGTTATATGTCTATTTTTGTTAAACACTCCTAGACGAATCTCATGAGATTCAATCTTGGGTTTTTATAGTTGATTGATGGTTTTATGTGTTAGAATAATCAACCCATAGTTACCTACATTAGACATTAATTAAATATTTTTGTCTTATTACCTAGTCTCTGAGATTCCACTCTATGCTAGTTGCTTTCTACATGTCATATAAGTCAACACTTGCTAAAACTAAGTCATGGAGTGCTTGGGAAACCTCCTGGAAACCATATTTAGAATGTATGCTTTATTCCATATCCTCCAAAGTGCATATCTATTTTTTTTGTAAATCTTCATGTTTTATTAAGAATTAAGGAAAAAGGGAAAGCTAGACTAGGTCTAGTTGACTTTTTTTTTCCCACATCATCCTCCATCCTTTTCTCCTAATAAAAGCATGTATGATTTGTTTTTCCATCCCTTATTAGCTTGCATACTTTACTTTACAAATTCGTGAGGATCCAAGTGGATTTGGAAACTGCTTTATGCACCTATGGGGGATTTGAATAGATTTAGTAAGCCTAATTTTTGACTATTTAGAGTTAGTATCCACAATGGTCGACATAATTGAAGAATCCCTTGAGAATAAAATCCCAGTGGAAGCACAGTTCCAGAAATTTGTTGAAGCGAGAGCACAGCAAGGTCGACCGAAAAAGGAAAAAAGCACAAATAATTCAACAACTGAAAATGTGGTTGATTTAGTGTATACACCCCCACTCCCGTCTCTGACCAAAATCACCCAAAAAACAATTCCAAAACCTCCTTCCACAATCCCAATTGACATATGCAAGAATGATATGCCGGAAACCCTGAAGGAAAGGTTTGACTGAGACAGAGACTTCCAGTCATAGATCAAAAAATTGCCTGAGTTACTCAACTCAGTACAAAATATCACCACCAAGTTCCCTTTGTTTGAAGTTGGTGGGTCTATACTGCCCATTCCTCAACCTGGACAATTACTCTAGAGGCTGAGGACTATCGCAATTTTGAGTTCAACATTTCAAAGAAATCCTTACAAGCAAGATGAATTTGTTACAAGTAAGACCACATTTGTCATTCCAATCAACCCTGAACCCCCCCCCCCATCCAATGAACCGATAGGAAATAAGGAAGAAGAGAACATGGAAGAAATAAATCAAGAAATCGATGAACTATTCTCCGACCTTCATGAAGGTTCACCTTCAGAAATTCATGACCCGACCTCTGACCACATCCCCACAACTCCAACCACACCTGACCAATCACCATCGCCACCACCATCCCCTAACCCAAAACCTGCACCCGAACTAGCTGCATCAGAGCCACCTTGGCCACAACCATCAATACCAACGTCCTCTGTATTTGGACCCTCTGTACAAAATCAACCAGATACACACCTAGGTGCAGCACTCGTCCCACTGCAGGTAGGTAACCAAAAAACCCAGTGCTGAAAAATCTAAGTCTCATAGGTACATAAGTACAACATAAATCAGAACAAAAAAGCACAAAAAGAAGAGAGACAGGAAGAAGAGGGACCATCTAGGATAAGCGAAAAAGGTCCACATCAGTCAACTTGGGTTGACCATTGCAGTTGACGCAACCAAGCTGAAAGATGGAGAGTTGGGACAACTTTTGGAAACCCTAGCCATTGAAGCAAAGACAAGGATCCAGAGTAGATGCAAGGGGATCGACGACAATGAAAGAGAACAAATCGAGTTCCTAAAAAAATGCAGAAACCTTGTGCATTCTGTGATACTAGGACCAATAGAGTTCGACACCGACAATCCGCTAGAGAAATCCTATCAACTATTTGAGAGCGTGGTGTCAGTGCTATAGACATATATGTAGAAAACAAAAGTGGAGTGAAAAGAAGAAACAACTCGACTACTGATACAGCAGCACACAACTTTCTCTGAGGCATACATAGTACTGCAAGATCACATGGAGGAGTCGGTCATCATAGAGGGAGTACTCCAGGACTGGCCTACTTATTATGGGCAAGTCTTCCTGCAGACCCGACAAGACATCCAAGCACTTGAAAAGAGGAAGAGCATGGAAGAAGCATTCAGAAGCACCATCGAAGATCAAATTGTGCTGGAAACAAACAAACTATAGAAGCTCAAGCGACAAGCACACTAGTGGGTGCAACAGGAAATTCCAAGCTTAGACAAATTAGACATCATCTTCCCACAGATGAAAAGGATTTTTGAGACAACAGAGGAAAAGGACTAGTTTATGGGTCCCGAAATGGAAAGGATAGCAGACCTCTCCATTTAAGGGAAGATGTCGACACTATCACGTCTTACCACATTAACCATCAACATCCAAAAAGTACTGCAAAGTTGGATAGAATTCCAACATCAACTGGCAGTGACAGCTGAAGCAATTCTTGAACTCTATGTAAAGAAAATACCAACCATCATAATTCATAGCCCATCAAGGTCGAAACATAGAAATAACTACTTAAGACAGGTAATGCATTTTTGGTAGCTCCCTGTTCTTCGGGACGAAGAACAATTTTGTTTGTGGGGGAGATGTTGGAGGAGCTAGTCAGAAAGCTGACTAGAACGATAATCCAACTAGAACAATAAGCTGACTAAGTCGATCAACCAACTAATTAGAGATTAGGTCAGCCACATAAGGTCGTGTTAGTTGACCGAACTAGTAGGTAGTTATTTGTAACTATTTTGTCAATCATATATATTAGGATGTTGATCTAGATAAGAACCCGGTTCAGTTCTCTATATTGTATGGACCCTTTCATTATAATATAATCTGTCATTCTACCTATGTTCTTGTCTCTTCTCTCGATTGTATTTGTATGCATTTAATGTGTATTATTGGTAACCCTATGTGAACTTTGAGATTACAAAAACATCCTTATGCATTCAAATCTCTCATGTAATTATATATTGTAGCTACCTATTACTTCACAAGGTTGGCTATTGTACACTTATTTAATACAGATTAGTGTTATGCTCCAATTTCTGTCTCCTTTAATGTTAATTTTGCACGTTTGATTAGCAGTTTTGTGAGTGTAATTGTTCTATCACTTGGGTTCAATTTCCACATGGTATCAGAGCCTTTGTAGATCAATTTCTCTCCTTCCATATTGCTATTGTAGGTTTGACATCTTGACTGGGAGTATATTCTATTGACTGAAGGGCACAATTTCTAAGTTATGGCCCAATCTTAGATGATCATATTGACTCCATTTAATTTATTTGAATGGAAAGTTGATATGGAGATATTGTTGGGAGTGAAAGGTCTCTAAATGGTTACTATGGAAACTGAGGAAGAGCCCAATGCATTTGCAGAGACAATAAAATGGCACAACAGGAGGGATGAGGATGATGGTATTTTGTGTCTAATCATTTCAAGAGTCTTCCTTTTCCATCTTGTTGGATTGACATCACCTAATGAAGTGTGGGAGAAGCTTGTAGAGCTTTTTGGTAAGATAGATGAGATGATAGGACATCAAATTGAGAATGAGCTGATCTCCTTGAGTCCCAGCAAATTCAAATCCTTTCAACTCTATTTTTCCAAGTTTAAAGCCCTTGTTTTGTAGCTAAAATAGTGTGGGATTGAAAAGAAAGAGGAGCAACTAATTTTGGCCACACTCTCGAAGCTTGGCCCTAACTATTTAGTGTTTGTTTTGACCTTCCATGCCACCAAGTTGACATCTTGATCCTGGAAGATTCCTAAGCTTGCAGAGTTCATGGAATCCCTCACACAAGAACAAGATAAGTTGGTGATGATGGGCACCATCAAACCTTCGAAATACCAAGCTTTGGTTGCTAGAGATTTAAGGGTGGATTCAAAAATCAAGAAAAAAGATAAAAAGCCACCTGAGAAAAAGAGAGACAAGAACAAGTCTCAAAAGGATCCCCAAGGCTCCAAGAAGAACTTCCAGAAGAAGAAGAACAAAGGATAAATGAGCAAGTACACATACTGCAGTAAGGTACATCATCCTGAAATCTCTTGTATGAAGAAGCAGCTTGACACGTTGACCCAACTCCTAGAGAAGAATAACATCTCCCTTCCTGATTGCTCAAATAAGATGGAAGGAGGATCAAATTTAGACGACAGAGAGAGAGTACATGCTTTGGTTGTTGGCACATCAAGCTCACCTAGATTCATCATAGAATCTAGAGATTCTAGAAATATGGTTTTGACAAAAGAGGCATTCTCCTCTCTTGACATGTCGAAAGGTCCACCAATAGTTTTGGGAGATGACTCTCTCACTGAAAGTTTGGGGAAAGGAAGGATTGATATTGACCATGGTAAGTTCAATAATGTGTTGTATGTTCTAGGTCTTGCCTCTAATCTCTTGCGAGTGTATCAGATGAGTCACACAAGGTCTCTAAAGAAGGTCAGCTTCTCCCTTGATGATGTTGAAATCACAGATATTTTGAATGGTAAATTCATAGCAACAGGTGTTGTTGATCACAATTCGAAGGTATACACGTTTTCCCATTTTCTACCCTACTCAAACCCCTCTACTCTTCTGATTCATACTAATGAGGAAAGAAATCTTTGGCATGAAATATTTGGCCACCTTAACTACAAGTATATTTCTTATTTGAGTGAAAAATATATGGTCATAGGGTTACCAAAGATCATGTTTTCCAAGGGAGTCTGTCAAGGTTGTATCCTAGGAAAACACCCAGAGCACAAATTTAAGAGAGCTAGTCATGAGAGAACCTTTGCACCTCTTGAGTTGATCCATAGTGACATTGCTAAACCATTTCCTCATATGTCCATGAGTTAAGCCAAATATGCACTGACATTCATAGATGACTTTTCCAGGTATTTTTGGGTTTACTTCCTAATGCATAAGTCTGAAGTTTTTGACCTCTTCAAAGTCTTTAAAGCCTTGGTTGAAAACCAGTCTGGGAGAAAACTCAAGATCCTTAGATATGACAATGGTGGTGAGTATATCAAGTATGATTTCATTTAGTATTCTAAATATGTATGTATTCAGATGCAACATTCGGTCCCTTACACACAACAACAAAATGGTGTTGCTGAGAGAAAGAACAGATCACTGAAGGAGATGGAAACCTGCATGATGGAGGCTAACACTTTCCCACCAAAGTTTTGGGATGAGACTATAAACTATGCATCCTACATCCAGAATAGGGTGACTCATAAGCATCTTTATTGTATGACTCATTTCGAAGCTTGGAGTGGGCACAATCTAGATGTGACCCATTTCAGGATTTTTGGCTCAAAGGCTTGTGCTAGAATTCCAACTGAAAAGAGAAATGATTTGCAGTCCCAAAGCCAAGGGTGCCTATTTGTTGGGTATTCTAAAAATTCAAAAGGGAACAAGATGATAAAATTGAGCACTAACAAATCCTTCATTGAAAGAAGTGTTGAGTTCCAAGAAGATCCCTTAGTAGCAGTTGAAGTTGGAGAGTCTTATTCACCACCAGATCCATCAATTGTAAGTGAAGAGACTAATGGGTTTGATGATTCTTATATGTATGATAATGATGATTTGATTGTATTTCCTGACATTCCTACAAGACCAAAATGGGCATCAAATACCATTCATGCAGCTGGGGAACTAGCTGGAAATACTAGTAACACTGGGAGGACTAGATATTAGTTTGAGAGTGCCCTGTGTATGAAAGATCCTTTATTTACTGAGAAGTGCTATCTGATGGTTGAATCAGATCCATAGAAATATGAATATGTAGAACATGATACAATATGGAAAATATCCATGAAATAATAATTGAACTCACTCCAGAAGAATAACACTTGAGAACTGGTTGATCTTCCCCCAGGGAGGAAGCTAGTTCAATGTAAGTAGGTTTTCAAGACTAAGTTTGCTATTAATGGTTAACCTTTTAAATATAAGGAAATATTGGTAGCTAAGGGATACTCACAAGTACATGGTATTTACTACAATGAAACCTTTGCACCAGTGGCAAAGATGGACTCCATAAGGCTAGCTTTAGCCATTACAGCTTCGAAGCAGTGGGGGGTATATCACATGGATGTGAAGTGTGATATCCTAAACGGAGATCTCACTGAAGATATTTACTTGAATAAATCTCAAGGGTTTGTTTCTAATCCATCTTTTGTGTTCAAGTTAAAGAAATCATTGTATGGGCTCAAGCAAGCCCCCAGGGCTTGGTATGCAAAGATTGATGGATTTCTACTGTCATTGAGTTTTGTTCGATACAATTATAATCATAATGTTTATTTGAAGCTGATTCATGGTTGTTTCATGATTATTGTCTTGTATGTGGATGACCTTCTAATTACATGAAGTTCAAAGAAAGATATTGCCTCCATGAAGGATGAAATGAACCCTACATTTTATATGACTGATTTGTGATTGCTAAGCCAATTCTCGGGTCTCGAAATTGCTTAATCCCAACATGGAATCAGATTAAATTAGTCCAAGTATGCCTTAGATTTTTTGATCAATTTCAAAATGAAAGATTGCAATCCAAGCAAGACTCCTTTTCTTTCAGGAGTTAAGCTCGAAGAAGCAGGTTCTTCTCCTATGGTAAATAATACACTGTATAGGCAGTTGATTGGGTGTTTTCTTTATTTTACACACATTCGACCTGATATATCTGATGCAGTTAGTGTGGATTTAGGATACATGGATCAGCCTCATGAGATCCATTGGAGAGCACTCAAAAGGATCCTTAACTTTGTTCAAGGAACAAGAACTCATGGGATCTTCTATAAAGCTAAATATGATCTTGATTTGATTAGGTTTACTGACAGTGATTGGGCAGGTGACAATGTATATCAAAAGTCAACATCAAGATATGTGTTCATGATTGTAGAAGGACCAATTAGATGGTCAAGAAATAAGTAGAGTGCCATAGCACTCTCATTTATAGAAGCAGAGTACAGAGGAGTTGTAAATGCAGCAACTCAATGTTTGTGGTTACAGGGAATACTTGGAGAATGTGGCTTCAAATCAGAGTTTTCAACTATTATATACTGTGATAATCAGAGCACTATTTGAATATACAATGATCCAGTTTATAGACAGCAAACCAAACACATTTAGATCCATATGCACTATATCAAACAACTTGTGCATGATGGCACCATTCATCTACTCTTTTGTGCATCTTCAGAACAAGTAGCAGACATCTTCACCAAAATGTTTTGTGAGAAGACATTCAGCAGTCTCAACTCACTACTGGGGATTGCTGATCATGCTATGAATCATGATTGATGACAATATTTTCAAATTTTGTTTTACTGTCCATGTTTAAGGGAGGATTTTCCCATTGGGTTTTTGCCTCTTTCCTTGGTTCAATGGACAAGCTGTATGTAAAGGGTGGCTAAGCCTTGTTACTAGGCACTATAGTTTTCTGATATTTACTCATAAAGTTAGGCTTAAGGGGGGGTGTTATAATAATCAACCCATAGTTATTTACCTTAGACATTAATTAAATCATTTTTGGCTTATTACCTGGTCTCCTAGATTCCACTCTATGCTAGTTTCCTTCTACATGCCATAGAAGTCAACACTTGCTAAAATTGAGTCATGGAGCACTTGGAAAAATATCCTGGAAACAATATTTAGCATGTCTTCTTTATTCCAGATCCTCCAAAGTGCATATATGATTTTTTTGTAAAGCTGTTTGTTTTATTGAGAATTAAGGCAAAGGGGAAAGCTAGACTAGGTATAGTTGACTTGTTTTTTTACCACATCATCCTCCATCCTTTTCTCCTAATAAAAGAATGTATGAGTAGTATTTCCATCCCTTATTAGCTTCCCTACATGACGTTTCCAATTCATGAGCATCCTAGTGGATTTGGAAACTGCTTTATGCACCTATGGGGGATTTGACTAGATTTAGTAAGCCTACTTTTTTACTATTTCGAATGGCATCCTTATGAATTTGAATATCTCATGTAATTATATACTGCAGCAACCTATTACTTCACAATTTTGGCTATTGTACACTTATTCAATGTAGATTAGTGTTATGCTCCAATTTCAGTCTCCTTTGATGTTAATTTTGCATGTTTGATTAGCAATTTTGTGAGTGTAATTGTTTTATCACTTAGGTTCAATTTCCACATCATGTTCATTATTTCCTTAATATTGTTTAATAACTTCCAACCAGATATTATGGGACTCGATCTAGGTTTTCAATAGTTGATTTCTTTTTTATGTTCATTATTTATTTAATATCGTTTAAGTTAGATTATCGTAGAGGCATCCTGGCCACTCCTTAATAGGATACGATACTAGGTGAATGTATAACTCTTATGTTTTTTAATACATTTATATTTTGGGTTTTAATATTGTAAATTATTCCTCTTAGAATGTGAAGAGGCTCTTGACCTTTGTGTTTAAAGAAATGATGATAAATTGTAATGTAGCGTGGATAATTTACATGTTTAATTGTACTTTTCGTTCTGGAAAATGTAACATGCCAGCGTTGCATTAGTTTAGCCAATCATTTGTACAGAATGGATTGGGATTTTTTCCTTGTGAAAAATGATAGTTTAATGGGTATTGTGGATGACTGTACTTTTACTTGACTTTAGGTTTATCGACAACGATTGCTAAAGAATAGTTTATGTGAATTTGTTGTTAAGGGATTTGATCCCTCGTTCATGTTTATGATTATATTCTTAGTCTTTTAATTATTTGATTTAACGTATAAAGCAATGACTCTTTCACATCTTGTATATGGTTTATTTGGTTGGGTAAGGGATTTGATCCCTTGTTATTTGCTTAGGATTATTTATACTATATATTAGTTTTGGTTAAATGAGTAGCTTAAAAGATAACATGGATGTATGTAATGTGTTTATTGATTTCCTTTAGTAGATTTCATTGGATAGATAACTTATTTGATGAGGTTTTTATTATTGTAATAAGGTTGTAGACATTTTCCAGTTCTCTGTAATTTTATACTTAAGCATTTTATTTTATTTTTACTCTTTTTTTTTTAAATGAGACGGCTGTTGTGATGTAGGGTTTAGTTCAGTATGGGTTAAGAGAGTTCTGCTTATTAAATTCATTTAGAAAACTAAATATTTGATCTAGACTAAACTATAGCATATAATATAAACTTTTGAAACTAGTTTAATACAAATATAATAGGAATTTTACCCTAGAATCTATATAAGAATTAAAAACTAAGGTTCTAATTTATCTAATAAAACAAACCTGAAAACTTTTTTCAAATTGGTGGAGAGTAAAATTACAAATCTTAATCCAAGTCCTAATAACATATAATTACAACCCGTAAACATAATTAAAATTACTTGGCAATGTTGAAACCTCTTACCCACAACTATGCATTTTGTTAATAGCTAAAATACTATGCACACTTAAACACCGAGAATTAATAAAACCCTAAATATCTCTAAACTTAGAAATGATAAACAAATAAATTTGGAACTTACAACGTTCCTCCCAACCATGACCTGGAACCGTTCATGGTTCTAATATGTATCCACTTGAGTTGAATCCAACATACAAGTGATCTAGAACTCCTAAAGGTGGGTTTCTTTTTTTTGGAAAATTAGGCTCTATATAAGAATGCTTATTTTTGGAAAATTCTCTTCAAATTCTTTCAAGAATAAAAATCAGATCTCTAAGCCTTCTCTTGGCTGGATTTTTATAGAAAATAATTTAGGAAATGGTAGTTGTGTTAAACTTCAGTTGAATCAAGAATTCATATATATATATATCTATTATTCAATACATAATATATAAACTTTGCATATTATGCTTAATATTTATTCATGCATAATATATCATAGTTTATTTATTTTTATGATTTCCTTAGTTTACATTATTTCATTTATCAATGCCTCAAGTAGGGTTTGGTCAGTCAACCATGTTAGGAAGCTCTAGGTCCTTATTGCATGTTGGATTACCTCGTATATCGTTGTAGTTCTTCAAGTCCTTGATGCGAAGTAGATTTGAAATTTCATTTAATCAACTTAAAATAAGTATTATAAGGGTCAATTCTATTCAAGGTTGTTCTCACTCAACATATTTAAGTTCAGTAACCCCTAGTGCTTTTCATATATTAATATCAACACTATAATTGGGTGTTGCACTAGTGCAATTATAGAGCCTCTCGTACAACACTAATAATAGGATGTACTTGCATAATACACCTAGGGATACAATTGTCAAAAATCTGATGCCCCAGAGCTTATGCTCAACATCAATTTGGAATTCTATAGGGATAATGCCCAACACTTCCAATCTTATAACGCATGTGTTCGATATCTTACGCTCAACACAAAATATTATAAATCATGTGTTCTAGAGATTATGCTCAACAAAAAATCTCATCACTCATTTGCTTCAGGGATTACACCCAACACATTATAGAACTCAATAATGAATTGATTCTTTTGCATAATACATCACAATAATCATCTCAGTATATGTATATGCTAATCAGATAATAATAAATCTAGTACATCATACCACAACAATAGTCCTTGTCCACCAGTGTCCACGGCCAACATATATAATCATATACAAGATAATAAAATATGTGCATTGTCTTATGCCCAATATATCTCACTAATCAACTAAGTCATGTGCAGTGGGGCATACACCCAATATAAAAAAAAAATCAAAGTAACTCATATGAAATGGGGCTCATTCCCAATATAATTAATGTCAAAATTCAGGATATTACATCCCTCCCCGCTTAGAATAACACGGTCCCGGTGTTCTAGGGACTAGAAATGAAGTCATGAAACAAGGTGGGGTAAGTTTGTTTCATGGTGGATTCATTCTCCCATGTGGCCTCATCGAATACAAAGTGATTCTATTACACTTTCAATTGGATGATGCTTCTCTTCTTGAGCTTTACTTCTCTTTTGTCCTAAATATGAAGGGGATGTGGTATAAAATCCATTTCAGGTTCCACTTGTAGAAAGGACCAATCAATAACATGTTTAGCATTGTATACATATTTCTTCAATAAAGACGTGTGAAAAACATTATAAAACATTATATGAGTAGGTAAAGCTAATACATACGCCACCGAACATCTCTTGGCCAGTATCTGAAAGGGTCTGCAAAATCTCAGTCCCATCTTTTCACACCTTCCCTAGCTCACTGAGATTAGTTTTTCTTTTACTTTTAAGTAATCATGTTCATCGATATGGTAATATTTATCTTTTCTTTTCTTATCCACATAAGTTTTATGTAGGTTGTGTGTTTCCCTGAGATTTTGTTGTACATTGGTGACTAATTGTTATAGGTCCTTCAGTAAGTCTGGCCCTAACATGATCCATCCCATTGGTCTATACCAAGTCACTGGTGTCCTCCACATTCGACCATAGAGTACCTTGAAGGGACTCATTTTGGTGGAGGTCTCGTATCTGTTGTTATATGCAAACTATGCAAGGTGCAGATAATCCTCCCACTTTGTGGAATTTTTCATAATGTACATTCTAAGAATGTCCTCCAAAATTTGTCTTACCCATTCTAACTTCTGTCTTCCCGACTATCTATGGGTTGTAGGTGGTACTAAAATTTAACAATGTTACTAAGCAGGAGAAAAAATATTTACAAATTTTACTAGTAAACTTCGTATCTCAATTGGACTTGATTGCCTTGGGTATCCCATGCAATCGAAATATCTCATTTAAGAATATGTCATCAATGTGAACTACCTTGTAAGTTGACTTAATTTGGATAATGTCTTCGTCTTTAGAAAACTTGAAAACCACTACAAAGATGGACTCATTATTCTTCTTTCTCTTTTGTAGAACCGTAATAAAATACGTATTAATAACCTCCCATTGCCATTCTGGAATGGGTAACAACTGTAGTAATCCTGAAGGATCTTGATGCTCAGCTTTCACCAACTGACACTCTTGGAATTTTTTGATGAATAATACTATGTCAACCTTTAACTTAGGCCAAAAGAAGTGTTTATTCACTTCCTATATCATCTTTTGTTATCTTGAATTCCCTGAGTAGATTTTTTGATGAAACTCTGTTAGGATGTTGAACCCAATGTCTCCTCCCTACAAAACATTGTTGGGGCGCATACCCCATATTGGGTAACTCCGCGGTTAGTTAAGAAATTTGTAAGCGGAGCTATGGGTCAAAATAGTCTTAGGGGTGTCAGGGTAAGTCAAAACCCTCTCTTTTTGTAATAAACCCATGGTTTAAATTCAGGGTTTAGGGTTTTTGTGGGTGCCCATGGTTTAAGATCATGGTTTTTGTAAAACTGCGCAGTATAAATAAGCGCTTATGTAAAATGGATAGGTTAGGCTTTTTGATGTAAAGAAAGATAAGGCGAAGTAAGGTTGGTTTTTGTAAGGAAAGGACAAGTCCCAGCTGTGTGCGTGGACGACCTCTGCAGCTGTGTGCGCAGAGGGGTTTTGTAAGGAAGAAAGAAAGATCTGCAGCTGTGTGCACAGAAGCCTGCTGCTGTGTGCGCGGCTGTTAAGAGCTGAAGGAATATGTAGCTGAGTGCGCAGATAAACAGTGGTTTTGAGGAAAGAGGAATAAAATGCAGTTTGTGGACGTAGCCCCTACACTGGGGGTGAACCACGTTATATTTGGTGTTGTGGTTTTGTTGTGTTGTTTCTGTTTCTGTCATTTTCATGCATTAAACTGAATATATCTGATAATATAAGATCTCTGCTAATACTAAGCTTCGCTGTGAATTCCCCGTAGTGGGTTATGCAAGTTTGGTTTGTTTATTATGCTGTGAAGTTATATGTGAATGAATGATAAGTAACAAGAAGTTGATTAATAATTGTTTAGAAAGGTTAAGGTACAGTAATACCCCTCTTTGCATGCAGAAACCTGATTCTGCGGCACCCCATTGCTGTTTCGGGTGAGACTGCAACCTGCGCGCAGGTTGTTGCCGAAAGGGCCAACACAGTGGGTCTTTTGTTGGTGCGACGTATAAAGCGTTAACCCAGGTCTGCCCATGTTCCCAACAAATTGGTTCCGTTGCCGGTTGAACTCAGTACCTTCTCACGAGGGGTTTACCTTGTACCACAAGGGCTATGTTCTGGAGGCCCTTGGTGAAGGACATCAGTGATTGGTTCGCTGCGACCTGTTTGCAATTCGCGCAGCAAGAAAATACGAACCCGTGTCGAAGCGCAAGTGACTTTTTACAACGGTATGTTTTTTGTGATACTTATGAAATTTTCTTTGGTCGCTTCCATATAGAGTTGCACCAGTGGTTGTCTAGGTTAACAGAAAGAAGGACGAACTTTCAAACTCAACGGATTCCTGCGTGGACCCCCGCAAGGGTCAACCTTGTGCAAAACGTGAATAACGAGGTCTCTCGCACTGTCGACTTCTGGACGACGCGAACGTTGGAGACCTTTGTGACAGAGTTTGCCATTGATACAAGCACTTCTTTCAGTGAAGCTGAACGACAGTTCTTTAAAGGGCCCCGTGGTAAGTTTTTAAATTCCTTAAGCTTAAAGATTAAAATAATATTAGTTGAAAAGGGCATCTTATTATTTGAGTCAGACTGCTAGTACTAACATATGTTTGCAAGAGAAAATACCTTCGACGCGCAAATGGGGTTTCCCCAAAGTGAGCAACGGTACAAACGAACTTTTAAATCCTACTCTTCAGGACAGACCACTGTACTTCCCCCTGACAGCCCTTCACAATCCGACCCCGAAGGACACCCTCCTGTTACACCCCAGCGTCGCTTTGTTACCCCTAAAGTTCGGCCACAGTGTGTCCGGCAACCAAGTCCAAGTATACCGTCCAGAGGTCAACCTAACCCCGTAAAGCCCCCCCCGTCAACGACCTGCCCCCCTCCTCAACCTCCCAAACCCAACATGGCCCACCTAGCTGATGATATTAAGCTGCCCATTTTCAAAGGCACGGGATCAGAAGACCCAGAACAGTTCTGGTTTTTGTGTGAGGCCGTCTGGAACGCGAAGAGTATTACCGACCTGGATATGAGAACTGCACAGCTTATTACTTCCTTTCGCGACCGGGCTCTGACCTGGTTCATGAAATTCTCCAGTACTCAGCACCCCAGTTTGGATGAAATCAAAGCCGCCCTCATTAAGGAATTTAAAAAACCGAAATCAGAATCACAGAGCATCACCGAACTCAAAGAGATTCAACAACGGCGCGGAGAATCCGTGTGGGACTTCGACCAGAGATTCAAAGTCTTATTAGACCAAGTAAGATTTACTATTAGTCCTGCGCAGCACAAGGAATGGTTTATTGCTGCGTTACTGCCGCATATCAGAACACCGCTCATGCAACAGAAGGTTGCTGACCAGCAAGAGGCTCTGGAAATCGCAATGAAGCTAGAAACCGCTCCCGTTGGAGACAATTCTGGTCTTGCTCAAATCCAAGCACAACTGGCGGCAATGGCCCTGGAACTTCGTGACATGAAGAAAGCTAAAACCAGTCGAGAGGAGGTCTGGTGCACGCAATGTCGCTCCGAGGGTCACGATAGGGACCAGTGCCCCATGGTCCGAACTTATCTTTCCGCGGGCGCACCCACCCAAGTCAATGCCGGTGTGATATATTGTGAGATTTGCCGCACCCCTGGCCAGCATCACCCTGAGCACTGCCCTCTTCTCCAGAGATATATCCCAGTTCCCAAAAACCCCTACTGCCAGTTTTGTAAGTCTGTTGGCCATAACAAAGAAGAATGTCGCAGCTATGACCTTATGCGAGAGCGCACCTCTGATGCTTACCGAGTCCACAATGACAACCAGAATAATGATGGTTATGGATACCGAGGTGGCAACCCCGGCAGAGGTGCTTTTGGTGGTCGCAGCCGTGGTGGAATGACCGGTAGAGGTAGAGGCCAGGTTGTGTGTTACAATTGTAACCAAGCTGGTCATTTGGCCCGCGACTGTCGAAACCCCACTACGACATGTCGGTATTGCCGCGCAGTAGATCACGTCATTGAACAATGTCCTCAGCTCCTTGCGAAGATACAGGAAAATAGCCGAAGCCCTACCTCAAGTATTCAGTTGATTTCCGTGGAACAAAGACCTGCCCCAGCCCTCAATGTGGTCACCCGGAGTGGAGCTACGACACATACTCAAGACTCACCAAGACAACCTACCACAATGATCCCACAACCGGTCTGTAAAAAAGGCCCTGCCCTTGGACCGGTGAAGGATACCACACTAGTCCCGGAGGTCCGGTGCGCTAATGTTGATGGCGCCGTAGACATACCTGCACAGCAACACCAGCAGGCGTCGCAGCTATAGGGGGCTTCGACGGCTAAAGTAAGTACACTATCTTCTTTCTTGCAGAGCTGTATGAAACTCTTGCGCAATCAGAACGCTCTAAACGAGCTGCAAAAAGTTCTTGCTGTCACAGACCATCAGAGAGGAATTGATCAGGAGAAAACTGTTAGTCGTGTCCGACGGATGGGGAGGGAAATGAGGTTGAATGTTCAGATAGGAGACTATGATATGACTGACGTCATCCTCGATATGGGATCAGACGTCAATGTCCTCCCTAAGCAGACGTGGGGACAAATGGGAACGCCTTCCCTGGTTTGGTCACCTATACAGCTACGACTAGCTAACCAGCAAAGGATTGTACCGCTAGGGAGACTTCTTAGTGTCCCAATCGACATCGATGGGGTCAGTACTCTGGCGGATTTTGAATTTATTGAGATCATTGATGACAGCAACCCTTACCCAGCCCTGTTGGGAATTGAGTGGGCCATGGCCAATGCTGCAGTCATCAACCTTAAAAGGCGGCAGATGACCTTCGAAGGAAATGGTCTGCGCGTTATTATACCCCTCGATCCATCCCAAGGAGAGCGATATACAGAACCACTCAGAGATGAAGGGGAGCAGGATACTTTAGACCACATCTATAACATCACAGCCACGGATGCAGATTATGTCGACCCTAATACTGATGGTGTAATGGATTGGCAATGTGATAGCTCCTGCATGTCTGATTCAGACGATGGTCTGGAGAATTGGCAGCAACGACTGTACGAGCTACATGGTCATAGGTGCGCACAGATCACTCAGTCTCTTTGATGCCTCAGAGCACAGCCTCGAGAACTGCCTGCCCAGGTCGAGATGACAGACCTTGGACACACTCTTCTGTGGATGCCAGACCAAGTACCTCAGTCTCAGAACATCCAGCATCTGGAAATAACAATAGGCGCTACCACAGCATGGGGGGCCGCCTCTACAAAAATTCAGCTCCGACGGCGAACCTACCAGAAGGTCGCGCGCACTACATCTATAAGACAAGCTCAAGACGTGCGACGTAAGTTTCAGGGGCAGAGCCAAGATGCTCACACCTCAAATTTAATCATCCTATCATGGATATTACCGGGTTGGGTCGCAGCGCACTATTGGGCCGCAGTTTCTTATCGCCCCGAGGCTGCGACCATGCTTCTGCCGCAGACTGCAAATGTTTCGAGGACCAAAATTTGACCATTGGGAGGTAACCAGTTTGGCGGCGGTGGGATTTTAAGTGCTTTAAATGACTGTACTAAGACCGGTACTGGCAATTACGTCCCGCAAGGACAAGATTTCCATCCGATTTGGTGCCTTCAATGCACTATCCTCCCCGATTTGATTGCTAGCGTGTATAAGAAGATCCCTAAGATAGGAAAAATCACATTCTGTATTCCTTTAAGCTTTGTGAGTGAACCCATGACCACTGAATGTGAGATTGACGCCTTGGTCCAAGAATTCGAGCAAGAGGGTCTGATCACCTGCTCTATTCGGCCGACTGCCATAGCTCACTGTGAAGCCACTCCCCCAGCACCACCACGGCCGATGCAGACACGGTCTGCCAGGAAAAAGTCTAGAGCTGAAATTCGCACCAAACGCAACCAAGACCGACCGCAGCAAATAGGGCAAACATCAGCAGCTCATCCCATGGAGCCCTCTGGTTCCGCCCAGGCCCCAGCCAGGGGAAGTGAGAATATTCCGCCGCCACGACCGCCATACTTACCACCTGTTCGCCCAGGAACCACGCTACCCCGGCAGACAAAGCAGTTTACATTAGCCACACCTTCATTACCATCAGGAGTGCAGCTGATTAGCAGTATGACAGGGAAGATTGATCGGCTTAAGTATAGCGATCATGACACCAATGACTATGGCAAGTTCCCACAGTTTGACCCAGCCGAATACTTGCACCGCGTCAGGTACCCCGACCATGAGGTCACGCTACTGGAAGTGCAAACATGGGCTGCGGGTTTGGACAAAGCTGGCCTACTCAAGCTATTCAACATTCCCCACTTTGGACGCGGCATACATGTGACTGTAGTGGCCAAACAGTTACTAGCCTTGGTGCATGACGACTATCTATGGATAGGGGACCAACAAGTTCCTATCGACGCCGCCCTTATCCATAGGATCACAGGATTACCTATGGCAGGACCAGATCCAGGAACCGAGTTTCCATCCAAACATGAAGACACAAAGCTCGCGCAAACCATGAAGGAGCGGTTTGGCCTGACAAAAGGGAAACGAGGGTATCATACTTCTGCGATTCGAGCACAGCCCATTCGGTTTGCAGCTGAAATCTTAGCCTGCAAACTTATACGAAAATGCAGGCCAACTGAAGTTCCTGCCCCGGTTATCAGGATTGCTATGAACTGCGCCGAGGGGTATACTTATAATTGGGCTGGCTATCTTGCGAAGGAGTTTTTGGAGGATGCTCGCGATGCGCAAGAAAAAGGTAGACCTTTTCATTATTCATGGCTCATAATCCTTATTGCATTAGTTGGATGGAAAGAACCCACTGAAGCTCAGTTTGCCGAAATAAACCCCGACACACCGGGAGCAGCAAGGTATGCCTCCCTTTGGGTATCCATAGATAAGGAAACTCAACAGATGACGAACACTGTGTTCGTATTCTATGCTATGAGCCTTCCCTATGAGATAATGCGAACACCTCGCCTTACCAACGAAGTGTTCTCTCAGTACGAGGGGATCGCGCACTTTAGCGCAGACATGCATCATGTTTTCCTTCAAGCTCGTGCAGATCCTCAACGGCAATGTTTCAAATTACCATATGTAGTCACCGAGCTAGATATCCAGCGGATCGTTCAGCAATGTCCGGCTGAATGGCTGAAAGATTTAGGAAAAAAACCTTCTATTCCGGTTCCTCCAGCTATCAATATTGGCGCAGGTACTAGTCAGGCGCAGCAGCAAAGCCCGTTGGAAGATAGCGAAGATCCAAGTGATTCCCAGATAAATGATAATGACCAGGGTGGTGATAGTGAACAGGATGAGCAGGATGAACAGGATGACGAGTCGGTCAAGACCATAACAGATCCTACCCCACCGACGAAGCGCAAGTCACCCGAAGTAGCCGAGGTAACCAAGCCGCAGCCGCGCAAAAAGGTAAAGGCATCAAAGGATAAAGATATCGAGGAGGAAGCCTCTGTCACGATGAGTGCACTAGAGCATGCTCTTGAACAATCTACGTTGGTGCTTACTATAAAATGGTCTGAATTCATGGAGCTACATCTTGCCAGCCTCGCAAGTCTCGCAACCAGGGTATCAGAGATAAAAGAGCTAATCGCAAAACCAGCACCCAGCACTGCGGCAAGCAGCACTATGGCACCCCCGCAGTAGGATAGTAGGCAATGGCCACTTAGGGATCCCCAGGGATAGGTTTCAAGTGCAACTCTGATGCAGCCTGACATCGATTCTCGACCCCCGACAAATATAACTGCAGAGCTTGATTATACAAAGATCCCTATGTCAGAGTTGCACCTCCGACAGCTCGCGATTACAAAGGAGCTCCATACCCGAGCTCAAGTATCACAAATCCAACTGGAAGAATCCATCAAGCAAAACAAAACTTCCACCGCACGCCTACAAGAGATCGAGCAACAGAAGAAAGAGGCCGAGCAGACAACAACTACACTACTGCAAGCGTTGGATGAGGCATGTCGGAGTCTGTCTGACTCCGACATACAGGCAACAGAGGAAGCAAAGCAGAAGATTGCTAAGATGAAAAACTATGCCCAGCAGTCGCACAGCGAATTGGAAAGGATGAAGATAGAATATCAGCAACAGATTGCAGAACTTCAACTGCGCATTCCCCCCGAGACTCCTCCAGAGGTCCGAGAACAGTGCCAGCAGGATATCAAGGCTTCAGCAACAAAAATATCAGACAACATGGCTAGTGTCGCAAAACTAATGGAAGACAACATAGAATCCTGGGAAAATCTACAGGATCATCCCGATGTAGGGAAGATTCAGGAAACCATCAAGTTGCGCTAGGATGAGCTCGATGCAGTCCGAATAGAGATCAAGACGCTACCACCTATGAAGAAGATGGCTAAAGTAAAACGCAGCAAGGAACTTCAACAGGAAATCGAGTCTTGCAGGATGAAGGTGACAATGCTGGAAAGTGCGCTACAGCCCCTGGTTGATGAAGCCTTAGAGTTAACCAATGTTGCCGAAAGCCAGCTCACAATTTTGAAGACATATGACAATTTTGCGCAGGAAAAGGTTGATACAGACTCTTCTTCAGTATTACAGGAGATGGTGGAAAAGGAGAAAGCCACTGATGAAATACTGCATAATCTCACCAGTCGTTTCCAGACCCTCGCACAGAAGATTCGGCCACCAGAGAAGATGCAGAGTGTCCCGGGACAGGCCACTAGTGAGTCTTAGGGGCCTGTTGGGGCGCATACCCCATATTGGGTAACTCCGTGGTTAGTTAGGAAATTTGTAAGCGGAGCTATGGGTCAAAATAGTCTTAGGGGTGTCAGGGTAAGTCAAAACCCTCTCTTTTTGTAATAAACCCATGGTTTAAATTCAGGGTTTAGGGTTTTTGTGGGTGCCCATGGTTTAAGATCATGGTTTTTGTAAAACTGCGCAGTATAAATAAGCGCTTATGTAAAATGGATAGGTTAGGCTTTTTGATGTAAAGAAAGATAAGCCGAAGTAAGGTTGGTTTTTGTAAGGAAAGGACAAGTCCCAGCTGTGTGCATGGACGACCTCTGCAGCTGTGTGCGCAGAGGGGTTTTGTAAGGAAGAAAGAAAGATCTGCAGCTGTGTGCGCAGAAGCCTGCTGCTGTGTGCGCGGCTGTTAAGAGCTGAAGGAATCTGCAGCTGAGTGCGCAGATAAACTGTGGTTTTGAGGAAAGAGGAATAAAACGCAGTTTGTGGACGTAGCCCCTACACTGGGGGTGAACCACGTTATATTTGGTGTTGTGGTTTTGTTGTGTTGTTTCTATTTCTGTCATTTTCATGCATTAAACTGAATATATCTGATAATATAAGATCTCTGCTAATACTAAGCTTCGCTGTCGATTCCCTGTAGTGGGTTATGCAAGTTTGGTTTGTTTATTATGCTGTGAAGTTATATGTGAATGAATGTTAAGTTAACAGGAAGTTGAATAATAATTATTTAGAAAGGCTAAGGTACAGTAATACCCCTCTCTGCATGCAGAAACCTGATTCTGCGGCACCCCATTGCTGTTTCGGGTGAGACTGCAACCTGCGCGCAGGTTGTTGCCGAAAGGGCCAACACAGTGGGTCTTTTGTTGGTGCGACGTATAAAGCGTTAACCCGGGTCTGCCCATGTGCCCAACAAACATATAACCTCTCTTTGGACCACAATAGTCTGCTATCATATACCTTTATTCTTTTGGTTGTTTAAACAACATGTTCTCCTGAATAGTTTTTAGGACTTCAACATAGAAATGATCAACTCCACTTATCATTTTGATCCTATCATGCAAATCCGAATTGGTTTGGCACAAAGTTACCTCATACAAAATATGAGCTCGTCAACTTAAAGAATCAATGATTTTATTCTCCTTTCCCTTTAAATAATTTGATTCAAAGTGGTACTTGCTAAGGAATTCCAATCATCTAGCCTTCCTGGAGTTTAGATCTGGCTGTTATAATAAATACTTTAGACTCATGTTGTTTGTCTTCAAAAGAAACTTCTTCCCCATGAGGTAGTGCCTCCATATCTTCAAGGCATGGATAAAGACTGCTAGCTCAGGATTATGGGTGGGATAATTTTGTTCATTTTTCTTTAATTTTCATGACTCGTAATAGATCGTGCAATCATTTTGCATGAGGAATCCACCAAGTCCTTCCTTTATTTCATTCATTCAAACAATGATATCCCCATCGGGATCCGCAATTCGTAGTATAGGTTCAACATAATATTTTTTTTCATCTTCTGGAATATTTCCTCGCACTTGGTTGTCCACAAAAAATTGTTTTCCTTATTTTGTAAGGTTGTTAGGAGATAGGCGATCCTCGAAAATTTCTCAATGAAATTTCGATAGTAACCTGCTAATCCCAAAAATGACCTTATGTCTGTGACAAAAGTAGTGGTAGGCCATTCTTCAATTTCATTAATTTTTCTGAGTCTATGGCTATCCCTTTCTCGGAAATGATGTGACCTAGGTATTGTATCTATGGTTTGTAAAAATCACGTTGTCTAGCCTTAGCGTAAATATGGTGTTTCCATAACACTTGTAGTACTAAGCAGAGATGTTCCTCATGTTCTTGTTTACACTTTGAGTAAATTATTATGTCATTTATAAATACCAATACAAACTTATCCAGGTATTTAGTAAAGATATTGTGTAATGTCCCCAAAAATTAAAAAAAAACTATAGGCTAGTGAAAACTACCGCAAAGGGGATCATTATTACTCATGCGGAATTACATGCGCTACCTATACTTTCGATCTCTTCAAAAACTAGCCATACTGTCTTGTTAATATCTTACCCATTCAATGATTATTAGTTCTTTTACTTCTTATGTCTTAATTATGTTATTTAAACTATTTATACATCTTAGTTATTACTGTCAATGAATTAATGAAATGTATAGATCATTGTTTTACTCTTGCACATGTGTACTTTGTTTATTTAATAAAAACTAACTTAACTTTGTTGATGGGAACAAAGTGGTGGAGTGTCGGGACTTGTTCTCCCATGATGAAATGAGAGGTAAGGTATTACTTGGTTACCCAAGCTTACTTAGTTCAATCCAACTAAGGAACCTCTTTTATTTACTTACGCAGTTCATTACTTTGCGATGGGATCTGGTGTAAAGTGTGTTGGTTGTCTTGATCCTAGAGGACCTGCTGCTAGTTGTTATGCTACTTATAGACTTGGTTTTATAACTTGGTAAGATTCATTATCATCAATGTAGCTTCTATGGCTAAATTTCCTGTATGCTAATTAATCTTCGTTATGTTTTAAATTCACTAGTCTATAAGTCATTGATACATTTTATGTTCTATATATATTCTTATTATACCTATAAACATCTCTTATGTTCCTTTATTTTCCAGGTTATTATATTGCCTCTAGAGCATACCTTTGATTTTTTTATGAGGGTTAAAAAGTTTAACATGGAATATTGCATATGTTATGTTCACTAAGCATTTAAGCTTAACAGATCTCGTATTAGCTTTTAATATAAGGTTGTAATCCTAAAGTGTATATCATTTAACTTATAAGGTGTGTGCCTTTTGGCATTACACCTTGGGATAATGCATCCTATGGACTATGTACTATTGTAAAATTACCATAATGAAAACGTTGTAACACATTAACAATGGGATAGCATTTGGGTGGTGAAACTATATTATATGGTATAAACAATTGGTAGCAGGGTTTAACCTTTTTGTGAGAGGTGGTCACACTGTAATGCAGCGAAACAAAAGTATGGAGAGTGGGTTTTTATGTGGATTTAATTGTTTCCAGCTGGTGCATTAAATGCGTTTAGTGAAATGTGACAACCTTCCCTTAGGATTGGCTCATGATGCTTGTGTGTTGTTTGTCATTTGGGGTTTTGTACTATGGTTTTGTGTAGGGGGGAAATGATAGAGGTGACCTCCAGACTGTGAGGTATGTCCACGTTGGTTTTAACATGCCTGCACATTGGTTTTGTTTAACGTTTGTTCATGGACACACTTCTCATCTCTCGTTTGGCTTGTGTTTGTAGGTGACAAAGGGGAATGAGGAACAGTGTGTCTTTGCTTATGTGGGATCCAAACGTTTACACTCGTTGCTATGGTAAGCCTGTGAGCGAGTTTTTACTTGCCACCCTTCGGCCCTCCTGGGTAGACTGCACATATATTTTTGTTTGGATTTGGGTTTTTTGCCATGGGTTTCGATGTGGGGTTTTAAATTTTGCCTCTGGGTATATAATTATAGACTTGGGTTTTGAACAATGTTGAAATGGATTCAGCAGTGGGTGAAATCACACCCCCTCTGGTTCTGTGTATAAATTTGGGTTTGTAAATGTTACTTGGGCTGTCAGCAGTGACAAGAGAAATTTTTGGGCTTCTAGCATACTTGGTTTTGGTTTATATAAATCATGTTTTCGTTGTGGCATTTTAGCCATGGCCTACACCATTGCTTGCAATGGTGTGTTATCCTGTTGGCATGCCTTTGTAAAATTGTTTATAAATTTTTATATGATGACTGTGTAGTTTACTTGGAAAGCATTTGAATATGGATGCATACTATTTTGATTAATTGATTACCATGGTTTAACTTATGATGTGCATATCATGATTTCGCTGTGTTATTCTGTTGTATGGTGGATTATGTGGGCATTTTTTGGCTTGAAGGTTCTGTGTATTCTTGCGTTACTTAGTTTGGAATTTAAAGATATGGACAACATGGATATAGGACATGCCGTGAATGGCACGAGCCTTCCCATAGTTCTACGATGGTATAGCATAGGGTTAATTTTCATAGGAATGTGTATTATATGTAATGTTTGGCCGAGGCCGTTACTTATGTGAGTTTTGTGCAATCATTGGTTTGATAGTGCCACGGTTTAAAAACTATCGATGGTGTTTGTTGTTTAATATGTATTGGTTGTATTTTAATAACCATATCCCACATACAATTTGATGTAAATCGTGGCCTGTGTAAAATGGTTATAGGATTTTGTTGTCATTTTGTATATACATTACTTATGGTTTGTTATTATGGCTTTTCCTTAGTCTAAACATCCATGGGATTGATGTCGTGACCTTTGTTGGAAAGTAGTGTTTTTAATGTAACAAGTTGTATTGAAATGTATTTTAATAAATAACAACAAACTGGGCTTACATGCCCATGGGATTTGATTCCTATTACTGTT
>LPNX010093636.1:34912-62030 GCA_001517045.1 Pseudotsuga menziesii | reverse complement strand
CTAGGAGCTTTTAACTAGTTCCTAGTTAGTCTTTCATAGATATTTCACTATTTATTAATCCTTTAATAATAAATAATAATTGGTGGAGCTTCTCTTCTTTTTTTGATCAATTATATGGTTAATAATAATTAATTCTTTATACATACTATGTATAAAATACATAGTATTAAAATACTTGTTAACATTTGTCTTTGGGAATCATGTATCATGATCCCTAGACTTAACGACACTTCTTTATGAAGGTCAAGTAGATAGATGGTTCAGGTCTACTAGGCTAGGCAACTCTAAAAATTCTTGCATGTTGAATTTCCCTCATATAACATGGTAGTTCTTCAGTACTTGATGAGAACACAGAAATTCAAAATTTCATTTAATAACTTATAAATAAGTATGATGAGATCAATATTTTTTTCTCGAGTCGTTTTCACTCGAAAGTTATTAAATTCTTTTCAGTAACCCCTAGCACTTACCAGATCCCATACTCAACACTTATAACATGGATTTACAAACATAGTGCAATTCTAGAGCTCTCGCTCAACACTAAATGCTAGGATGTACTTGTATGATAAACCTAGGGATATAATGGCCAAGGATCTGATGCTCTAGATCTTATGCTAAACATCAAAACAGAATTCTGTAGAGCTTATGCCCAACATTTCCAAATATGTTTTCATGTGTTCCCGAACTTTATGCTCAACACAAATGTAAGTACTCGTGTGCTCTAGAGCCTCTCGCTCAACACAAAACATCTCATCAATCATGTGCTTCAGGGTCCACTCCCAACACAAAACATTTCATTAATCATGTGCTTCAGGGTCCACGCCCAACACAACCAACATATATAGATATATATATCATCAACAATTGGATTACGTCCAATATACAAAGAAAAACATCATGTTCATATGAAGTGGGGTCTTTGACCCAATATAAAAATAAAACATCAATATAGTCATCATGATCAATAGGCTCATGCCTATAGATGGTAGGTCCAAAATTTGGGATATTACATATTGTTCATCATTCAGATAAAATTTGTCGGTGCATTGGTTAGCCCAAAAGGAAATATTGAAAACTTGTAATTGTCGTATCGAGTCCAAAATATCATTTTGTGTATATATTCATCACAGATTCGTACCTGATGGTATCCAGCTCACAAATTGGTCTTTGAAAAGATCTTTGCTCCTCTGACTTGATCGAACGATTCAATGATCCTAGGGAGTGGGTAACATTTATTTATGGTCATCTTGTTGAGTTATTGATAATCTCTACACATTTGCATCGCACCGTCCTTTTTATTTACGAAAAGTATAGGTGCTCCCAAGGGGACACACTAGGTTGAATATAACCCTTCTCAATTAACTACTATAAATTGAGTTCCACCAATTCTAGTGTGCTCATTCTTTATGGGGAGTTTGAATTTGATACTAACCCTAGTGTTAGTTCTATGAAAAAATATAAATCCCATTTTCATGGTAATTCTGGTATTTCCTTAGGAAATACATCCTTAAATTCAACGAGAATAAGAAAATCCTCAATTTGTTGTTCTCTCTCAGCTTCTACATCCTGGATGTTTACTGCAAAAAGTTTGCATCCATTCCTAATACATTTCTTCTCTTGTAAGGTATATACGTCTCTAACAAAAACCTTCTTGGGTATGCCTTGAACCTTTGTTGGATTCCCTTGGATGTCCGTGCATAAAATTGACGTGTTTAAACACTCAAGCATCACATGGTGTTTTTTGAACTAGTCCCTACCTATAATTATGTCATATGATCCTAAGGTTAAAATATTTAGATATACCTTAGCCATAAACCCATTCATGTCTACCTTACAGTCTCTTACTAGTTCTGAAACCTTTATTTTTGTACTAGTGGCTAGGTGTATCAGCCATGGTTTCTCATGTTTCACTTTGTTCATTGTACATGTGTCAATAATCTTGGGTAATACATAGCTTTCGCAAGCACCGAGATCAATTAAAATTGAAATAGAAGTGTTTGAAACCTTACCTTCTATTTTGACCACAGTAGCTTAATGGTCTTCTTGTCCATCATCAAGTGCTCATAGATCGTAGGTGTACTATCCATGCCATATACTATTGGGTGTTCTTGTAGGTTGTGTATGAATCGATTAGTTTCTTTCTAGACAATCTTTGGCATATTGGGGCCCTTGGAATTTTCAATAGGTAACCTGCAGTGGGGCACTGCACGGGGGATTCACTTGTTGACCAATATCCTAGCATGTTAGTTCATATTGTGGGTTTTAAATTTATTAAAAACTAGGCCAATATATTGCAGTTATTGGGGGGTATGAGAGGTTTAGGGTGAGGGGTTAGAGGGTTTTGTAAGGATTAGGGTATAAAAAGGGGTGGTGGGGAGGTTTAAGGTATTGGGAGGGGGTTTCAACAAAAGGATTTTGGACCAATATCTATAGAAATTAAGGGTATTCTTTAATATTCCATGATTTCATGTGTTATGTGAGAGGTTCACTAAGTGAAGCCCCCATGTAGTGGGGCAGCCTTGGATCCTCTATTTTCTACTGCTATGTTGGAATTCGGTGGAGATACATTTGTCCTTGTACCTGTCTTGTTGAAATTTTTGTTAGACGAAAAACTATTGTTCATTTTTCTATATAGTGGTGGTTTAAAACTAGGTTTGTGGTTTTTCAAGAAGGTTCTAGACCTATCTTGATTTTTGTTTATATTTTCTTGCCTCAATTTTCCATCCTCATAGCAAAGTCTAGCTTTGTGTAAGTCAGTGTCCATATTTTTGGGCATGTGAAACTTAATTCTCTCTTGAAAATTTGGAGGAAGACATCGCAAAACTATTGTATCTTGACCATTTCATCCCTTATGTAAGGAACATAATGTAACAAATCCAAAAAACTGCTGATAAAAGAATCCATGGTCACAGAGCTCATCTTTACATCATGAAATTCTTTCACTTTTCTATTAAAGAATCTCTCAAACATGTATTTTTCCAGAAATCTTCTGCAAAAACTACTCCATCTGATTTTTTTTTTAATTCATCACATTTGGTATTTTTTAGGCCTCTCCACCATCTAGTTTATTTTCTATTTAAATTTTAAATGGCCATTTGGGCTCTCATCTCACTGGAGTATTTCTGTACTCAAAATTATTTTCTCATACCCATTAGCGCTTCTTCATCCTTCTCCCCAGTATTCATCTCTCCTTCATAGGTTGGGGATTTTATCTTTCAAAATTCTCCTAGAAAGTTGTCATCATTTTTCTACCATTTTCCGGAAGGGGAGAGGGAACCATCATTCGAAAGACCGTGATATAATCTTTTTGGAAGATGAGGTGTGTGTTCTTCTCTAATATCGTGAATTTTGGACCTAATACCTATGGAAACGAACCCCATTGATTATGATGTTACCTTGATGTTTTATTTTGATATACTGGGTCAAAGACACAACTGCATATGAACATGATGATTTGTTTGATATATTGGGTGTAAGCCAGTTACATGTGTCTTATGTATGATTTTATGTGTTGGGCGTGGACCCTGAAGCACATGATGAAGCACATGTTTGATGAGATGGTTTGTGTTGAGCAAGGAGCTCTGGAGGACATGAGTATTTGAATGTTTGTGTTGAGCGAGAAGCTCTAGAGCACATGAGTGTTTAAGCTATGTTCAGTGAGAAGATCTGGAGCACATGAGTGTTTTGTTGTGTTGAGCGAGGAGCTCTGGAACACATGAATTATGTAAACCTTTGTGTTGAGCAGGAAGCTTTGAAGCACATGAAAAGATAATTGGAAGTGTTGAGAATAAGCCCTGGATCCTTCCATGTTGATGTTGAGCACAAGCTATGGAACATCGAATCCTTGGATATTGTATCGCTACATGTATCCTTCAAGTACATCATAGCATATGTTTTGAGTGAATAGCTCTGGAATTGCACTAAGTTTGTAACTCCTTGTTTTTAGTGTTGAGTATGGGCTCTGGTAAGCACTAGGAGTTACTGAAAATAATTAATGGTTCCCAAGTGAAAACAACTCAAGAAAAATGTTGATCTTATCTGACGTATTCGTAAGTGATTAAATGAAATTTTGAATTTCAGTATTCTCATCAAGTACTGAAGAACTACCATGTTATACGAGTGAATCCAACATGCAAGGGTGTTTAGAGTTGCCTAGCTTACTAGACCTAACCATCTATCTGATGACCTTAATGAAGAAAGTGTCGTAAGTGTAGGGATCACAATATGTGATACCCTAAGACAAATGTTCCTAAATAATATATTATTATACATTTTATAAATAGTATGTATAAAGAGTACACATTGTAATAATACTAATAATGTAAGAAAGAATTAAAAGTTCCATCTATTACTATTATTACTAAGATAAAAATTAAATAGTATAATACCTATAAAAGTCCAGTTTGGAACTAGTTAAAAGTTCCTAAGTTAAAATATTAAAAGTACCAAATTAAATAAAAAGAGCCAAATCAATAATGGAAGTGATTCTTGATTTAACTGCCCCTTTGACTTAAAAGTATGCATATGAAGTCCATATCCAAAGAGAGGCTTGGGGATCTCTTCCATATTTTTGGAGTCATTATTCTGCCTCATTATTCTCAAGATATTTCTTGCAGAACATTTTCCTAAGAGGAAAAAGGAGAACTGATCTAGATGTGATATACCAGTTAGGGAAGCATTACCTTAGGAGCTCTAATATACTTGCATGTTGGAAACCAGCTCAAGGGGATGCAGATTGAAACCAGGAATGGTTTCAGGTCATGGTTGGGTGGAATGTGGTAGTTCCCAAGTGATTCAATCATCTATACTGAGGTCATATCTACCTATGAATTGTTAATGCTGGGTATTTGAGTGTGCGGGTTTCAACCATTAGAAGAGTTTCAATTATCAGGTATGATATTTTTGACTTCCTATTTCATTTTCTAGAATACGTGCTAGATAGATTATGCAAGTATGTATATTATTTTTTCTAACCCTATAATCCCTTGGTCTTCGTGTCAAATTTTCATTATAAACCCTAGGCTACAATTTAATTTTTTTTCTACAAATTATCATAGTTTTATTCTTGCAACTTTTACTTATGTTTTATCTTTTACAGCTTCAACCTTGTTTTCCTACAACCTAGGAACTATTACTAATAAGAAATTAGGTGTTCATTTACCTATGTAGTAAACTAACGGAATTCATATTGTCCAGAAAGCTAGGTTTAGGGTAAAACACTAGTTTAGATATAAGCTTGAAATAAAACCTAAATATAAAGTACCATTAATTAAATGTAATAAATAGAACCTAACAAATATTACATACATACATACATACATACATACATACATACATACATACATACATACATACATACATACATACATATATATATATATATATATATATATATATATATATATATATATATTATCAGGTATAAAACATAAATGAAATTCTAATTTAGCAACACTATAAAAACATCTAAGAATAATCATAAAAGCAAATTATTAAAGATAAGATAAAAATCAGCGAAGACCTCATAAAGAATTAAACATTCTGCATTAATCAAATATTATCATAAATCCAATCAACAGTCCAAGTATCGAGACCATCTAATGGTCCACGATATCTTAATAAAAGATACCAATTAAGAACATAAATAAACCATCACATAAACAACAAATCAAACCATCTAAACATTATAAATTACATTGTAAGAATCACATACCTTAAATTCAATGCCCAATAAAATGAAATCCAACATAATTTCACATACAATTTGAGTTAAAAGCCAAATATCATTTCAGTATTCATTTAAGCCAAACATAATTGCATAGAGGTCGTAGGTTCGACTCCGTGGGTGTTTAAGCCACAAATCCCCAACCATTTAAATTTAAAACCCTTAGCACAGTAAACAACCCAGGATCGAATCCTGTAGGGTATTTTAATAATTTACTAAGCACACTATATGTCCTATACGTAGGCTATAAACAATGAAACAAAATATCTACACAGTGTTCGAAAGACCCAAATAAAAACATATAACCTGTAATTTATGGCCCTCGTCCTTTTACACAACCAATGAATTATAATAATTCAACATGTCCAAATATTTTAAACCAGCATAATTTATAGTGGTGAAATTTCGCCAATTGGCTATTTTTAGGGTTTTTTTAAAAAAGAATTTGGTTTTTTAGTCTCTAATAATATCACTTATACTTACATAAAATATGATTTTTTTATCGTAATAGTCGCCCAAATTTGCACATTTTAGTGTTAATTGTATGTTTCATATTTAATATTCTCCTACCTATCTATAAACATGTTTTTTTCAATTCATAATGATCGCCTAGAATATTATACTTAAGTATAATATTAGAATCCTTAAAAAATATACTCTTTTTAACCTGTCAACATTTACCAACATCAACAGATGTTAGACGTAGGGTTACACCATAGACACCCCCCAATTCTTGTTACATAACAAAATCATAAACAGTAAACAAGCTTCCACAGCTATGAGGGCAGGAAACTCCAATGCCATATGGGACGGCCCCAAGCCATAATGCTGTCACACAAGTCATCCACAAAACCAATGTATAAAATGAATGAAAAATCCACAAAGTCCATGATTTAACAACCATTGAAATCGACGAGCCACAAAATTATAAGAAAAGTCTTTATAAATCCATTAACAAGTTTACTTAGTCATTACCTTCGGCCATTGCACCATTTCTAGCAATGGTGCTTCCCATTGCATATAACGTAACCAAAACACTAATACAAATTACACAGAGCCTATCGAGGGTTTACCCAGACTTTCTTTGCTTCCTAGAATCACCATTTAAATACATCCCATACATTGTAAGCTCATACCTTAAGGAAATCAAAACCCCACAACAAAGACCCAATTCTATCTCTTTACAAAACACAGAGATGTTTCTAGACATAGTCAAACCCCAACATAAAATGCATCCATTGAAAACCGGACTCAAACAATTACGAAAACGATGAGTATCATCTACGTCATAACCATTAAGCAAAAGGAGGGAACAAGTTTGCACTTGTACAAATTAGGCTTACCTGAATGGGTATGGATTTTCACACAATGCTATCGACAAGCCATGAATCCCATTTCTTCACTACACTGTGCAACCTACAAACATAGATCGAAAGGAAACATGAGAAGTATGCGATGTTAAACCAAGTGAATCAATAAATGATGCTAATAACACAGATGATCACATACCTATCAAGCCTTTGAAATCAGATTTCTTCATAAAGCGGAGGAGAAGAGTACAAGAAGTCAAGCTATGAGTGACCAAACCCCATCATTGAGACAAGCCCTAAGCTGGGATACCACTTTTCCCAATGTGCATTAAAGGTGCCACCACGGTTCCCATTAACGTCCTCCAAACCCAAAATCCTATAGTTGATAATGCGATATTTTACCATATAATTCCAATCCATGTGATATGCATAAACTCAACTATGCAGCATTTAAAATTAGGCTATAATCCCTAAGACCATGGCATATGAAATATTCCATTGAACATTTAAGCCATGGGTTTTACAATGTAATATAATACTAACTCTGAAACCATATCAGAAGAATACGATAGGGCATAATCAAGTCGTAATTATTTACACCGTAGCAAATAATTATCACATCAATAATAACTCGGTATCACGTAAATGATAAGGGTTGTAGTGACCACGTCACTATCATACAATCCGAAATGAAAAATAATACAATCATTGTAATGTCACTAGGATAGAGCTGCAAATGAAAGCACTAGTGATCAAACGACCAATACCTTCTGTTAAGAATTATAAACAAGTTTTCCATCATCAAGTATACATGCACATAAATGGGACAAGAAGGAATTAGTTAGACATAATTAAGTAATCCCATTGTGTCAAGTAGAAACTGTTACCTCTCAGGGTTACAAGGGAAACTAGTCCCACCGCTCCACCCCTTTGTTTCCAAGAACAAAGATAAGTTAGAACCATGTACAGGATAGTAAGAACATGATATAAACAATGAATTATGTAAACAAATAACTAACTTACACATCAATGCGTAACCAAAATACAAACAATAATCAACATCACATCAATATATGCAACATATTAATAAACCTCATCGAGAAATATGGAAACAAGATGTAAGAACAACTTACGACAAAAAAATAGGACAATCAGAGTATGACACATTCCGCATAGTTCAATTAATGTCTAGCAAGGTAGTTTTGACTAGCCTAATAAATAAATAAAAAATTTCAATTTTTTGGGACATTACAAGTGGTATTAGAGCCTAGTCTCGACACTAATAGACCTAATGGGTGTACCAGACATTCGTTACAAGGAAAATAAAGTATGCTTTATATTTTGATAACTAACAAAAAAATTTCCTGTTATTAAAAATTTGCAATTTCAGGAATTTCTACAAAACTATTCATATCATGAACACTAAAGAAGATAACAGCTAGCAAGGGAAATTGAATACCCCCTCCCAGGAAACAGAACTTGTGGTGGAACTGAATTCTGACATTATGAAAACCATACAAAGTCTTCAAGTTGACTTGGAAAGTTTCAGAGATGAAAATCTAAATGAAAGAAAGGAACATCAACCAATCAATGAAGCATTGCTGTGAATATGATGGAAGGAACCCAGCACGGGAAAGCCACTCATTCCACAAACAGGTTCAAGAAGTAGCCTTATCATAAACGAGCCAGCAACCCAAAATAAGAAAGAAAAGAGGAACATAACCCTAAAAATCTAGAAGGAGAATATCACACCCCTTCCAGTGAGGACTCTCTTTCTCGATGCAGAAAGAAACAAAGAAGTGATGGAAATCCCCAAAGGGAGTTTAGAAAAATAAGAGCCCCAACCTATGAAGGAGACGTGAAATTGGGGGAGAAAGCTAAACAAAGGATTTTAGGTACGAGAAAATATTTCTAAGTTCATAACTACTCTAGAGAAATGAACGCTTGACTGGCCATCTATAAATTAAATGGAAAAGCAGCGAGATGGTGGACAGACTTGAAACATACCAAGAAATATGAGGTAAGAGAAATACGCTGGAGTATATTCTGCAAGATCTTCCAAGAAAAATATATTTCATAAACATTCTTTGACAGAAAGGTGAAAGAGTTTCATGAGTTGCGTATGGGATCCATGAGTATGGATTATTTTATTAACAGGTTTCTAGATTTGTTACATTATGTACTATACATCAAAGACGAAAAGGTAAATATCCACCAATTTTTAGGATGTCTTCCTCCCAAATTTTGGGAAAGGATTGATTTTGACATGCCTAAAACCTTAGACACCACATTGCATAAAGCTATTCCTTGCTATGAGCATGGAAAACTAACACAAGAGAACATGAACATAAACAGAAACAGGTCTAAGAACTTCTTTGACAACCACAAACCAGGTTTTAACCCACCCCCGTACAGGAAAGATAAAAATAGTTTTCTAGTGAACAAGAACTTCAAAAAATTAGGTACAAAACCATATGTACCAGATCCAAATGCTAAAAATCTAGTAGCAGTTGGGTGAGCCAATGATACCCAGCTACAGATCAAATACTAGAAATGAAGTGGGCCTCATTATGCCCGAGATTGTAAGAACAATACCAATGGGGTCTTAACCAACTTACAAGAAGAACCAATGGTAGAGGAAATACATGGAACACCGTGGATTCATGCAGCCTTGGATGGCCGACAGGTAGACCATCAGGATACCATGGTTGAGATAGAAGGTAAGATCTTAAACACTTATATTTCAATACTGATTGACGTCGGTGCTTTTTGGAGATATGTATTGTGTAAAATTGTCGATTTATCTAAAATAGGGAAAGAAGAGAATGATAAACCTTGGCTGGTACAATTATCCAAAGCTATGAAAGGGAAGGTTTTGAAAATAGTTAAAGATTGTGAGGTAAGCCTAAATGGTTATCCTATGAAAGTAAACCTGATCATCCTACCTTTAGGATCATATGATAAACTTATCGGCATGTACTGGTTGGAACAACAACATGTCATGATCGATTTCTTACAAAATTCAATATTGTGTACATATAGCAAAGGAAATCAAGTGAAGATTCAAGGTGTACCAAATAAAGTTTCAGAAAGGCATATATCTTCCTTACAAGAAAAGAAGCCTCATTAGAAAAGGTTGCAAGTTGTTTCTAGTAAATATACAAGACATAGAAGCTGAAAGAGAATAGTGCATAGAGGAATTTATCGTTCTTGTAGAATTCAAGAACGTGTTCCCTCAGGAAATTCCTAGATTACCTTTGAAATGAGACCTAGACTTTTCCATAGAACTCACACCAGAATCGGCTATGGCTTCAAAATCCCCTTACTGCATGAGTGCACCAGAGTTGGTGGAACTCAAACTGTAGTTGCAAGAGTTGATAGAGAAGGGATATATCCCACCAAGTGTGTCCCCTTGGGGAGCATCAATACTTTCCATAAGAGGAAGGATGGTACAATGCAGATGTGCATCGATTATCATCAGATTAACAAAATGACTATCAAGAACTGTTACCCACTCCCTAGGACTGATGACTTGTTTGATCAAGTAGGAGGAGATAAGATATTTTCAAATATCAACCTACGATTTGGATACCATCAGGTATGGATTTGCGATGAGGATATTCAAAATACCACCTTTTGTACAAGGTACGTACACTACGAGTTTGTAGAAATGTCATTCCGGTTGACCAATGCACCTGCGAAATTTATGTATATGATGAACAGTATATTCAGTAAATATCTAGATAAATTTGTTTTGGTATTTATAAAAGGCATCCTAGTTTACTTTAAGAGTAAAGAGGAACATAAGGAACAGCTTCGTATAGTGCTACGGGTGTTATGAGAACACGAGTTCTATGCCAAGTTTAGTAAATGTGCTTTTTACAAACCACAGATATAGTACTTGGGTCACATTATCTCTTAGGTAGGGACAGCCAGAGACATATAAAAGGTTAGAGCCATAGATGTAATGTCCCCAAAAATTGAAAAAAAAATTATAAGCTAGTGAAAACTACCCAAAAGGGATCATTAGTACTCGTGCGGAAACATAGATGCTCCTTAAACTTTCAACCTCTTCGAAATCTTCCCACTATATTGTTAATCTGTTATCCATTCAGTGACTATTAGTTCATTTACTTCTTATGTCTTAATTCTATTATTTAAACTATTGATATATCTTAGTTATTACTATCGGTGAATGAATGATTTATATAGATCATTGTTTTGGTCTTGCACATGTATACTTTGTTTATTTAATAAACTAACTTAACTTTGTTGATGGGAACAAAGTGATGGACTGTCGGGACTCATTATCAAATCACGATCTGAGAGGTAAGGTTATTCTTTGTTATGCAAGATTACTTAGTTCATTCGAAATAAGGCACCTTATTCATTGATTCACAGGTTACTATAGTGACATCGGGATTATTGGTTACTTGACACAATTCAGTTCTTAGTTATACTTGTTGTTCCATCTTGTACTTTTTTTACTGTTTTGTTTGAGGACTCAGGTATGCCCTATGTTTGCTAATTATATTTATTTGTTAATATGCTAGATGTTTATGAATTATCTTACTGTCCCTACCATTATAAGCTATTTATCTCTTGGTTATTTTATTTACTCATCTCTCATTTCTATTTTGCAGGTTTACCTTGGTTACGAGCTTCTAAGCTTGCGCTTATTCTTCCTCCAGAGGGAATCATGGCATACAACATTTTCCATGATTCCTAAATGCTACAAACCTAGACTATGACTTAAGCACATACACTACCTATATGAGTTAGCATGAAGGGCATGTGATACCACTATAAGCTTGTTGCTAAGGGGAAAACATTGTAACACTATATGATAGTGTTAAGGGATGCACATACCATAAGGTCGGGACTATGGTATACATACCATGTCATTAGTATTGAACATGTGTTGACTTTTAAAGGCTGGAGAAACCATAGTATAGAGGGTTTAACATATCGCTTGGTTGATATAATGTTGATCCACAAACTTATGGTTGGAGTTTATGGAGGCATTAATGGCCACCAAATGGTTCCATTAATGCCATCGGGCTTGGTGAAAACCCTTGACAAAGGACTTGGTATTCACTGTTTGTGCATTAATCTTTTGGCATTGTTGTTTAGCGTGGCCTCTATGCATTTGGAGAATGGATACAACCCCATCAATTCGTAGGTAAGGTTAACCAGCTCTATGTAAAATGATTTGCTTTGTTTCTTTTTCACCATGGCATGGCCATGCTTCTCATGCCATCGTGGATTGTCTGCAGGTGAATGCGAAGGCGCTCCAGGGTTTGCACAAGCTACACTTTTCAATTTGGTATTTATTCTTCACGGCCATGGTAAGCCTGCTAGCAAGATTACTTGCCTCCTCTTGTTCTAGGAAATTCCTGAGTTGGAAAATATTTACTAGGTTGGGGTTTCGATGGTACTTGTTTGACTCTACCTTCAGGTTTTAAGATGTAGCTTGCTCTAGTTTTAAATGGACTCTCATTGTGGGGTTTGACATTTGTTTGGGCCATGGATGCACCATTAATTGTAATGGTACCATAGCTCACAGCTTGCCATTAATGTTTTAATACTTGACTGTCTATAAGGAGGATTTGTGCCTCACTGTGTAATTACAATGTGTGTTTTTTTTCTTTAATATGAAGACTGTAAAGTTTTGGTATGAAATTCCTACGATTTCATTTAGTGTTAAATATTGTGTAAACTTGGGATTTGTATGGTTATTTAAATGCTGCATTTTATGTGGAATTTAATGGGATCAATCGTGGCCTTAAAGCCTATATAAATTTACTCTGCATATAATTATTGTTTTGGGTTGAGTTCAGTATGCATAACACTCTATTTGTTTGGTTTATATTTTAAGTGAAGAGCTTCTAGAGTTGGGGCGTTATGCCATGGGCTACACCATTGTATCAATGGTGTCATAGCCCATTGGCTTGCCACTACATGCTCTGCGTAAGAGTATACATCGGTCTATGATTTTAACAAAGTATTGTATTTTTAGTTTTGAATTGGCTCCATGTGGGTGCAGGCCATGCCACGAATGGCATGTGCATTTCCCAATGACTGCAATAGCTTTTAGTTGGAATTTAAAATGTAAATTGTTTACTTGGAAAGAAAATAGGGTTGTAACAGCCAGGGTTATGAAAACCCATGATATCGATTTGGTTTATTAGCATGACTGTGTGATTATATTGGAACTTGGCTGAGGCCGTAACTAGGGTATTTACGACCTCACTATTCATGTATGTGTTGTTTGGTTAAACGGTTGTGGCATAGCTTAAAAGCATACCCTGCACATATTAGATGTATACCATCGGATGTATAGATATGGTTATGCAATTGATTACTACTTGAGTATAAAATTCTTATGGTTTTATTAATGTTATTTTCTTGATTTTGGACATCTATAGGATTCGATGTCGCGACCTCTTGTTGGAAAAATGGGTTTTAAATGTTTAAATGTTTAACATGATACGTTCGGTTATGTGTAGATTTTAAATGGGACCTTTAACACCCTTTATGTTTTTATAATGGATAACTATAATAATAGGGATGTGAATTAAACATCTGAGTTATGTAAATGGATGTGATTTGGACTGCAAATTTTATACAATAAGACAGAGGTTCGATCTTAGACCACATGGATGGTCATGATGCCTTCTCTGTTTGGTTAATTATGATTATGCTTATTTAATGGAATTTTATGATATTTATTTTGTATTGGTTGAGACAGACCTTGAAGGTCTTTAATGAGTCATTATCTTAGTTTTAGTCTTCTTTGTCTGTACTTAGTTGATTTAGTTTAGAATATTTAAGTTCTGTATTTTAGTTTTGTTGTGCACCTGCTCAACAGCCTTCTAAAATCATTATTGCATCAAACAAAATCCCATTTTGTTTGATGAAATGTCTTAAGTTTAGAAGGGATAAACTTAGCTACTGAATGGTTGATTTTTCCCTAGCTACTGATTTATTGAAATGCCACATTTGTTTGAACAAACTTCTCAAACTACTTTGGATCAATAATATCAATTTTTGAGTTATTGGTTTGAATCCATTATCACTAGGGTCATTGATACATGAGGATTCGTGGTTATTATGTTTGATCATGTAAGCTTACCTGTGCAGGCTCTATCAAACACTATGTTGATCATGCTCTGTTCCATGGTTAAGAATTTATCATTTCGATCATGTTTCACGATTTTCATACAAGAACAAGGTAATGGTGATTAAAGTAGGTCGAACCTTAACGAGACATAGATATGTCATTCGTATGCCTTGTCCTAATGTTATTAAGCACGAATTGTATGATTTCCTATGGGATAATTGCCAAAGGTATAGTGTGGGTTATATTTCGATTTGTCACCTTCGGAGAGAGAGCCGAACGCGTTGTATGGAAATTCTGTGGCACGAGTCACATTCATTGTGGATTTACAGTGTTATGATGACACTCGTACCGCCCTGCCATCCACATATCAGTGCTGGTACGTGATCCTAGTCGTGGCGCTTCATCACTGGGACACCTCTTATGCGTACACTTGAGTCACCCCCGTCATTTAATTCAGATCGGGATTATGATAGAATCGGGTTTTAACACTTCGGCCGTCGTTCTTGCTCGCCATTTCGAATTATGATGGCTCCGACTATGAGGAGCTTACAGGGGTTTCACCTGCGTCCAAATATAGCTTTTTCCCTGTATTGTTTACTGTTGCCGAGTGTTGCTTCCGAGTGCTCTTGTTCTGCTCTTCTGTCGCTAATTCAGTGGTGGCAGGTTTGCTGTGCGCATTGTTATATTGGCAAGTTGACAGGGATGGCTCCTGTCGTCAGAGTCGAGCCTCATGAATTAACCCTCTTGGACGCAAATCCTGATCTTTTGCGAAAGATTGAGGATGTGGGGTGGTTACAGTTTCTGGAGAAATTTTCCGATTCAAACCCAGAGGTCACTAGGGTTTTCGCCATGTCCTTGGTAAATTACCAGGCCGAAGTAGGTGATTTATGTTTTCGGGTCGACGAGAGGTCAATTGCGCATGTGACCGGCCTTCCTTTGTCAGGGCAAAAATGGTTTAAGTATCAGAGGATGGATACCACCGAGTGGAGAAGTTTGCTGAAAAACCCGACACAAGAGGTCTCGTTTCACGCCGGTGTTGCACGTAAGTATTTTCGTAAGGAATGGAGACCTGTTCTCGATTTAATTCATAGATATCTTACCTGCGAGGGTCGACTGTCGTCGACTTATGTGTATCACCTTCGTTTAATGGTAGTTTTCATAGGGTTTCCAATTAATCTTCCTTATTACCTTCTCCACAGCTTGTTTAAGATGTCGAATGCTATAAAGAAAGGACCAAAACACTTAAGCCATAGTTTATTTCACCATGGGTTGGTCCGCATTTTGGTTGAGAATGAACTGATAAAAGCAGGTCGTTCTTGGGAACAATTTATAGAAGTTAATGGCTTTTCGAAATTTTTCCATTGTATGTTTGATAACCCCGACGACTGTGGTAAGCATAGAGTTTTGGGTTCGGCTTCGTCGAATAAACCTACACCAAAACCTAGTCCTAAGAATGTGGAACCCTCTCAAGTACCAGTGGTTAATCTGGATAGTGTTCGTCCTGCTTCTTTACGTCCTAATCGTGGTAAAGAAGGTTCAGGTTTGTCACCTGTCACGCCATCAAACAATAATGACAAGGTTGGGGGTCACAGGGGAAATGTACCCATGTCTAAGTTAAGTAGAAGATTGACTCGGAGTATGGCTAAGGCCAGAACCATGAAAAAGCCTGTGAATGATGACATCCCTGTTGAAACAGTCGTAATCGACGATGAGGAGATTACAGGATCTCCCCCTATGAACGATGATGTAACTCATCATGATTCGATGACTGATCCAGTTGGGCAAAGTCACCCTTTAACTGTCGAGGAGATTTCTGAAAATCCCTCCTTATCTGTAGAAGTTCAGCCTGTTCGACCCCATGTTCATATCGCGCCCGAATGTAAAAGTCCACCAGCAGTGGATAAGAAGATCCCAGAGGTCCCTGTTGATTGTATGATTGATTCAGTTGTCAATGAAAAATCTATGAAAACGACTTCAGCTTCTTCACGTGGAATCGGTGAAACTATCCATCCCATGTTTGTTAATTGCCTGCTAGATAAAGTTCGCAGGATGGAAGAAAAAATGAATGAAATAGTGGTGAGTAGAGATCTGCTAGCAATCGATAATCTAGGTTTGAAGGAAAAGGTCGATGCAAGCGATAAGCATCTCTTGCGCTTAGGAAATCATAAAAATAAACTTATAAGACGTGTTCTTAAGTTGCAGAATGAAAACGAAAGAAACGAAGAAAAATTGCGCGAGCTTAATGCTCAGATTGCCTTGATTCAGTTTAAAGCACCTTCACCAAGCCAGTCTAGTGGAGTAAATATTCAGGTTTTCAACGCCCCGGTTAATCTATAGGATATGCTGTTATGTTGTTTTGTGGATCAGATTCAAGTATTTCATGATTTTAAGATTATTCATTGATGATTTTATTTGATATTATTTTCATTATTTTTTGATTACGATTCTTGCTCATCGCAGGTACCAATGCGAAGATCCTTTGTCCTGATTTTGAGGATATCAGTTACTTTTGCGATCCCTGTATTCCTGGAGACAAATCGATGATTGGAGGAATGGTTTTACAGGTGCCTATGTTCTGTTTACGATCCTACATGTTAGATGAGCGATTGTGCGTTTAAGGAAAAACGACATGTTTCACTTGTCGTTTTCCTTTGACATTAGCTAGGGATCGTGATAGTTATTTTTGGTCTTTAATGTTGCTATTATGGGAAAACGAAAATGTATTTAAAGGTCTGATAGTGAACATATTAGGGGGTTGATACTTTTGGAATGCAAATACCGAACTGCTGGTTCATACTGTTTGGGCCGCTAGGCAGTTACCTGTCAGTTGTCACAATGTTCTGGACTGGTGATGTTTGATTCACGTTTGTGGTTTTAAAACTTTTATGTGATTTATAATATTCTTCAGTTTGTGGTATTTGTTGTTCCTACATTATGATGTTTGTTTTAATCTCCTTTGCTGGATTGTGCAAAGATAATCTATTAAGTATCAACTGTTCTTGTTTTTAACTCTGCTGGTATAACATATTCTGCAATTAATAATTGTTATTATTGTTACATATTATATGGAATGATGCTTGTATAAATTTGCAGTGGTTGAATTTATTTAAACATTTGCAAGTGTTTATATACAGAGCATTTATCAGTATCAGTTAATAACAAGTTTTAATTAAATTATGCTCCTGATCAGGATAGATATTAGATTAGAACTATACTCGGTTTAGTTGTTTCTTGCTTTCATGATATCTGATGAACCTTGTTGAGTTAGATCCGTTCCATTAAATATATTCAGTATATTATTCAATGTAATTATTGTACATCTGTATATAAATATAACATGACTGTATAGTATATGAATTCTGTAGAGATTTGTGTTTTATTTTTAGAGTAAATTGTTTTGGAATAATCCTGCTTAACAAGTTTTCAGTTCTTGTAAATTATAACTTAGGTTAACTTTTTGTAATTATAGGAGTGACATTAACTATCAGTAGCACTAACTAGTCTCTTAGGATCCCAGGCCAACAGAGCCTTTAAACCTGTCGGGAGCGACTACTTAAAACAGCTTGGAACCTGTTCTAAGGATCCTGGACTGGGTCGTTTTCCCCCGTTGCGGGCTTAGTCAAATACGCCCGTCAACAATGGCGCTAGAAGGAGGGCCAGTGTAAAATGGCTGATGACAACAACCCTGTTAACAAAACTAATCAGCCGACTACCCCTCAATTACAATCAGGTACTCAACCGCGCACTTGTCTTTCATCACGAGTGAATGAAACCCCAGTGAGCGACTCTGTTCGAAATCTCATCTCTCAATTTAACTCTCCTGTTCCTGAACAAGTTGACCAATACAAACAAGCCATCAACGAATCCCAGAGAATATTAACAAGGGCTTATTCCAATCTCACTGGACGTCTGCCCATTGAATTACCCCTTCCACAGATTACTAGGCCTCACACTCATCACCCTGAACCTGTCTTCGAAGAACAAGGGCCATCTGTAACAAACATTAATTAGCCTTCATCTTCTGTAGGACCATCGGTTTCGGGAGGATCCGGTCGATCACCGTCACCACCTCCTTCGTCTAGTATTCCTCAAAAAACACCCTCACCACCTCCGACTCCTAGGAACATGGCAGCTGCCAATCCACCAAACCCTATGCCTTGGATGGCCTAGGATGCTGTTGCTGTTCCTGGTGTCCAGCATCCTTTGCCTAAACACCCTGAGAAACTTTTGCCTAAGTTCAACCCTGAGTCGAAGGAGCCAGCTGAAGATCACGTCAAGAAGTTTATGCTGGCAGTCCGGCTCTTAGATGTTGAACATGAAGACGTCGTATGTTGACTGTTTCCCTACACGTTTGAAGGAAAGGCTTCAACATGGTATTTTTCCTTGACAGCTGGATCCATCACCAGCTGGAATGAATTTGATATCGCATTTATAAACAAGTTTGGGGATGACAAGTCTCTGGCGGTCTTAGTGTCTGAACTGTCTAAAATTCGCATAGAACCTAAAGAAAAGGTTAAAGACTTTAACCAATGCTTTTTGACCTTAAGGAATAGGATTCCCGCTACGTCAAGGCCCACCGAGGATGTAACAATTGAATTTTACACTTCGGCCTTACCTGGAAAAATAGCCATGTTCGTCCGGCAAAAAGCCAAACTCACTTTAGCTGAAAATTTCGAAGAAGCAATTAAGGTTGAAAAGGATGTGTTTGCCACAAAAGCGAATTCCGGAGTGGATACCGAGTCAACATCTTCTTCTCATAAGAAGATCGACAGTCCTGCCAAAACTACAACCGGTTCTGACAAAAGAAGTCAAGATGCTTTAGATTTGGATAGTCTTCAACGAGTCATCAAAAAACTTTCTAATGAGATCATCGATTTAAAAAAGGGCACTTCGGATAATGCCTCAAATAAAGAACCACCTAGACAGTTATTTAGAAGACCTTTTCAGAACCCACTTGCAAAACAAAATTCACCCTCTGAAGCTAATAACATTGAGGAAATTAACAGTTTTCTCAAAGCTATAGTTTCAGATCTGGAAACGACTACTGAAATCGAAACTCAGTCTTCAGGATAGAGTACTCAAGATAAACAAGACACCAATGATAACACTGATAATAAACCATCCAATGTCATCAGTCATTTTTGGGACACCTCAGAATTAACTGATGACGAAGAGGTGGCTGTTGTCAATGTGAATCAGCATCAGCATAACACCCGGAGTAAAAAAGATCAGCCTTCAACTGAACCGGCCACAACTGTTCCGAATAATAGCTCTCCTGCTAAAGACAAAGATCAGCCTATGATTAGTAAATCTCCACCTCCCCTTGAGTTAGAATATGATTTGATTGAAGACTTAAAGAAGAGCAGGGCTAATATTTCACTATATGAACTCATAAAAATACCTATAATTCGTGAGAAAATGGTATAAGGGGTCTCCCCAATTAAAACTGGTAAGAATTCTTCCAATCAGAATAGTGCTGTTAGCAATAAAGACAATGCCCAAAAGTCTTCAGTCAATGCATCATCAATAGGAAAAAAATCTGATTCTTCAACTCCACCCTTTTTACTTTCGTTTGAAATATTTAATCGCAAAGTACATAATTGTATGATCGACTCAGGGGCATCCAAAAATGTTATGCCTTACTCGGTGTGTAAAAGGCTTAATGCCGTCCCCCAGCCTTGCGATACTAGTATTGTACAGCTAGATCGTTCAAACGTTAAGGTAATAGGTAAGCTGAAAGAAGTACTGATTAGGCTAGCTTCCAATCCCCAAGTGCATTTTGTTATCGATATTATTGTCGCTGATATACCAGAAGCATATGGTTTCTTCCTGAGCAGGGATTGGTCGCAGAAACTCGATGGATATTTCGCGACAGACTGGTCACACTTATGGATACCTTATAAGGGTCAGCCGAACAAAATCAGAATCGATAGAGAACGGTATATGAAGCATACCGTCACAGAAATTGATGACTCAAATGAACCTGTTCTGTTTACCGATACCATATTGGGTAACTATATGGCTGATTCATTCTTTGGCAATTTAGAAGCTGAAACTTCAGAAATTCCTGATTTAAATCAGCAATCTGAAATCTATCATTTTACACAAGTTCCAGCTGAAATCTCAGTCTCGGATACGTCACATTTAGATCTTAATGACGGTTTGTGGTCTCTTTACTTTGACGGGTCCAAGTCTAAAGAACGTGCTGGTGCAGGATGTTTGCTAATTGACCCTTGTGGAAAAAGGTATTTCATTGCTTGCAGATTAGAGTTTGATTGCACAAACAACATCGCTGAGTATGAAGCCCTCATACAAGGGCTGAAGAAAGCGATTGATTTGGGAGCCAAATCCTTAGTAGTCTTAGGAGATTCCAAAATCATTGTTCGTCAGGTACGTAATACCATACACTGCATAGCAGGACACTTGAGGAACTATCAAACTGAGGTATGGAATTTACTGTTAGCATTTGAAGCATTTAATATAAATTCCATTCCCCGCTATTTAAATCAGGAAGCTGATCTTTTGGCTAATGTAGATTCAAGATTGATTCCCTCAGAAGGAATTCTTACTGATGCTTTCTCGGTTGAATTGCTATTCAGGCCTTCTATTCCTAACAACATTACAAATTGGAGAGTCTTTGATGACGACCAACAATTAATTGACTTCCTGACTCTTAAGGATACCTTCAAGGATGCAGTCTATGATGAAAGGACCCACGATGAGGATCTACATAATTTTGCGGTAATCCCCAAGCCTTGTTCAGTTCAAGAGTCCCTTGATCAGGTTAGTCCTCTTCCCAGGTCAGTAATCAAGCTTGAAAAGTTTTACGACTTAAGGGACAAATTCAAAGCTGCAAAAAATAGTAAAACTAATAGCTCCATCGTGCAATATGATATTGTTAATCTAGGAATAGAGCAAATCCCTCAATCTGTAAATTTGGGCAGCACATGTATTGCTCAAGAACGAACAGCCTTTATTAAACTCTTTAGGGAATTCAAAGACAAATTCGCATGGACCTATGATGACTTGAAAACATTTGATCCTAATATCATGCAACATGTCATTCCTATGAAACCAGAGGCTAAGCCTTTTCAACAAAAATTGAGGAAGATGCATCCAAGCCTAGAACCAGCTGTCAAGAAGGAGCTAAATAAACTCCTTGCCGCTAGGATAATTTTCCCTGTTCGGCATGCCCAATGGGTAGCAAATCTGGTACCTGTAAGAAAAAGAAACGGTGATATTAGATTGTGTGTCGACTTCCGAAACCTGAACAAGGTTTCTGATAAGGACAATTATCCTGTTCCTACAATGGAGAAAATCCTGCAACAAGTCTCTAGATCTGAGATGTTTTCGCTATTGGACGGCTTTTCAGGATACAACCAAGTGTTGGTATCCAAAGCTGACCAATTGAAAACGACTTTTAGGACACCATGGGGAACCTACGCTTACAGAAAGATGCCTTTTGGTCTTATAAATGCTGGTGCAACATTCCAGAGAGCGATGGATATCGCCTTCAGAGGGCTGATTGGTAAGTTTGTTGTGATTTATCTTGATGATGTTACTATTTTTTCTAAAGATAGGACTGATCATTTAACCCATCTCAGGCAAGTGTTCGAGCGCTACAGGAAGTACGGGATTTCGCTAAATCCTAAGAAATCTATCTTTTCAGTCACCGAAGGTAAATTGATGGGTTTTGTTGTGTCTAAACAGGGCATTAATATTGACCCGGAACGTACTCATGCCATATTTCAGATTCTGATGCCTCACTCGAAAAAGTCTATGCAGTCCTTTCTTGGAAAAATAAATTTTGTTTCTAGATTCATTCCTGGCTACACGGAAATCGTTAGGCCATTACAGAAGATGATTAGAAAAGATGCTGAGTTTAAATGGAATGCTGATGAAAAACAATCTTTTCGTGACATTTTAAAAGCTATCGCTGAAGCCCCCACTCTCACTAGCCCAGATTTTTCAAAACCATTCATTTTATATACTTTTGCTTCTGATTTGTCTTATGCTGCTGTGCTGACACAGAAAAATCGAGAAAATAACGAGGCTCCTATTGCTTTCACTAGTTCTGGTCTAAATGGTGCAGAACTGAATTACCCGGAAGTGGACAAGCAAGCTTTTGCTGTTTTCAAATCTGTTAAACATTTCAGGCCTTACTTACTGAAGTCCCACACCAAAGTAGTTGTACCATATTCTGCAGTTAGAAACTTGCTGGTGTAGAAGGATCTTGGTGAGAAACAAGCACATTGGGTCACCGCACTTCAAGAATACGACCTGGAAATAAAACCATTGAAGATTGTCCGGGGACAGGGTCTCTGTAAGCTAGCAGCTGGCCATCCAGATAATGCTGAAGCAGATCTGTATTTCTTCAGCGACCTCTCTTTGTTTGAAAGGGAAGTTTTTCCGATTTCTATTCCTCCTGATTCTTGGTATGAGGATATTAAGTTCTTTTTATTACATGGGACTGCTCCTGAACATCTAGACCCACGTCATAAAAGGGATTTAAGACTAAAATCTATACCTTATCAGCTCATTGATAATATCTTGTTTAGAAAGAATTTTGAAGGGGTATTTCTTCGTTGCCTAGAAAAGGACGAGGTTAATAACGTGTTATCTCAATTGCATGCAGGTCCAGCAGGAGGACATTTCAGCGGTGAAACTACTGCCCATAAAATACTCAAAGCAAGGTACTACTGGCCCACATTATTTAAAGATGCATATGCATTCGTTAGAAAGTGTCAGGAGTGCCAAAGGACAGGAGGCAGACTGAAAAGGGCTGCATTACCCCTCCAACCAGTTATTATCGAGGTCCCATTTCAGCAATGGGGTCTGGATATTGTCGGCCCAATTTCTCCAGCCTCTTCGCAGCAGCATAAATATATTCTTACGGCTACGGACTACTTCACTCGATGGGTCGAAGCCATCCCATTACGAATAGTCAATTCAGATCAGGTGATAGCTTTCCTTGATTCCTTTATCATTACTAGATTCGACGTTCCTGAGTCTTTAATATTTGATAATGCTACTTATTTTTCCTCCCTTAAATTGACTGAGTACGCATTAGAAAAAGGAATAAAGTTAAAGTATTCTGCCAACTATTACCCCCAAGGTAACGGGCTGGAAGAATCGTCAAATAAGAATTTGATCAAGATCCTTAAACGTACGGTAGCTAACCATCACAGAGATTGGCATACCGCCTTGTCAAACGCTTTGTGGGCTGACAGGGTAACCCCTAAAGCTGCTATAGGAAATTCTCCATTCTTCCTAGTATATGGCAAGGAGGCCATTTTACCCCCTCATTTATTCCTGCCTTCCTTACAACTTGCTCAATCAGTACAAGAAATACCCTGTTCTGCCATGGAGCATCGAATTAACACGTTACAGAAACTTGAAGAAGATAGGGAAAAGGCTAGGAAAAAATTTGACAAACATCAGCAGACTGTGAAACGTTGGTTTGACCTTAAGAAATTAGTCAATCGAGAGCTGGAAGTGGGTGATTTAGTTTTGAGATGGGATAAGGAACATGAAGATAAGGGAAAACATACAAAGTTTCAGCGTTTGTGGCTAGGACCATTCATTATTACAGAAAAGCTTGGTCCCAGCACTTTCAGGCTTCAAACACTGGAAGGTGAGATTGATGACCTTCCGGTGAATGGTCACTTAATCAAGAAATACTTCTGTTGATCCTCCTCAAGGGGTCATCCTGTATATATTATTGGTGTGCAGTGCTTGTTTGAATGATTTTATTTGTTTTTGGTTTGTGTATATTTTTCTTTTTATCTTTCTGCTTTGCTTTTGTGGTCCGAACTTGGTATGTTCGCCAAAACCCAAAGCTGATGACTGAATTTAATTTCTAAAATTGATCTGAGAATCATGCATCAAGGTATTATCTCTCTGAAAAAGGTCATTCTGTTTTACTTTTCACACAGAGAGGGAATTCCATAGTCCTGGATGTTACCAGTAACCTTTAATGCATACTAATTCCGCATATCAGTATCTGCAAAATTCAGCCTAAGGAGATTAAAGTAGTTTTTGGTAAGGTCATCTATTTAATCTCTTACGCCATTCCCCCTCTTAGAGAGGACCAGAATCGCCTCCCTACCTGCTAAGTAATCTCCTTTGGAGATTAACTTTAATTACGTTCTGGGTAATGATAGACTGAAATTTTTTTAAAAGGCGTCTGAAGGACAGAAGGTCTCATGATGAGCCGGTCTGTTCAGGTTCATAAGTTTACATCCAGTAGCATTGTTGTCTCCGGTTACCAAGCCTGGGCAATGACCCTTAGTCATAAAAATCTGAGGGGTGAAAGGTCTCATCACGAGCCGGTTCATTTTACTGATATGTAGACCAGTGACTGACATGATTATCATCAGGTTACCAAGCCTGAATCATGGCCTTCATGACTAAAGAAATACACAAGAGACAAAAGAAAATAATTGTAACAGTTTATGTTGCCCAGAATGGTAAACTTTTCACTAGCAGGTTGGATACTGGTATTTTGCGGGTTTTGAAGTAACCCTGCCGCGGCTATGAACGCCGGCTGGCAGCAGGGCCATGCTTATGGTATTGAGAATTTATCTTTTAAGACTGAATCATCCATTGTTCTTCTCTCCTGGACTAAATTTTTTCGGAAATCTGATTATTGTCAAATAAATTTCTGAACTTGTAATCTGCTGGTAATGTTTATGATTATGAAGTCTTTGAATCTGGTTGAGATGTTAAAGCAGTGTTGTCTATATAATGACTGATGTTAAGGACTGAATTGCTTTGCTTGCATGATTCCAGGTAAATAAGCAGAGATAACTGTTTCATCCAGCTAGTCGCCATTTGTTGTGCACCTGCTCAACAGCCTTCTAAAATCATTATTGCATCAAACAAAATCCCATTTTGTTTGATGAAATGTCTTAAGTTTAGAAGGGATAAACTTAGCTACTGAATGGTTGATTTTTCCCTAGCTACTGATTTATTGAAATGCCACATTTGTTTGAACAAACTTCTCAAACTACTTTGGATCAATAATATCAATTTTTGAGTTATTGGTTTGAATGCATTATCACTAGGGTCATTGATACATGAGGATTCGTGGTTATTATGTTTGATCATGTAAGCTTACCTGTGCAGGCTCTATCAAACACTACGTTGATCATGCTCTGTTCCATGGTTAAGAATTCATCATTTCGATCATGTTTCACGATTTTCATACAAGAACAAGGTAATGGTGATTAAAGTAGGTCGAACCTTAACGAGACATAGATATGTCATTCGTATGCCTTGTCCTAATGTTATTAAGCATGAATTGTATGATTTCCTATGGGATAATTGCCAAAGGTATAGTGTGGGCTATATTTCGATTTGTCACCTTTGGAGAGAGAGCCGAACGCATTGTATGGAAATTCTGTGGCACGAGTCGCATTCATTGTGGATTTACAGTGTTATGATGACACTTGTACCTCCCTGTCGTCCACATATCAGTGCTGGTACGTGATCCTAGTCGTGGGGCTTCATCACTGGGACACCTCTTATGCGTACACCTGAGTCACCCCCGTCATTTAATTCAGATCAGGATTATGATAGAATCGGGTTTTAACACTTCGGCCGTCGTTCTTGCTCGCCATTTCGAATTATGATGGCTCCGACTATGACGAGCTTACAGGGGTTTCACCTGCGTCCAAATATAGCTTTTTTTCTGTATTGTTTACTGTTGCTGAGTGTTGCTTCCGAGTGCTCTCGTTCTGCTCTTCTGTCGCTAATTCAGTGGTGGCAGGTTTGCTGTGCGCATTGTTATATTGGCAAGTTGACAGGGATGGCTCCTGTCGTCAGAGTCGAGCCTCATGAATTAACCCTTTTGGACGCAAATCCTGATCTTTTCCGAAAGATTGAGGATGTGGGGTGGTTACAGTTTCTGGAGAAATTTTCCGATTCAAACCCAGAGGTCACTAGGGTTTTCGCCATGTCCTTGGTAAATTACTAGGCCGAAGTAGGTGATTTATGTTTTTGGGTCGACGAGAGGTCAATTGCGCATGCGACCGGCCTTCCTTTGTCAGGGCAGAAATGGTTTAAGTATCAGAGGATGGATATCACCGAGTGGAGAAGTTTGCTGAAAAACCCGACACAAGAGGTCTCATTTCGCACCGGTGTTGCACGTAAGTATTTTCGTAAGGAATGGAGACCTGTTCTCGATTTAATTCATAGATATCTTACCTGCGAGGGTCGACTATCGTCGGCTTATGTGTATCACCTTCGTTTAATGGCAGTTTTCATAGGGTTTCCAATTAATCTTCCTTATTACCTTGTCCACAGCTTGTTTAAGATGTCGAATGCTATAAAGAAAGGACCAAAACACTTAAGCCATAGTTTATTTCACCATGGGCTGGTCCGCATTTTGGTTGAGAATGAACTGATAAAAGCAGGTCGTTCTTGGGAACAATTTATAGAAGTTAATGGCTTTTCGAAATTTTTCCATTGTATGTTTGACAACCCCGACGACTGTGGTAAGCATAGGGTTTTGGGTTCGGCTTCGTCGAATAAAACTACACCAAACCCTAGTCCTAAGAATGTGGAACCGTCTCAAGTACCAGTGGTTAATCTGGATAGTGTTCGTCCTGCTTCTTTACGTCCTAATCGTGGTAAAGAAGGTTCAGGTTTGTCACCTGTCACGCCATCAAACAATAATGACAAGGTTGGGGGTCGCAGGGGAAATGTACCCATGTCTAAGTTAAGTAGAAGATTGACTCGGAGTATGGCTAAGGCCAGAACCATGAAAAATCCTGTGAATGATGAGATCCCTGTTGAAACAGTCGTAATCGACGATGAGGATATTACAGGCTCTCCCCCTATGAACGATGATGTAACTCATCATGATTCGATGACCGATCCAGTTGGGCAAAGTCACCCTTTAACTATCGAGGAGATTTCTGAAAATCCCTCCTTATCTTTAGAAGTTCAGCCTGTTCG
>LPNX010093636.1:3434-34015 GCA_001517045.1 Pseudotsuga menziesii | reverse complement strand
TGAATTCTGTAGAGATTTGTGTTTTATTTTTAGAGTAAATTGTTTTGGAATAATCCTGCTTAACAAGTTTTCAGTTCTTGTAAATTATAACTTAGGTTAAATTTTTGTAATTATAGGAGTGACATTAACTATCAGTAGCACTAACTAGTCTCTTAGGATCCCAGGCCAACAGAGCCTTTAAACCTGTCGGGAGCGACTACTTAAAACAGCTTGGAACCTGTTCTAAGGATCCCGGACTGGGTCGTTTTTCCCCGTTGCGGGCTTAGTCAAATACGCCCGTCAACAAGTTTATAAAGAAATTTAATATTACATTAATTATAAAACTATTTGAATAATAATATATATATGTATTTATATATATATATATTTAAACTATACTTCTGAACAAATCTTGAATTAAAAACAACCCTCTGCTGACAAATGAAATATGTCAGGAGAGTAATGCAACATGTAAAATAGGCTAACTTGTAACAAAAACTAGGTATGGTGCACATAACAAAACATGGTGATAACTACACAATTCCACTCAAAGTACAAACGCTAGTAATGTACAGCATACAATAAAATTTCTCCGGCCTATGATTAGTAAATTGCATATACAACCCTAGGAGATTGTTAACCATAAAACATAACCAGTAGGGTTAGAAATCTCATTGCAGAAATTACTTAACACAAACAATAATGAATCTTTGGGAAGAAATAAAATAGGCCTTCAAGGGTTTCATACTTGAATTTGAAGCTTTGTCAACGGTTGCACCTGCACACTCAAATAACCAGCATTAACAATTCAATGAATATATGACCTATGTTTGATGAACAAATCACTTGCAAACTACCACATTCCTCCAAGCCATGACTCAGAACTGTTCCTAGTTCTAATACGGATCCCCCCGAGTTGGACTCTAACATGCAAGTAGCTTAGAGATCCTAAGGTAGGGTTTCCTAACTGGTAATCAGTTCTAGATCAATCCTCTTTTCCTTGCAGGAAAAGTTCTCCAAGAAAACACTTGAGAGCAAAACAGGCAGAATAATAATTCTCCTGGATGAAAATAAGAACCCCCAAGCCTTTTCTTGGCTTGAGTATTTATAGGTATACTTTTCATTCAAAGGGGCAGTTAGATCAAGAAATCCTTGATTTCTTGATTTAACCCTTTTTAATTTACTGGGGTAATTTTCAATTCTTAACCTAGGAACTTTTAACTAGTTCCTAGTTAGTCTTTTATAGATATTTCACTATTTATTAATCCTTTAATAATAAATAATAATTGGGGAGATTCTCTTCTTTATGTATTCAACTATATAATTCATCATAATTAATTCTTTATACATACTATATATAAAATACATGGTATTAAAATACTTGTTAACACTAGTCTTTAGGCATCATGTGTCATGATCCCTAGACGTAACAACACTTCTTTATGAAGGTCAAGTAGATAGATGGCTCGGGTCTACTAGGATAGGAAACTCTAAAAATCCTTGCATGTTGGATTTCCCTCGTATAATGTGGTAGTTCTTCACTACTTGATGAGAATACAGAAATTCAAAATTTCATTTAATCACTTAAAATAAGTATGATGAGATCAATATTATTCTTGAGTGATTTTCACTTGGAGGTGATTTTAATCTTTTCAGTAACCCCTAGAACTTACCAGAACCCATACTCAACACTTATAACAAGAAGTTAGAAACATAGGGCAATTCCAGAGCTCTCGCTCAACATTAAATGCTAGGATGTACTTATACTTTACACCTAGGGATACAATAGCCAAAGTTTCGATGCTCTAGAGATTATGCTCAACATCAACATGGAATTATCCAAGGCTTATGCCCAACATTTCCAATTATATTTTCATGTTTTCCAGAGCTTTATGCTCAACACAAATGTAAGTTCTCATGAGCTCCAGAGCCTATCACTCAACACAAAACATCTCATTGATCATGCACTGCAGGGTCCACGCCCAACACATAAATTTCATCAATCATGTGCTTCAGGGTCCACTCCCAACACAAATCATATATATACCTATATATCATCAACAATTGGCTTACACCCAATATACAAAATAAATCATCATGTTCATTTGCAGTGGGGTCTTTGACCCAATATAAAATAAAACATCAATATAATCATCATGGTCAATAGGCTCATGCCTATAAATGGTACATCCAAATTTGAAATATTACATCCCTCCCCATTTAGTACAACACTGTCCTAGGTGTTCTAGGGACTCTGAATGATATCATGAAACAAGGCAGGGTAATCCTTTCTCACGGTGGCCTCATTCTCCCAGGTAGCCTCATCTACCTCAAAGTGATTCCACTGCACTTTCAATTGGGCTATAATGCACTTCCGAAGCTGCACTTCTCTCTTGTCCAATATATGCAAAATATCAGGGGAAAATTCTCCTTCATGTTCCACCTGTAATAATGACCAATCAATGACATGCTTAGTGTCATAAAGATATCTCTTTAATAAATATGCATGGAAAACATTATAAACTCTTACATGCACATGTAATGCTAGTTCATAAGCCACTGACCCTTTCTTGGCCAAAATTTCAAAAGGTGCACAAAATATAGGTGCTAACTTACCACACCTACCCAAGATCAATGAGCTTCGTTTTTCTTTCACTTTCAAGTAGACATGCTCACCTACTTGGTAGTCTTTATATTTTCTTTTCTTATCTGCATAAATCTTCTAATGCTCTTGTTCCTCCTTAAGGTTTCCATGGACCTTGGTAACTAACTATTCCAAGTCTAATCATATGTTAGGCCCTAACATGAGCCAATCCACCAAACTCCCCCAAGTAACGGGTGTCCTACACTTCTGTCCATAGAGTACCTAGAAAGGACTCATCTTGGAGGAAGCCTAATACCCATTGTTATATGCAAACTCTGCAAGGTGTATATAATCCTCCCACTTGGTGGGGTTGTTCATGACCTTCATTCAAATCATGTATTCAACAATTTGATTTACTCTTTCAATCTACCCATCCACATACGGGTGATAAGCAATGCTAAATTTTAGTTGCGTCTCTAATCCAAATAATAAAGATCTCCAAATTTTCCTGTAAACTTAACATCTAGATCTGAGATAATCACTTTGGGTATCCCATGCAATCTAAATATCTCTTTCAGGAATATATTGACAATGTTCACAGCCTTGTAGGTCGATTTCACAGGGATGAAGTGTGCTACCTTTGACAGCTTGTCAATGACTACAAATATGGAATCATTTTACTTCTTTCTTTTCAGTAAGCCAATAATAAAATCCATATTGATAACCTCCCACTTCCATTCCAGAATGGGCAATGGCTGTAGCAATCCTGAAGGGTGTTGGTGCTTAGCTTTAACTAGTTGGAATTCTTGACATTTCACAATAAACATTGCAATGTCGGCCTTTAACTTAGGCCATAAAAAGTGTCTCTTAATGGCAGATGTCATCTTTTGATATCTTGGGTGCCCCAAATAGGGTTCCATATGAAATTCTGTGAGGATGTTGGACCAAATTTCCCCTCCATATGGAACATACAATCTATCCTTGGACCATAGTACTCTGGATTCATCCACTTTGTATTCCTTTTGTTGTTGAAACAATTGGTCCTCTTGGACATTCTTGAGGATTTCCACATAGAACTAGTCAACCTTGTTGGCAATTTGAATATTCTCATGCAAATCTACATCAGTTTGACTCAGGGTCACCTCATATATCGTATGACTTCGTTGACTCAATCATCGACAACTTTGTTCTATTTTCCCTTGAAATGATTTAGTTCAAAGTGATACTCACTCAGGAAAGCCAACCATCTGGCTTGGCTCGCATTCAGATCAAGTTGATTGAATAAATACTTTAGACTCATATTGTCAATCTTTGGAAGGCACTTCCTTCCCATGAGGTAACTCCTCCACATCTTTGGAGTGTGGATAATGGTCGTAAGCTCAAGATCATGCATGAGATAATTTTGCTCGTGCTCTTTTAATTTTCGTGATTCATAACAGATCTCATGATTGTTTTGCAAGAGGAATCCTTCAATTCCTTCTTTTCTTGCATCCATGCATACCACAAAATCCCCATCAGGATCCGCAATCCGCAACACTTGTGAGATCATCAAAATTTGCTTAAGCTTTTGAAAAATTTCTTCACATTTATTAGTCCATAAGAAATTGTTCACTTTCTTCTGCAATGTCATCATGGGGAAAGCGATTCTCAAGAAGTTCTCAATGAACTTTTGATAATACCTTGTTAAATCCAAAAAGGACCTAATGTCATTGACACTAGTCGGAGTAGGCCAATCCTTTATAGCTCGAATCTTTTCTGGGTCCACAACTATTCCTGCCTTGGATATGATGTGACCTAGGTACTATATTTGTGGTTGGTAGAAATCACATTTACTAAACTTAGCATAGAGCTGGTGTTCTCTCAACACCTGAGGTACTATGCGAAGGTGTTCTTCGTGTTCCTCTCTATTCTTGGAATAAACCTAAATGTCATCAATAAAGACTAGTACAAAATTATCTAGATATTTAATGAATATGTTGTTCATCATACACATAAATTTTGTGGGTGCATTGGTCAACCCAAAAAACATCACTAAAAACTCGTAGTTCCCATACCTCGTATGAAAAGCGGTCTTGGGAATATCTTCATCTCGGATCCATACCTAATGGTACCAATATAGCAAGTCAATCTTTGAAAATATTTTGGTTCCTACCACCTGGTCGAACAAATCATCGATCCTAGAGACTGGGTAACGGTTCTTTATAGTCATTTTGTTTAGCTGATGGTAATCAATGCACATCCGCATCATACCGTCCTTCTTATTTACGAACAGAATTGGTGCTCCCCAAGGGGACACATTGGGTCGGATGTACCCTTTCTCTATCAACTCCTACAACTGTAGTTTGAGTTCCACCAATTCGGGTGCACTCATGCGGTAAGGGGATTTGGAAGCCGAAACTGATCCTGGGGTTAGTTTGATGGAAGATTCTAGGTCTCATTTCAAAGGTAATATAGGTATTTCCTTGAGAAAATTGTCCCTAATTTATTCAAGTACGGGAAAGTACTCTATGCATTGTTCTCTATCAGAATCTATGTCTCAGATGTTCACCGCAAATAACTTGTAGCCCTTCCTAACACACTTCTTTGCTTGTAAGGCAAAGAATTGTCTTACAGAAAATTTCTTTGGGATGCCTTGAACCTTCACTTGTTCCCTTGGCCATCAGTACACAAGATAGACTTGTGTAGACAATCGAGCATGACATGGTGTTGTTCCAACCAGTCCATGTCAATAAGAATATTGTACAGTCCTAAAGGTAGGATGTTCAGGTTTACCTTATTAAGGAAACCATTCAGGTTTACTTCACATTTCTTAAAAATCTCCAAAAACCTTCCATTTCATATTGGTAGCTAACTGTACCATCCATGGTTTATCATGCTTTACTTTGTCTAACTTGCATAAATCAACAATCTTAGGTGCAACATAGCTCCGGCAAGAACTGGGATCAATAAGTATTGAAACATAGGTGTTCAAGATCTTACCTTCGATATCAACCATTTTATCTTGATGGTACACCTATCAACCATCTAATGTAGCATAGATTTGTGGGGTTCCCGCTATATAATCAATGGTAACTTCTTCTTGAAGGTTATGAAAGACTCCATTGTTCTTGTTCTTACAATCTTGGGCATAATGAGGCATGTTGCATTTCTAGCACTTGATTGCTATAGTGTTAGAAATGGCTCCACTTGCCACTTAATTAGTACCATTACGAACTGGTACATAAGGCTTCATACCAGTTTTGTTGAAGTTCTTGTTTGCTTGAAAGCTATTATTTTGCTTTCTATAAGGATGTGGGTTTGACCCAAGCTTGCGATTATCAGAAAATTTTCTAGACTTTTCTCCATTTCGGTTCTTGTTTTCTTGTCATAATTTCCCATGCTCATAGCATAGGTGGGCCTTGTGTAGTGCAGTATTGAGTGTCTTTGGCATTTCAAATTCTATCTTGTCCCAAAAATTGGGAGGAAGACATCCTAGGAACTATTGGATCTTCACCTTCTCTTCTTTGATATATGGTACATAATATAGTAAATCTAAAAATCTGTTTATAAAGGAGTCCATAGTCATGGAGCCCATGCGCAGTTCATGGAACTCCTTTACTTTGCGGTCAAAGAACCTTTCTGACATGTATTTTTCTTGTAAAATCTTTCAGAAGTTTTCCCAGATTATTTCTTGTAGCTCATCTTTCTTGGTGTGCTTTAAATCTCGCAACCATCTTGTTGCCTTACCATTCAGGTTGTAGATGGCAATCCTAGCCTGCATCACACTTGAATATTTATGAACCTGGAAATACTTACTCATTCCCAGCAACCATTCTTTAGCCTTTTCTCCCATATTTACTTCACCTTCATAGGCCAGGGCTCCTATTTTTCGAAACTCCCCCTGAAGGCTATCATCACTTCTTTGCTTCTTTCTTCGTGGAGAAAGTGAGTCATCACTAGCAAGACTGTGATGATCTCTTTTAGTTGTTTTAGGTGTACATTCTTTTTCTTCTTCTCTTGGACTACTGGCCCGCTCATGGTACGGTTCTTTTTTGGAGCTATTAGTGGACTAGCTAGGTTTACCTTGCGGGCTCCCTACCATCACGTTATGCATTAATGCTTCATTTAAAGCTTGATATTCCTTTCTTTCATTTAGACTATCTTCTTTGAAACTCTTTAGTTCAGCTTGAAGACTATGCAAATTTTTCAGCACATCAGAGTTTAGCTCGATCGCCAAGTTAACTTTCAGAGTGGGGGTGGTCATTTATTCCCACTAGCTGTTTTCTTCCTCAGTGTTCATAAACTGAACGACGCTCTAAAATTTTTCCTGAAACACAAAATTTTTAATAGCAGCAAAAAATTCTATTAGTAACAAAAATTAATTTTCATAATTTATTTCATGAATGCCTAGTGTGCCCATAAGTCTCTTAGTATTGAAACTGGGCTTTGAAACCACTTGTAATGTCCCCAAAAATTGAAAATAAAAAAAAACAAAATTATAGGCTACTGAAAACTACCCAAAAGGGATCATTAGTACTCATGCGGAAACATAGATTCTCCTTAAACTTTTGACCTCTTCAGAATCTAAACTTTTGACCTCTTCATAATCTGCCGATTGTCTTGTTAGTCTCTTATCCATTCAGTGACTATTAGTTCTGTTAGAATAATCAACCCATTCAGTGACATTTGCTCATGTATTCTATATATTCAGCAGCCTATGTTATTACAGGGTTGGCTATTGTACACTCAGTTAATATAATTTTGTGTTACAGCTCCATATTCAGTCTCCATTGTTGATAATTTTGCATGATCAATTGTTAATTGCTGTGAGTGAAATTAATCGACGGCAGGCCTGAATTTCTACAAGTTCATTTACTTCTTACATATTAATTATGTTATTTAAACTATTGATATATCTTATTTATTACTGTCGGTGAATGAATGAGTTATATAGATCATTATTTTGCTCCTGCACATGTATACTTTTTTTATTTAATAAACTAACTTAACTTTGTTGATGGGAACAAGGTGATGGAGTGGTGGGACTCATTCTCCCATGATGATCTAAGAGGTAAGGTTATTATTTGTTATGCAGGATTACTTAGTTCATTCGAACTAAGCCACCTTATTCATTGATTCACATGTTACTATTGCGACATCGAGATTATTGGTTACTTGACACAATTTAGTTCTTAGTTATACTTCTCGTTCCGTCTTAGACTTTTGTTACTATTCTATTTTATGAATCAGGTACGCCCTATGTTTGCTAATTATCTTTATTTGTTAATTTACTAGATGATTATCAATTATCTTACTATCCCTACCATTATAAATTATTTATCTCTTGGTTATTTTATTTACTCATCTCTCATTTATATTTTGCAGGTTTACCTTGGTTACGAGCTTGTAAACTTCCGCTTGTTCTTCATAGCAAGGGCATCATGGCGTACTAAGTTTTCCATGATTCCTAAATGCCACAAACCTAGAATATGACTTAAGTGCATACACTACCTATATGAGCTAGCATAAAGGGAATGTGATAACACTATAATCTTGTTGTTAAGGGGAAAGAATTGTAATGCTATATGATAGTTTTAAGGGTTGCGCATACCATCAGGTTGGGACTATTGTATACATACCATGTCATTAGTATTGAGCCTGCGCTGGCTTTTAAAGGGTGGTGAAACCATAGTATAGAGGGTTTAACATATGGCTTGGTTGATATAACGTTGATCCACAAACTTATGGTTTGGGTTTATGGAGGTGTTAATGGCCACCAACTGGTGCCATTAACGCCATCGGGGTTGGTGAAAACCCTTGGCAAAGGACTTGGCATTTGTTGTTTCTGCATTATGGTTTTGCCATTGTGGTTTATCATGGCCTCTATGCATTTGGAGAATGGAGAAGACCCCATCAATTCGTAGGTAAGGTTAACCAACTTTGTGTTAAATGCATTGCTTCATTTGTTTTTCTCCATGGCATGGTCAAGCTTCTCAGGCCATTGTGGTTTGTATGCAGGTGAATGCAAAGGAGATATGACGTTTGCACAGGCTACACTTATCAATTTGAAATTTCTTCTTCACGGCCATGGTATGCTTGCTAGCAATATTACTTACCTCCTCTCATTTTGGGCAATTACTGAGTTGGAAAATCTTTACTAGGTTGGGGTTTTGATGGTACTTGTTTGACTGTACATTCGGGGTTTAAGTTGTAGCTTTCTCTAGTTTTAAATGGACTCTCATTGAGAGGTTTGGCATTTCTTTGGGCTATGGCTGCACCATTACTTGTAATGGTGCCATAGCTCATAGCTTGCCATTAATGTTTTAATAGTTGATTGTCTATAAGGAGGATTCATGCCTCACTGTGTAAGTACACTATGCGTTGTTTTTCTTTAATATTAAGACTATAACATTTTGGTATGTAATGCCTACGATTTCATTCAGTGTTTAATACTATGTAAACTTGGGATTTGTATGGTTATTTAAATGCTTCATTTAATGTGGACTTTAATGGGATTGATCGTTTCCTTAAATCCTGTGGAAATTTACTCTACGTATAATTATTGTTTTGGGTTAAGTTCAGTATGCACAACACTATTTGTTTGGCTTACATTTAAAGTCGGGAGCTTTTAGAGATTGGGCGTTATGCCATGGGCTGCACGATTGTAGCAATGGTGTAGTAGCCCATTGGCTAGCCACCACATTCTCTTCATTAGTGTATACATGTGTCTATGTTTTTAACAAATTATTGTATTCTTAGGTTTCTATTGGCTCCATGTGGGTGCAGGCCATGCCACGGATGGCATGTGCCTCTCCCAATGACTGCGATAGCTTTTAGTTGACATTTAAAATGAAATTGTTTACTTAGAAAGAAAATAGGGCTGTAACATTCAAGGTTATGACAACCCACGATATCAATTGGTTTATTAGCATGACTGTGTGATTACATTGGAACTTGGTTGAGGCTGTAACTAGGGTCTTTACGCCCTCACTGTTAGTGTATCCACTGTTTGGTTAAAGGGTTGTGGCGTAGCTTAAAAGCGTAGCATGCACATATTAAATGTATAGCATGGGTTGTATAGAGATCGTTATGCGATTGCTTACTACTTGAGTATAAAATTCTTATGGTTTTATTAATATTATTTTCTCAAGTCTGGACATCTATAGGATTTGATGTCGTGACCTCTTGTTGGAAAAATAGGTTATAGTTGTTTAAATGTTTAACATGATACGTTTGGTTATGTGTATATTTTCAATTGGACCTTTAACACCCTTTATGTTTTTATAATGGATGACTGTAATAATAGGGCTGTGAATTAAACATTTGAGTTACGTAAATGGATGCAATTTGGACTGTAGATTTTATACAATAAGACATAGGTTTGATCTTAGACCACATGGATGGTCACGATGCCCTCTCTGTTTGGTTAATTACGATTATGATTATTTAATGGAATGTTATGATATTTATTTTGTACTGGTTGAGATAGACCTTGAAGGTATATAATGAATCATTATCTTAGATTTAGTCTTCTTTCTCTATACTTAGTTGATTTAGTTTGGAATATTTAAGTTTTGTACTTTAGTTTATAAATAAATTTAAGAGTACATTAATTATAAAGATATTTGAATACTCATATATATGTATTTCTATATATATATATATTTAACCTGTACTTCTGAACAAATATTGAGTTAAAAACAACCCTCTGCTGATAAATGAAATATGTTAGCAGAGTAATGCAACCTGTAAAATAGGCTAACTAGTAACAAAAACTAGGTCTGGTGCACATAACTAAACATGGTGATAATTACAGAATTCCACTCAAAGTACAAACCCTAGTAATATACAACATACAATAAAATTTATCCAGCCTATGATTAGTAAAGTGTATATAGAACCCTAGTAGATTGATAACCATAAAACATAACTAGTAGGGTTAGAAATTTCATTGTAGCCATTACTTAATATAAACAGTAATGAAAATTTGGGAAGAAATAGAATAGGCCTTCATGGGTTTCATACTTGAAATTGAAGCTTTGTCAATGGTTGCACCTGCAAACTTAAATAACCAACATTAACAATTCAATGCAGATCTAACCTCTGTTAGATGACCAAATCACTTGGGAACTACCATGTTCCTCCCAACCATGACCCAAGACCATTCCTAGATCTAATCCAGATTCCCTCGAGATGGAATCCAACATGCAAGTAGCCTAGAGCTCCTAAGGTAGGGTTTCCTAACTGGTAATCAGTTCTGAATCAATCATCTTTTCCTTGCAGGAAAATTTCTCCAAGAAAACACTTAAGAGCAAAATAGGTAGAATAATAATTCTCCAAGATGAAAATCAGAACCCCCAAGACTTTTCTTAGCTTGAGTCTTTATAGGCATACTTTTCATTCAAAGGGGATTTATTTCTTGATTTAACCCTTTTTAATTTACTGGGGTAATTTTCAATTCTTAACATAGGAAATTTTAACTAGTTCCTAGTTTGTCTTTCATAGATATGTCACTATTTATTAATCCTTTAATAATAAATAACAATTAGTGGAGCTTATCTTCTTTCTTTATTCAATTATATAATTAATCATAATTAATTCTTTATACATACTATGTATAAAATACATAGTATTAAAATAATTTTTAACGCTTTTCTTTGGGCATCATGTGTCATGATCCCTGGACTTAACGACACTTCTTTATGAAGTTCAAGTAGATAGATGGCCCAGTTCTACTAGGCTAGGAAACTCTAAAAATCCTTGCATGTTGTATTTCCCTCATATAATGTGGTAGTTCTTCAGTACTTGATGAGAATACAGAAATTCAAAATTTCAGTTAATCACTTAAAATAAGTATGATGAGATCAACATTATTCTCAAGTTGTTTTCACTCAGAGGTGATTTTAATCTTTTCAGTAACCCCTAGATCTTACCAGAGCCCATACTCAACGCTTATAATAGGGAGTTACAAACATAGTACAATTCCACAGCTCTCACTCAACACTAAATGATAGGATGTACTTGTACGATACACCTAGGGATACAATGGCCAATGATACGATGGTCCAGAGCTTATGCTAAACATCAACATGGAATTCTCTAGGGATTATGCCCAACATTTCCAATTATATTTTCATGTGTTCCAGATATTTATGCTCAACAAAAATGTAAGTTCTCATGTGCTCTAGAGCCTCTCTCTCAACACAAAACATCTCATCAATCATGCACTTCAAGGTCCACGCCCAACACAAACATTTCATCAATCATGTGCTTCAGGGTCTACGCCCCACACAAAACATATATATAACTATATATCATCAACAATTGGCTTACTCCAAATATACAAAACAAATCATCATGTTCATATCCAGTGGGGTGTTTGACCCAATATAAAATAAAACATCAATATAATCATAATGGTCAATAGGATCATGCCTATAAATACTAGGTCCAAAATTTGGGATATTACAATATAATACTAAAATCCACCTATAATTGTCACCGACATTAGGTTATTTTTGGGATTAGTCAGATATTATAAAAATTTCATTGAGAAATTCTCAAGAATAGCTTGTCCCATGACCACTTTGCAAGAAGAAGGAAAGTAAGTCCTTATGGACAACCAAGTGCGAGGAAAGTTTTCGAAATATTAAACAACTTTTGATGATCACACAGATACTACGAATTGTGGATCCCGATGGGGATTTCATTGTTTGCAGGATGCAAGAAAGGAAGGACTCAGAGGAGTTGTATTGCACAAAAATTATGCGATCTATTATGAATCGTCAAATTTAAAAGCACATGAGCAAAATTACCCCACACATGATCTTGATTTAGCTTCCATCATTCACACATTGAAGATGTGGAGACACTACATCATGGGAATAAAATTTCTTTTGAAGACAGACTATATGAGTCTGAAGTATTTATTCAAACAACCAGATATGAATGCTAACCAAGCTAGATGGCTGGTTTTCCTTAGCAAGTACCATTTCGAGCTAAAGCATATTAAAGGAAAACATAACAACATTGTCAATGCTTTGTGTTGAGGAATTGATATGATATATGAGGTAACTTTAAGTCAAATTGATTCAGATTTGCACGAGAGTATTAGAAGGTCCAACAGAGTTGAACCTTTCTATGTAGAAATCCTCAAGAAAGTCCAAAAGAACAAGTTGTTTGAACAACAAAAATAGTACAAGGAAGATGAATCAGGACTACTGTGGTCCAAGGAGAGATTGCATGTTCTATAAGGAGGGGACATTCGGTCCAGCACCCTCATGGAATTTCATTGGACACCCTACTCATGGTATCTAGGATCTCAAAAGATGATATCCGTCATTAAGAGAAACTTTTTATGGCCTAAGTTAAAGGCTGACATTGTGATGTTTATCACAAAATGTCAAGAATGTTAGCTGGTCAAATATGAGCATTAGCATCCTTCAGGATTGCTGCAGCCACTACCCATTCTAGAATAGAAGTGGGAGGTCATTCGTATGGATTTTATCACCGGTCTACCAAAAAGTAAGAAACAAAATTATTTTATCTTTGTAGTAGTTAACAAATTGTTAAAATAAGCACACTTCATTCTAGTCAAGTCGACCTACAAGGTAGTACACATTGCCGATATCTGCTTGAAGGAGATATTTAGATTGCACAAGATACCCAAGGAAATCATCTCGGATAGAGATACAAATTTTACTGGAAAATTTTGGAGATATTTATTCTTCGGAATAGAAACGAAATTGAACTTTAGTACTGCTTATCACCCACATACAGACAGGAAAAAAAAGGGTAAACATGACTGTTGAGGACATGATTAGGATGTATGTTATGAAAAAACCCACTAAGGGGGAATACTACCTGCATCTCATAGAGTTTGTGTATAACAACGGTGACCATACTTCCACCAAGATGAGTCCTTTTGAGGTATTCTATGGACAAAAGTGTAGAACATCGGTTACTTGGAATAGCCCAGTAGATTGCCTCATGTTAGGGCCTGATTTATTAAAGGACTTGGAACAGTTGGTTTCCAAGTTCCAGGTGAACCTTAAAGAAGCACAAGACTGCCAAAAAATCTATGCAAATAATAAAAGAAAAGATATAGATTATCAAATAGGTGACCATGTCTACTTGAAGTAAAAGAAAAATGGATCTCGTTGAGCTTGGGAAGGTGCAGTAATTTAGTACCTAGGTTTTGTGGACCCTTTGAAATACTAGCCAAGGGAGGGCTAGTGGCAAATGAACTAGTGTTACATGAGAACATAAGAGTCCATAATGTTTTTGATGCATCATTTTTAAAGAAATATGTTTATGATACTAAACATATGTTGATAGTTCCTTATTATAGGTGGAACCTGAAGGGGAGTTTTCCCTTGAAACACTTCATATATTGGACAATAGAGAGGTGTAGCTCAGGAAGCGCACCATAGTCCAATTGAAAGTGCAATGGAAGCACTTCGAAGATAATGAGGATACTTGGGAGAATGAATCCACCATGAAAAATGATTACCCTGCCTTGTTTCATGATGTCGTTCTAAGTCCCTAGAACACCATGGATAGTGTTTTTCTAAGCAGGGAGGGATGTAATATCCCTAATTTTGGACCTAACACTTGTGGGCATGAGCCTCATTGATTATGATGTTAGCTTGATTTTTTTATTTTGATATACTGGGTCAAAGACCACACGACATATGAACACGATGATTTGTTTGATATACTAGGTGTAAGCCAATTGCATATGATATATATATATATATATTCTTGTGTTGGAAGTGGACCCTAAAGCACATGATTGATGAGAGGTTTTGTGTTGAGCGAGGAGATCTAGAGCACATGGGTAAATTGATGTTTTGTGTTGAGAAAGAATCTCTCGAGAACATGACTAATTATATTTGTGTTGAGCGAGAATCTCTGGAGCACATGATTTTTGAGACATTTGTGTTGAGAATGAACCTCTGGAAGACATAAAAATATAACTTGGAAGTGTTGGGCATAAGCCCTAGAGCCTTCCATGTTGATGTTGAGCATAAGCTTTGGAACATCGGATCCTTGGCCATTGTATCCTTAGGTGTATCCTACAAGTACATCCTAGCATTAGTGTTGAGAAAAGAGCTCTAGAATTGCACTAAGTTTGTAACTCTATGTTTTTAGTGTTGAGTATGGGCTCTAGTAAGCACTTAGTGTTACTGAAAATAATTAATGATTCCCAAGTGAAAACAACTCAAGAAAAATATTGATCTTATTTGATATATTTATAAGTGATTAAATGAAAATTTGAATTTATGTATTCTCATCAAATACTTAAGAACTACCAGGTTATATGAGGGAAGCCAACATGCAAGTATATTTAGAGTTTCCTAGCCTAATATACCTAACCATATACATGATGAACTTAAGGAAGAAATTTTCGTAAGTCTAGGGATCACAATATATGATACCATAAGACAAATGCTACCTAATAATATATTATTATATATTTTATACAGAGTATGTATAAAGAGTACACATAGTAATAATATTAATAATGTAAGAAATAAGGCAAGGTTCCATCTATTAGTATTATTACTAAGATAAAAATTAAATAGTATAATACCTATAAAATTCCAATTTGGAACTAGTTAAAAGTTCCTAAGTTGAAATATTAAAAGTATCAAATTAAATAAAAAGGGTTAAATCAAGAAAGGAAGTGATTCTTGATTTAACTAACCCTTTGACTGAAAAGTTTGTCTATAAATTCCTAAGCCAAAGAGAGGCTTGGGGATCTCTTCCATCATTTTGAAGTCATTATTTTGCCTGATTATTCTCAAGAGATTTCTTGGAGAACATTTTCCTAAGAGGAAAAAGGAGAACTGATTGAGACCTAATATACTAGTTAGGGAATCCTTACCTTAGGAGCTCTAAGCTACTTGCATGTTGGAAACCAGCTCGGGGGGGATTCGGATTGAAACCTATGGTTCTTTGTCATGGTTAGGTGGAATGTGGTAATTCCCAACTGATTCAATCATCTATACAGAGGTCAGATCTGCCTATGAATTGTTATTGTTGGGTATTTGAGTGTCAGGTTTCGGCCATTAGAAGAGATTCAATTATTAGGTATGAGGTTCTTGACTGCGTATTTAATTTTCTAGAATAAGTGTTGGCTAGATTATGCAAGTATGTATATTATATTTTCTAACCTTATATTCCCTTGGTATTCGTGTCAAATTATTTTAGGGTTTACTTTTTCACTAGAAACCCTAGGTTGTAATTTAATTTTGTTCTACAAATTAACAAGGGTTCTGTTCTTGCATTTTTTTACTTTTGTTTTGTCTTTTACAGCTTAAAACTTGTTTTCCTACAACCTAGGAACTATTACTAATAATCACCTACTTGTTCATTTACCTATGTACTATACTGACATATTTCATATTATCAGGAGAGCCAGGTTTAGGGTAAAATACTAGTTCAGATCTAAGCTTCAAATAAAACCTAAATATAAAGTACAATTAATTAAATGTAATAAATAGAACCTAACAAATATTTTATATATATATATATATATATATATATCAGGTATAAAACAGAAATGAAATTCTAATTTAGCAACACTATAAACACATCCAAGAATAATCATAAATCCAAATTATTAAAGCTAAGATAAAAACAAGCAAAGATCTCGCGGGGTCTGCATCATTATAAACCTACTAAGAGCTTGTATAAACAATTAAACATTCTGCATTAATTAAATATTATCATAAATACAATCAACAGTCCAAGTATCGAGACCATCTAATGGTCCATGATATCTTAATACATCATACCAATTATGCACATAAATAACCCATCAAATAAACAACAAATCAAACCATCTAAACATTATAAATTACATTGTAAGAATCACATACCTTAAATATAATACCCAATAAATAAAATCCAACATAATATCACTTACTTATCTGTTAAAAGCCAAATATCATTTCAGTTTTCATTTAAACCAAACATAATTGCAGAGAGGTCGCATGTTTGACTCTGTGGGTGTTTAATCCCAAAATCGCCAACGATTTAAAATCAAAACCCTTAGCACAGTAAACGAACCAAGATCGAATCATGTAAGGTATTTTAATAATTTACTAAGCCACGGTATATTTCCTATATGCAGTTGTAAACAATCAAACAAACTCTCTACATAGTGCTCGAAACACCCAAATAAATATATATATATTCTGCAATCTATTGTCCTTGACCCTTTACACAACCAACGCATTATTATAATTCAACATTTCCAAATAGTTTAACCCTTTCAATGTTTACCAATAGTGACAGATGCTAGACGGGTGGTTACACCATAGACAACCCACCCTTCTTATTACATAGCGAAATCGTAAATAGTAAGCAAGCTTCCACAACTACGAGGTTAGGAAACGACAATGACAGACATCATGGCCCCAAGCCATAACGCTGTCACACAAACCATCCACAAAACCAACACATAAAACAAATGCAAAATACACACAGTCCATGATTTAACAACCATTGAAATCGTCACAGCATAAAATTATAAACAAAGTCTTTATAAAGCTATTAACATGTTTACGCAGTCATTACCTTTGTCCATTTCACCATTTCAAGAAATGGTGGTGCCCATTTCATATAACATAAGCAAAACACTAATTACAAATTATCAAGAGCCTCTCAAGGGTTTACCCAGGCTCTCTTCAGTGCCCATAATCATCATTTAAATACATACCAAGACATTGTAAGCTTAGAGACGAAGGAAATAAAAACCCCACAACAGAACCCCAAGTCTGTCGCTTTACAAAATGCATAGCTTTTTCCAGACACAGTCAAACCCCAACCCAAAACTCATCCATTGAAAACCTGACTCAAGAAATTACAACCACGACGAGTATCATCTCTGTTGCAACCATTGAGCAAAAGGAGGGAACAATTTTTCGCTTGTACAAATTAGGCTTACTTGAATGGGTATGGATTTTCCCACAACGCTATCCATGAGCCACAAATCCCATTTCTTCACTACACTCTGCAACCTGCAAACAAATAGAGAAATGCACCAGGAGAAGTATGCGATGTTAAACCAACTGAATCAAAAAATTATGATAGTAACACAGATGATCACATACCTATAAATCCTTTGAAATCGCATTTATTCATATTGCACAAGAGCAGGGTAGAAGCAGCCAAGCGACAAATGACAAAACCCCATCGTTGAGCCAAGCCCTAAGTTGGGCTGACACTTTTCCCAATGGGCATTAAAGGCGCCACCCTGGTTCCCATTAACGTCCTCCAAACCCAAACTCTATAGTTCATAATGCGATATTTTACCATATAATTCCAATCCATGTGATATGCATAAACCCCACTATGCATCATTTAAACTTAGGCTATAATCCCTAATACCATAGCATATGAAATGTGCCATGGAATGTTTAAGCCATGGGTTTTACAATGTAATATAATACTAACTCTAAAACCATATAGGAATAATATGATAGGGAATAATCAAGTCGTAATTATTTACACCATATTAAATAATTATAACATCAATAATAACTTGCTATCATGTAAATGATAAGGATTGTATTGACCACGTCACTATCATACCGTCCAAAATGAAAAATAATAAAAATCAGTGTCATGTCACTAGGATAGAGATGCAAATGTGAGCGCTAGTGATCAAACGATCAGTACCTTCTATTAAGCATTATAAATAATTTTTATGTCTCCAAGTATGCTTGCACATAAAAGGGACAAGAATGCATTAGTTCGACAGAACTAAGTAAGCCCATTATGTCAAGTAGAAACTGTTACCTATCATGGTTAAAAGGGAATCTAGTCCTGCCAATCCACCCCTTTGTTTCAAAGAACAAAGTTAAGTTAGAACGATGTATATGATAGTAAGCAGATGCTATAAACAATCAAGTACGTAAACAAATGGCTAACTTACACATCAATGCATAACCAAAATACAAATAGTAATCAACATCACAACAATATATGTAACATATTAATAAACCTCATCAAAAAATATGGAAACATGACGTAAGAACAGTTTACGACAAAACAACAGTACAATCAGAGTATGACACATTTCACATAGTTCAATTAATGTCCAACATAGGTAGTTTTGACTAGCCTAATAATTTGTTTTTCAATTTTTGTGGACATTACATCTTCTCTTTTTTCTTCCTTTGTACTACTATTCCTTTTACGATGGTAATCTTCCTTGGATTTATTGGTTGAATGGATAGGATGTCCATGAGGGTTTACTCCCTTCATGTTCCTAAGTAAAGTTTCATTTATTGCTTTATGTTCTTTTCTATCATTCATGTTATCATCTTTAAAGCTTTGTAAGTCTACTTGCAAACTATGTATGGTCTTCATTAGGTCAGAATTTAATTCCACCATAATTTATTCTTCTTATGTTGGGGATTTCGGATTCCCTTGTCGAATGTTATCCTATTCTGCATCCATGTTTTGGACTGGTATTTTAAATATGCAATTTAAACATTTCGTAACAAATAATTTTTTGTTAGTTCACAAAATTACAAATACAGTTTTGAAATGTTTATCTATGCAATAGATGTTTAGTACCACCCATTAGTTTTCTTATTGTTTGAAACTGGTATCTCATACTACTTGTAATATCCCTAAAATTTGTAAAAAAAAAATGTAGCACTAATAATACTGCTAAGATCTTAAGGGGCATCTTTCCTAAGTTCTAGTTTTGTTTTTCCTTTTAGTATGGTTCCTATGTGACGATGATTTTTAAATGTCGTTATTTTACATTCTGATGTGCTTTGTAGTTATGTATATTTTATTTGGTTTAATGATTCTCTGATATTATTTCATTCATGTTTGATTACATTTTACGTTATCTAGTTTCTTATTTTGATAAATGATCAGGCTAACTTACTTCTGTATTTAAAGGGGAGGAGTGGTGGGATTTTTCCCTAATGACTCACTCGAAAAGGTAAGGAAATCCCATAATACTGGCCTTGCTTAGTTCTTGTCAACTAATGTATGACACAACTATTATTATTGCAATTAATTCTCTGCTAAACCTATTCTACCAGGGTATGACAGAAAAAGTAAAAATCCTAGATCCGAAAGTTGTTAATCCTAAATTCGAAGCGATATGTCATGGTATTAACACTCTATACAAGAATATGAATTTAAAATATAGAGGTGAGGGTTTAAATATTAATGGAAAATGTATGAAGTTCAAAACTAATGGGTTTTACATTTCATTTGTAGTGGGGGATAGCTGGTAGGTTTCAATGCGCCCATGTGAAGGGCAACGTGACTCTTCCATGATGTCACAAGCCATAACCCTCTTCCTAGGGTTTCACAACCCATTTTTGCATTGTGTTTCATTTGTTGGTAATGGGCAGAGAGCTCCATCATTGAGATGCGCAAGAAAGAGCGATATTTTACATTGACGACACGAAGGGTTGACAGATATGCAGGAATCATCTATGGTTTACCTTGTTCATACTTTTGTTTTGATTTGATAATAGTAATGCTTGCTCCTAATGACATATTTGTTTCGTTTTGAAAGTTTGGATGAGTGTGGGTGATCTACAACTGTGGCATATGCAAGAGGTAGACAATATTTTTCTAGTGAAGACCATAATATGAGGACCTTTACCCACCTGATTGGTCGTTTACAGGGTTGCATGGTTTCTCTGTGTGAAGTTTCTAACCAAGTTCCCAATTGGTATTCGCCAGGGTTTTGGGAAAAAATAGTGGCTATGCTTAGTATTTAAATTGTAGATTTGGAATTACTGATTCTAACCCCATTCAAGTGTTTTGTACATTGTACATGAATATGAAATCTAAATCTCCATGTTGGAAAATTATAATGGTGTTTGGTTTAATTTATTCAGTTCTACATTTTTCTACAAGCACTGTGTTTTTAATTTATATGATGGATAGTAATTTTATGGGTGCCATTGCTTCAGAATGGAACAATGACAATGTCGCTTTGATATTTGTTTATTGACTATGGAATATAGTTCAATTGTTAAACACACGCTACGTTTGATGGAAATTATTTAGTAGCTTAAATGGATTTCACTCTATTAATTTATTAAACAATTTCTATTTGGGAATTTTTCTTCTGTTAATAACGACAAGGGAAAATCCCTAGTTGCGTGCTTGAATTGGTTTCATGGTGTATTATTGTCTATGGGTTTATGAATTCATTGTAACGCTTATTGGAATGCGTTCTGTTTGTTTCCTAGGGAAAACCTAACTTGGTTTATAGATTTGCATGTTTTGTCATAATTCCTAGTGTAAAATGATAATGTAATCATTGTTTGTTTTAATAACATTGTCTTCAAAGGCATTCATAATGGTGTGGCCCAAGCTTGCCTATATGGCATAGCCTGTGTGTCTATTGAGTTTGTATTTTATTTCCTGTATGTACAGAATTATGGTAATTTTCTTAATGGATTTGATAGTTGGTGTAATGTTTATGTTTATTATATGTCTATTTTTGTTAAACGCTCCCACTTGGATCTCATGAGATTCAATCTTGGGTTTGGATAGTTGATTGATGGTTTTATGTTTATTGTTTTCTTAATATTGTTTAAGCACTTCCAACCAAAGCTTATGGGACTTGATCTGGGGTTTCATGTAATGTCCCCAAAATTCGAAAAAAAAAATTGAAAAAAAAATTGTAGGCTAGTTAAATACTACCTATCATGGACATTAATTTATCTTTTATGGAATATGTTTGTCATTGTTTAGTAGATATAGGTGGTGTAAGATGCCTTTTTGTTTCTATGTAATGCTAGTGTAATTATGTACAATTATTCTATTAGTTTAACTTTCTATGTGATTACTCTACTAGTATTTGTTATTTAACATACATTTGCGTATACGGATTCATTTATATCTTACTTCCTATTTATCTGTTTTGTACTTCATTTGTGGTTTTGTCTATTAAAATTTATGACTTTCCTTTAACTGTCAAGGGGTGGAGTGGTGGGATTTGTATCCCTTAAGGGACCACTCAGAGAGGTAAAAGGTTCCTCCTTATCTTACAGGGTTTACTTAGTTCATTGTGAAATAATGCAAACTTCCCCTTTTTGTGTAGGTTACTTCATTGAAGGACTCCATCTATGACAATGAAATGGAACATCCTACGTCATGATAACTTTGCTACACTATCCTAAGCATAATGAATATAAGAGGACTAAAGTCCTGGCCTAACTGCAGCTACTTTCTATGTTTACCCAAAGTTGGGAGTGTATGACCTAAATCCTTATGTTTGGCATTATTATTATGTTCGGACATTATGATAGTTTTATCCACTTGATATTAAGTTTGTAGCATATAATTTTTAATGTGTAAAGCTTAGGGTTTTAAGGCTAAGTTCATATGCCTTGGAAAACTTTGTGATAAGACTTTGGAAAGACTATGGGTTATGTAAAAACCTGTTACGAAATATTGCATATGCCCTATAACTATGGCTTAATGATACAAAGGATGGTTTTGATGGGGGTTTAGTGCTAAAGAAAAATTGTTATCGTTTGGACTATGGAAATATGGGTAATAATTGTATTGATAGTGGAAACTGGGGTGGCACATTTATGGCTCCTTGGAAAGAGTGGAAAACAAGCCAAAAACGTTGACTTGGTCATTTCTATGAATCATTTGGATTTGCTACTGGTGGTTAGTGTGGTTTTGGATCTCAGGAGTTTATGTTGCATGGAGTAAAATCTTCCCTATGTCGACAGGTATGTTCTCAACCTGTTTTTGCAGCGCTATTTTATTTGTTTCCTTTAGTTGTAGTTTCAACATACTTCTTATGGCTCTGCATTTTCAGTTTTGCAGGTGACAGGGTGGCTTTGACTCATGGCTTGTTAGTGGCTCTTTTAACTATCTATGCAACCCTTTAACGGGTAAGCCATGTGAAACAACAGAGGCCTTTACCTCTACACTTTTGTGTCACATAGTGTTGCACTCTATTCTAGGAGGGTTTATCTCTATGTATTTTTTGTTTCTCTACTTTTGTAGTTCGTTTGGGGCCTTTGTATGGTATTCATAATCTAAGAGATGCGGCCATAATTAAGTTGTTCCTGGAAGTTTAAAATTTGAAAATGTTGGGAATCGTGTTTGTCCAAATGAAGACTCAACTATGTAAATAGATTTTGATTTGTAATTAAATCGTATGGGTTGATGTTTTAATGGAATGGTGTTGCGTTTGGAATTTATATGATGCAAAATCTTTGGCATTACAGTTCCATTGCTTGCAATCACACTATGTAGCTCATTATAGTGCCATTGCTTCCAATCACACTATCGTGACTAGGTTTTATTATTACAGGCTTTAGCTTGGCATACCACTTGCAAAAATGGTTTCGATTTTTGTTAAGGTTGTGGATATAAGTGTTGACAATAGGGTTTAAGTTGTTCCTTCTTGGCATTATTTTTCTTGGGTATAATTCGTTGTTGATTGTGGGTTGGGGTTTCTCCTCATGGACATGAGACTAGCTTTCGCCTTTCAGGTGAATATGCAGCTGGTACATTTTTTTTTTATAAGCATTTAAATATTTGTTTGTGTTGGGGTTTAATGCTATGAGCTCTTAGAATCTACAACTCATCCCTTGGCGAATACGTAGCCAGTCGGAAATAGTGTTTGAATTAATTCTTTGTGTGTTTGTTTCTTTTAGCGTATTCCATATTTGGTTTAAACTATGGTTTATGTTGAAACTTTCATGGGAATCCTGTAATGCGAACCCTTTATAGATTTGATACATTGGTGATTTACAATCGACACCTACAGGATTCGATTCCTAGGTATGCAATTTGATTCGGTTTTGTTTATAATAAGGAAAACCTACATGATTCGATCCTAGGTTGTATAACACATGGACTGGTGTTTTAATGTAGTGTTATGGATTTTATTTCATAGGCCTACATGATTCGATTGTGGGTTGTCTAACATGTGGGCTGGTGTTGAACACGACGTGTATATTTTTGTTTTCACAATGATACCGACATGATTTGATCTTGTGTTTTTAAATGGATATGGTGGTTAATGATTTGGTTGGTATTATGGATATATTTGATTCTCGGTGGTTATATTATAGTAGTTGAATAATTTGTAATTTTTTATGATTCAACATAGAAATGGTATTTAATTTATGTTTTAAATTTTACGAACGGTGTTTATGCTACAGTTGTATATAATCGATTTGATGGGGAAATAATAATAAGTGTGTTGGAAATATGTAGTCTTCTAGTAGTGGAAATGTGGAGTTGGATTTAGATAGAAATAGATTTGTTTCTGTTCATTTTATTTAGTTTATTTTGGTTAATAGTTTATTGGTTATTTTTAAAATGACCTAATCCTAGTTTATAGTTCTTCAACCTAGAGGTTTGACCAATGGTCTGTGAATTTTATAAATTGGTTCAGGTGTATATAAACTCTATTTTAATTTTGTATTTATGTTTGAACAATAATTAGGAATCTATCTAAATTAAGTAATATAGACTCTATTAGAAAAATACAGCATTAGAGAAGACTGAATTTAAAATATAAATGATGAAATAGTAATGCAGAAATACTAGAGACGATATTTTCCTATGGTTTGAAAAACTAATAAAACTATATGTGACAGTATAAAATCCATAATAAGATCTATGTTTCCCTAACTAGACAATCATGGTTAAGAAAACAGAACACTCCTGTAGCATAATCTTTATTTCTAGGGGTTGTATGCATATGTAAACTAAAATAATTGTAGTTGTTCTTTTAAGGTTATGTAGAAATAACCAAGCTACAAAAGGCAGATAATAATCATATTTTCATTCTGGAATTAAATCCTTTCATTAAACAAAAAAACTCTATGAAATGTAAGGAAGATAAAGAAACCTCATACCTACAATTTGGAGCTATTTTAATGGATAGAAATCTAGCACACTCAAACACACAACACTAACAAGGAAATAGTCATTTCTGACCTCTATTCAGTTAACCAAATAACATGGGAACTACCATGTTCCACCCAACCATGATCCGAAACCGTTCTTGTTTAAATCCTGATCCCCCCCATGCTGGTTTCAACATGAAAGTAGCTTATAGCTCCTAAGGTAAGGCTTCTGTATCTCAAATAACAGGTTTTGTACCAGTTGTCTTTTCCTCTTGGGAAACATAATGCTCTCCAAGAACTCTATTGAGAAAATAATTAGATAGTATAGATATAAAATCAAAGGATCTCCCCGCCTCTCTTTGGATTGGGTATTTATAGATAGATTTTAAGAAAAATGGGCAGTTAAATCAAGAATCAATTGTTTTCTTGAAATAACCCTTTCTACTTAATTTAGGTGAATTTAATATTTATTTAACTTAACTTATGAAATATTTGGCTAGTTCCTACTTTGACACTTTTAGGTATTTAATATTTAATTAATATTAGTAATAAATAATAATACGTAGATACTTTCATTATTATTCATAGCTACTAGCATTAATACTTATGCTTACTCTTTTATACACATTATATATAAACTATACATATATATACCATTGTTAACATGTTTACTTTAGATATCATATCACATGATCATTTGTTTTTTATCTTATAGTCACTTATTAAGGACTTTAGGTAGGGGTGAGGTCAACTATGTTAGGAAACTCTAACCCTCCTTTCATGTTGGATTACCTCGTATAACATGGTAGTTCGTTAGTACTTGATGAGATACAGAAATTCAAAATTTCATTTAATCACTTAAAAATAAGTAAGATGAGATCAATTTTTTATCAGAATTATTTTCACTCAACATATTAATTTTTCAGTAACTACTAGCATTTATCCAAATCCCATACTGAATGGTAAGAAACAAGGAGCTACAACTTAGTTCAATTTGAAAGATCCTCGTTAAACACTAATGTTAGGATGTATTTGTAGGATACACCCAAGGATACAATGTCCAATGATCCGATGTTCCACAGATTATGCTCAACATATAATTGAAATGCTCTAGGGCTTATTCCCAACACTTCCAATTCTTACCTTTTCATGTGCTTTAGAGCTTCACGCTCAACAAAAAGGTTTCATAACTCATGTGCTCGAGACCCTCTCGCTCAACAGAAACATTAAAATATGCATGCGCTCCAGAGCCTCTCACTCAGCACAAACATCAAATACTCATTTGCTCCAAATCTTCTTGCTCAATAAAAATATCTCATCAATTATGTGCTTCAAGGTCCACACCCAACACATGAAATCATATACATAAAACATATGCAATTGGCTTACGCCCAATATATCAAGAAATCATAATTCTCATGTGTAGTGGGGTATTATGCCCAATATACTAAATAAAACATCAAATAAAAATCATATGCAATGGGGTTTATGCCCATAAGTGTCAGGTCAAAAATTCAGGATATTTTGTCATCCCTCCCCGCTTAGAGAAACACCGTCCCTGTTGTTCTAGGGACTGGGAATGAAATCATGAAACAAGGCAGGGTAAACCTGTCTCATGGTGGCTTCATTATCCCAAGTACCTTCATCAGCCTCAAAGTGATTCCATTTCATTTTCAACTAGACTATGGTGCACTTCCTAAGCTACACCTTTCTCTTGTTCAACATATGAAGGGGCTCAGGCACAAACTCCCGTTCAGGTTCCACCTATAAAAAGAACCAATCAATTATATGTTTAGGATCATATACGTATTTTTTTAATAAGGGTACATGGAAAACATTATGAACTCTTATGTGAGAAGGTAAAGCTAGCTCATATTCCACTGGCCCTCTCTTGGCCAGTATCTCAAAGGGTCCACAAAATCTTGGTGCCAAGTTTTTGCACCTCCCCAAGCTCAATGAGATCCTTTTTTTATTTTAATTTCAAGTAAACATGGTCTCCTATCTAATAAAATTTATCTTCTCTTTTATTATCTACATAACTATTCTAGTGGCCTTATGCTTCTTTAAGGTTCTGTTGGACCTTGGTGACTAGTTTTTCCAAGTCCTTTACTAAATCGGACCCTAGCATGAGTTGGTCCATCGGGTTATCCCAAGTAAACGGTGTTCTACACTTCCATCCATAGAGTACCTCAAAAAGACTCATCTTGGAGGAGGTCTAGTATCCATTATTATATGAAAACTCTACAAGATGCAGGTAATCTTCCCACTTGGTGGGGTTTTTCATAACATACATCCTAAGCATGTCCTCTAAAATATGGTTTACCCATTATGTCTACTCGTATATCTACGGGTGGTAAGCAGTACTAAGGTTTAATTGTGTCTATAGTTTGGAGAATAAGGATCTCCAAAAGTTCCCAGTAAACTTTGTATCTCGATCCGAGATCATTTCCTTGGGTATCTCATGCAATTTGAATATATCCTTTATGAAGATGTCAGCAATGTGTACTACCTTGTAGGTTGACTTCACTTGAATGAAGTGTGCTACCTTTGACAAATTGTCAACTACTACAAAGACATAGTCATTTTTATTCTTACTCTTTGGTAGACCCGTAATAAAATACATACTAATGACCTCCCACTTCCATTCTAGAATGGGTAATTGCTACAACAATCCTGAAGGATGTTGGTTCTCAGCTTTGAATAGCTGGAATTCTTGAAATTTTGGGATAAACAATGCCATGTTGGCCTTTAAATTAGGCCAGAAGAAGTGCTTATTTACTGTATATATCATCTTTTGATATCCCAGATTCCCCAAGTAGGGTATTTGATGAAATTTGGTGAGGATGTTTTACTTGATGTCCCCTCCTTCTAGAACATACAATCTTTCTTTGGACCACAACAGTCCGGTTTTGTCTACCTTATGCTCTTTTTGTTGCTGAAACAACTTGTCCTCTTGGACCTTCTTGAGGATTTCAACATAGAAAGGGTCAACTATGTTGGCCATTCAAATCCTCTCATGTAATCTTGAATCATTTTGACTTAAATTTACCTCATATAACATATGATCTCATCTGCTTAAAGCATCAACAATTTTATTCTCCTTTCCCTTTATATGATTTAACTCAAAATCATACTCGCTATGGAAACCCACCCATCTGTCCTACATGGAATTTATATCTAGTTACTCAAATAAATACTTCAGACTCATATTGTCTATCTTTAGAAGGAATTTCTTCCCCATGAGGTCGTGTCTCCACATCTTCAAGGAGATGATGATGGTCTCTAAATCAAGATCATGAGTGGGGTAGTTTTATTCGTGTTACTTTAACTTTTGTGATTCATAATAGATCACACAATCGTTCTGCAAGAGGACTCCTTTGAGCTCTTCCTTTCTTGCATTTGTGAAAACAACAAAATCCCCATCTAGATTGGCAATTCATATTATTGGAGCTGTTAACACCCAAAAATGGTTAACTACCTCATCTACCTTACTACGTGGCTCATTTGTCCATTTGCCTACCATATTTCCCTGAAAATCCCACAAAAAGCCTCCAAAAGGCCTAAAATGCCTCTAAAAGGCCACAAAACCATCTAAAAAGCCTCCAAAAGGCCTAAAATGCCTCTAAAAGGCCACAAAACCATCTAAAAAGCCTCCAAAAGGCCTAAAAAGCCTCCAAAAGGCCAAAAACCCCTTTTTCCTCCAAAAAATAGCCAAAATTCCTCTAAAAATAGAAAAAATCCCCAAAAGGGAAGAAAAGGAATAAAAATAATGAGGAAAAAGGAGGAAAACCCTAAAACAGCAAAAACCCTAAACAAGCTGCCCTAAACCACATGGTTTCCCAAAACCATGGGCAAACACTCCACCACTAAAAACTATAAATAAGTGATGGAGACCCCTCATTTCAAATCCACAGTCATAGCACCCTTACTCTGCCAAAACGTCTCGTGAAACCCTAGCTTACCATCAAGCTATTTTCACTGCTGAGAACCCATCTTTGGCCTATTTTCCACCATCGGAGAAGGAGAAGGAGCAGCTCGGAGCTCGGAGCCACCGACATCGGACCAGCGCAATGGACTCCACCAACCTCTTCATCAGAGGTAATACAAATACAAAACTTTTTATACATCTTCTTGTCATTTTTATTTTCTGTTATTTACTTTTACTGTTTTAGTTTAGTTTGTTTTTACTTACTTCAATCGAACTGCTACTAAGGAATCCAGATTCCTTAGTAGGTGCTCATTAGCACAAGCTAGGGTGAAAACCCTAGCTACAGTTTTGGCGACTCCGCTGTCTGTTTTATTGTTAGTTTTCTTTTCGTACTGCATTTTGAGTTTGTTGTTTTCGGCCGCCGGAAACCGCGTCGTTTTCTTCCGCAGCCGCGGCCCCGACCGCACATTTCAGGCCTTAAGCCGCGACCAGCCCGCCGCTATCAGTCCCTTTCGCCTGCATCCCGACCGCGGTTTTTCCACCCACAGTCGGGATCCGACCGCCCCTGTTCATTACACAGGCGCGCTCTGATCGCCGCTGTTCACCTCGAACCCGCGGCCCCGACCGCACCTGTTCGCCCCGAACCTGCGGCCCCGACCGCACCTGTTCACCCCAAACTCGCGGCCTCGACCGCACCTGTTCTCCCCGAACCCGCGGCCTTGACCGCACCTGTTCTCCCCGAACCCGCGGCCTCGACCGCACCTGTTCTCCCAGAACCCGCGGTTTAGACCACCGCTGCCATATACTTACCCGCGGCCCCGACCGCGCCTGTTCTCCCTGAACCCGCGATTTCGACCGACCGCTGCCATTTAGAAACCCGCGATCCGCGCCCAGTTTTTGCCCTTGTTTGCCACGCAGAAACCTAGCTGATTTACCTCTGTTTTTCCTGCACTTGCACAGCCACCTGTTCCATTTGCAGCCCTGCAGCCACTCCTGCTTCCTGTTTTACAGCATTGTTTTACAATTTTTCAGCATTATTTATTTCAGCAAAAAGTTTGCATGGTTAAAGTTTCTTACAGTTTTTCATACATTATTGAGTAGCTGTTATAGATTCATCATATCACATGCACACAATCTGTCCCTAAAATCAAGTGAGACTTAAAATCTACCCTAACTCAACCAACATAATACCCTCATTTGAGGAACCCAAAAGAATTTTGTAGTTAGGTAGGGTCGAGGGGATAGGCTTCCAATAACACCCCTCGGTCATTTTCACGTGAGACATAGTTGTTGTCCTTTAGGGAGCCAAAATCCCCTAGTATTTTTTGACACGGTCACCACCAGTTTGTCAGAGGGCCTCTCCCTTAGGAGGGTTGAAGTCGTGAGATTGGTTCCGGAAGTCTGAGTGGAATACCGAAATCCATTCAGTAACTGAAGGGCTACCTTTCGCAGTTCTCGGAATATCCCTGTATAGGGAATATTGCGGTTAAAGGACCAAGCGGCAGATTCACCTTTCTGGACGTGTCATGAACGGGGTAGCTTAGTTGCCATTCTTCTAGGTTTGCGTACCCGGTGTCCCTCCCGGTAGGGGGATACTTAGCCATTTGACTTCTCTAATTATATTGTCTGACTTGGATTTCATCACCTTGCAGAGGATATACTTGGTTAAGTCATAATACCATTAGCTAGGTGTTTGCATGCTCCTTTACCTCCTCTTGGTCTAGTGAGTCCACCGATTTTTCTTTTTTAGGAAACCGACTGCTTCTTGGTATTCTGACCACTTTGTTGACACTCCGCCTATTGTAGCACGCAGTTACAGTAGGTGTTTTGAGTTGCTTTTTGGCCTGAGCGCCTTGTTTTTTCGAGCTCTCCTTCTGCACACACGGTTGCATTAGGATTTTTGAGTTCTTTTTTCAACACTACAACCCAAATACTTAAAAACTACTTGTCACCATTGACTCTCCGAGACACTCTCGTCGCCTCAGAGGCGAGCCCCCACAGCATGGTTCACTTGACACCACCCGTCATCACCGTCGACCTAGAGCCTTGTCACTCGACTCCACTCGTCAGCGACATAGGTCTCCGTCACCAGATTTCGAGGACACTCTTTACACCGCCCCCACTAGCCCCATGGCTGGCGTGAATCCCAACCCCTCCACCTTAGGGACCACCAGTGGTGCATCCGCCACGATACCAGTTACTACACCAATCATGGGTACGTCCTCTG
>LPNX010093635.1:0-35896 GCA_001517045.1 Pseudotsuga menziesii | reverse complement strand
CTCACATGATCTTCAGATGCCTTACATTATGAGCCCCTGGGTGAATGATGGATCGATCAGCTTCGAATGATCTGGAGCTATGCATCATATCTTGAACCCTCTGCGTAATCTTGCGTAGTTAATGATATGGTGTTTCACAACTTGCTTTCGACATTAAACTCCATGATGGTCGTGTGAGACACGCTCTAATCTTCTCCTTGGCGGCAAAACCCACAGGCTCGTTTGATGTGAAGCTTGAGTACGGACACGTGCTCTCTCTTTTTTTTAATTTTTTAATGAGACGCCCTTTTGACAGCTAACATAACTTAGCTTAATCCTTCTAGTCGCCAAGACTGGGCTCTTTTGGCAGCTAATGTGAACTTGAACCTTAGCTTGATTCTCCCAGCTGCCGGAACTGAGGTCTTTTGGTAGCAAACCTAGTCTCTACAAAACAGAGTTAACTACCACAAGCTGTTTTTTCAAAATTTTGAAATTAAGACTCAATAAATTTGATTTTTGACTTAGTAATGAAAAAATAAAATTTTGACTCAAACCTATCACCTAAAATAAAAGAAAACAGACTGGTTATTTTAGGAGATAACAGGTTTTCATTAAGAGAATAAGTGTTTCAAGAAGAAGATGGACAACATGTCTCAACTCTTGAGAAGCACAAGATCGAAGTTCCAGATGAACTAGAGAAGCCTATTGATTCCTCAGAACAATGTCATACTGCGTAGTTCCAAGGTGATATAACTTATGCTTTGAGTGCCAAAGTTATCTCATTTTATCATGTCTCTGATATAGATTTAATCTCTGATATATCAGAATCAGAAATATTAGAACCTTCCTTTGATGATTCTCCTCTCAGTCTACTAGATTCATCTCCCAAAAATTGTGATTTTTCACTAGATATTGACTTACCTTTGAGCAGCTCTTCGTCACAAGCTTGTATATATTATTTAGAAGATTGTTTGCAGGCTAATATGAATGTCATGACACATATAATACCACCATCCATACCATCTACTATACCTCTAAATAACCAAATACTATACAAATCCCAAGATCACTAATTGATTCCTCATTGGTCTCTTATGCAGTGATATTTATCTTACATGGTTTGAAGTCTTTCCTATCTTCCATTGGCTGGTTATCCATGTCCTTAGTCATATTTGGAATAATATTAAACATGTTTGGATATGTTCTAAACACTGATTGTTCAAATATTAAGCCCATCAATCATTCATATTTTTACACCTATTAGTTTTCCCCAGTTGTTCATAATTTTCCTAGTCTATCCCTATATCTTAATGGAGCCACTGAAGCCTTTGTATTTGTTGTTCCATATGCTAATTTTTCTGATATATTAGTGTTTTATCAGCCTCATATCAGATGTACATAGGTGCTACAACATATTGGAAGATTTACATGTGATTCACATCACAATTTTGCAGCTATTCAGGGAATTGGGTGTGAAATAAATTGCCTTATTTTTTGTACTCTTTGGGAAAGAGTATGCATAGATCTCTTTTCCATTTTAGATTATGTTTGCAGATCAGAGTTTGACAGTAGCAAGAAGCATTCAGATAATGCTCCTACTTCATCAGATGATGAGATACAAGGAGTCTCTCCTCTTCCTTCTTACAGGTTCTACACTCCAGCACATGATCATGGAGTTCATGATTTATTCAACAAGTCTTCCATCCAGAAGCAGTTCACTCAGTTGATTCGAGTGAATATAAGGATATGTTGAAGACATACATATTTCAAATTTTGTGCCTTTTCCTATCTTGAGGGAGGATTTTCCCCATGTGGTTTTGCCTCTTTCCTCACTTTTCTAGACATAATAATTGTTAAAGGGTGACCATAGCCTTGTTGATGCGCCCTATATGCATCCATATTTTTTGGCATACCATCATAAATTCAGACTTATAGGGGGGTGTAGGAATATATTAAACCCACTCACAACTTAGGATAAAATAATTAATCATTATTTGATTAATTATTCACCCACTAGCTTAATTAGTTGGCATCCACTTGCACCTTAAAGTCAATACATGCCATTTATATCCTAGGAATGAGGAATGATTTATTTCCAATTCTAGGTTGATCTTGACCACCTTTTGACCATCCATAATTAGTATACAGGACTTTACAGTAGATTCTGCTTTATTCTACTTTTTCTGCTTTTCCTGCTTTTCTATGGATAAGATAAAAGCTACTCAACTAGGAAACTGGGAGCTTTTGTTTCCAACCCATCCTCCATTAGTTTCTCTCCATTTTCTAGGATTAACATGTTTTTTCCATCTCCTTGACAACTCACTCATGCTTTTGCTAACTCGTGAGGTCCTTGATAGATTTGGTAAGTGCTTTATCCACCTATGAAGGTTTTCTATATTTTGGTAAGTCATCCTTTTTGAGCTTTATGAGTTGTTTCCATACAATTTGATTTTCCTATGATAGATGTACTATTTATGTACACTATTATTCATAATTATTCAATGGCAGGATACACATCAATATTCATCTCTTCATTCATGTGATTCAGTCTCTTTTCTTCTCTCTATTTTTCCTGTGTATGCTTGTGAGAATTCTTAGTAGCAAGATCTATTTCCTGTGCTTCTTCTTAGCATCATTGCTCATAGCATTGATCTATTATTTCTACATGTAGAAGATCCCATGAGTCCTTGTTCCCTGAAGAAAGTTAAGGATCCTTTTGGCTGCTCTCCAATGGATCTCATGAGGCTGATCCATGTATCTTGAAGCCACACTTACTGCACAAGAAATATCAGGTCTAGTATGTGGAAGATACAACAAGCATCCAATCAATTTCCTATATAGTGTATTGTTTACCATAGGCGAAGAATCAGCTTCTTCAAGCTTAACTCCTGAAAGGAAAGGATTCTTGCTTGGCTTGAAATCCTTCATATTGAATTTGTTCAGAAAATCCAAGGCATACTTGGATTGATGTACTTTGATTCCTTCTTTGGTTTGAGCAATCTTGAGCCCCAAGAATTGGCTCAATAAGCCCAAATCAGTCATTGAGAAGGCATGGTTCATTGCATCCTTCAAGGAAACAATTTCATCCTTTGAGCTTCCTGTAATGAGAAGGTCGTCAACATACAAAAAAATGATCACTAACGAACCATGAATCAGCTTCAAATAGACATTTGGATTTGATTTGCATCAAACAAAATTTAGTGATAGCAGAAAGCTATCAATCTTGGCATACCAAGCCCTGGGGGCTTGCTTAAGCCCATACGATGAATTTTTTATCCTGCACACAAGAGATGGGTTAGTAGCAAATCCTTGATGCTGCTACATGTAAATCTCTTCAGTGAGATATCCATTCAGGAAAGCACACTTCACATCCATGTGGTGTACCTCCCACTGCTTTGAGGCTGCAATGGCTAAGGCTAGCCTGATAGAGTCCATCTTTGCCACTGGTTCAAAGGTCTCATTGTAGTCTATGCCATGTACCTGTGAGTAGCCCTTGGCTACCAATATGGCCTTGTACTTTAAAGGTGAACCATCGGCAGCAAATTTGGTTTTGTAAACCCACTTACACTGAACTAGCTTCCTCCCTGGGGAAAGATCAACCAGCTCCCAAGTGTTGTTCTTCTGGAGTGAGATGAACTCTTGTTTCATGGTTGTTTGCCATCTTGGATCATTTGCTACATATTCATATGTATGTGGTTCTAATTCAACCATCAGATAGCATTTCTCTGCAAACATAGGATCTTTCATGCACAGAACACTCTCAAACTGAGATCTAGTCCTCCTAGGATCATTAGGATTTCCAGCTAGTTCTCCAGCTGCATGAATGGTCTTGGCTGCCCATTTTGGTCTTGTAGGAATATTAGGATCTGCAATCAAATATCATTATTAGAAATATCAGAATCAGCATGTTCAACTATCTCCACTTACATTCATAGGTTTTGATGGTGAAGAGGATTCTCCAATTTCCACTACTGCTAGGGGCTCTTCTTGAAACTGAACACACCTTTCAATGAAGGATTTGTTTTTGCTCAAATTGATCAGCTTGTACCCTTTTGAATCTTTAGAGTGACCAACAAATAGACACTCTTGGCTTTGGGGCCGCAAAGCCTTCCTCTTTTCTGTTGGAATTCTAGCCCAAGCCCTTGAGCCAAAAATCCTGAAATGGGTCACATCTGGCTTGTGCCCACTCCATGTTTCGAAAAGAGTCATACCATCAAGATGTTTATGAGGCACCCTATTTTGGATATAGGCTGCACATTTTATAGCTTAGGCCCAAAAATTTGGTGGCAAATTCTTAGCCTCCATCATGCAGGTTGCCATCTCTTCCAGTGATCTGTTCTTCCTCTCAGCAACACCATTCTGCTGTGGTGTGTAAGGGATAGAATGTTGCATCTGAATACCTGCATTTGCACAATATTGAATGAAGTCAGAATTGACATACTCACCACCATTTTCAGATATGAGGACCTTGAGTTTCCTCCCAGAATGGTTTTCAACCAAAGCCTTAAAGACTTTGAAGAGGCCAAAAACTTCAGACTTGTGTTTCAGGAAGTAAACCCAGCAATACGTGGAAAAGTCATCTATGAATGTCAATGCATATGTGGCCTGACTCATTGACATATGAGGAAATGGGCCAGCAACATCATTGTAGATCAACTCAAGAGGTGCAGAGGTTCTCTCATGACTAGCTTTCTCAAATTTATGCTCTGGCTGTTTTCCTAAGATGCAACCTTGACAAACTCCTTTGGAAAACTAAATCTTTGGTAATCCTATGACCATTTCCTTTTCACTAAGATCAGAAAGATACTTGTAATTAAGGTGGTCAAATCTTTCATGCCAAAGCTTGCTTGCCTCATTAGCATGAATCAGAAGAGTAGAGGGGTTTGAGTAGGGTAGGAAGTGTGAGAACATGTATACCTTCAAAGTATGATTTGCAACTCCTTTTGCAATGACTTTACCACTTGAGATATCTTTGATCTCAACTTCATCAGGGGAGAATATGACCTTCTTTGGAGACCCTATGTGGGTCATCTAATATACTGATAAGAGGTTAGAGGCAAGACTTGGAACATACAATACATTGCTGAACTTACCATGGTCAAGATCAATCCTCCCTTTGCCCAAAATTTTAGTGAGAGAGTCATCTCCCAGTACTATTGGTAGACCTTTCGACATGTCAAGTGAGGTGAATGCCTCCTTGGTCGAAACCATATGCCTTGAAGCTCCATAATCAATGATGAAACTAGGTGAGCTTGATGTGCCAGCAACCAATGCATGAACTCTCTCTCTATCTTCTGAATTTGATCCTCCTTCACTTTTCTTTGAGCTATCTGGAAGGGAGATGCCATTCTTCTCCAGGAGTCGGGTCAGCGTGTCTATTTGCTTCTTCATGCAGGAGCTTTCAGAATGATTGCCCTTACTACAGTATGCACACTTGCTCATTTCTCCTTTGTTCTTCTTCTTCTGGGGGTTCTTCTTGGAACCTTGAAGCTCATATGGAGACTTTTTCTTGTATCTCTTTTGCTCAGGTGACTTTTTAGATTTCTTCTTTCTTTTTGAATCCACCGTCAAATCTCCAGCAACCAGAGCTCGGTATTTGGATGGTTTGATGGTGCCCATCATCACCAATTTATCTTGTTCTTGTGTGAGAGATTCCATGAAATCTGCAAGGCTAAGCATTTTCCAGGCTTGAGCTGTCAACTTTGTGGCATAGAAGGTTGATACAAACACTAAATAGTCAAGGCCAAGCTTTGAGAGTATGGCCAAAACCATTTCTTCATCCTTCTTTTCGATCCCACATTGTTTTAGCTGCAAAACAAGTGCTTTGAACTTGGAAAAATAGAGTTGCAGGGATTCAAAGCTATTGGGACTCAGGGAGATCAATTCATTTTCAATTTGATGTCCCCTCATCTCATCTATCTTACCAAAAATATCAACAAGATTCTCCCATACTTCATTCGATGATGTCAATCCAGCAAGATGGAAAAGGAGGTCTCTGGATATGCTTAGACATAGGAGACCATAGGCCTCATCCCTCCTGTTGTGCCATTTAATCTTCTCTGCAGCTGCATTGGGCTCTGCTTCTATTTCTATAGTCACTCTGTAGATTCCTTTTGCTCTCAACAGTATCTCCATCTCTTCTTTCCATTCAAAGAAGTTAAATGGAGTCAAGATGATCTTCTGAGATTGATCCATAGCTCAGAAATTGTCCCGTCAGTCAGTAGAATGCTCCCAGTCAATGATGTCGAACCTGCAATAGAAATTGGAAAGAGAAAAATCAATCTACAAAGGCTTTGATACCATTTGGAAATTGAACCCAGGTGTTAGAACAATTACACTCACAAAAATTTCCAATTACACATGCAAATTACTCACAAAAGGAGACTGAATATGGAGTAGAACACTAATCTGTATTAAATAAGTGTATAATATCCAACTTTGTGAAGTCATAGGCTTCCACAATAAATAATTACATGAGATATTCAAATGCATAAGGATGCCATTCAAATTTAGTCAAAAGCAGGCTTACTAAATCTAAGCAAATCCCCCATAGGTCCATAAAGCAGTTTCCAAAACTATCTAGGATCTCACGAATTGGAAAAATCAATTAGGCAAGCTAATAGGTGGTGGAAGGAAAAATCATACATGCTTTTCATAGGAGAAAAGAGTGGAGGATTATGAGGACAAAAAACAAGTTAACTTCACCTAGTCAAACTTTCTCAATTGCCTTAAAACTCAGAAAAAAAAGGCAATAAAGCAGAAAAAGTAGACATGCGGTAGAGAGGCCAGGAATAAAGCAGATTTGATTCCAAGAGGTTTCCCAAGCACTCCATGACTCAAATTTAGCAAGTTTGACCACTATGGATGTGTGGAGGACAACTTGCATAAGGTGGAATATGGAAACTAGGCAAATAAGACAAAAATTGGATTAATTAATGTCTAAGGTAGCTAACTATGGGTTGATTATTCTAACATCTCCCAGAAAGAAGGAAGAGTTATGAAGAAACTTTTGCACCTATAGCCAAATACACTTCCATCATATCAATACTTGCTTTGGCTGCAGTAACGGAGTGGAAGATGGACCAGATGGATGTCAAGACTGCTTTCTTGAATGGTGTAGTGGAAGAGGAAGTGTATGTGAAGTAGCCACTCAGTTTTGAGACACATGACAAGGAAACTCATGTGTGTAAATTGAAGAAAGACCTGTACAGTTTGAAACAGGAACCCAGGACATGGTGTGGCAGGACCGACAAATTCCTAACTAGTTTGGTCTTTTCCAAGAGTAAAGCAGATTCCAACCTTTACTACAAGGTTGAAGAACGGAACCCAGTGATACTCCTAGTATATGTAGATGATTTGTTTGTAACAAGTGAGGATGGGTTGATTGCTAACATGAAGAGGAAGCTTACTATTGAGTTCGAGATGAAGGACTTGGGTATGATGCAATTCTTTCTAGGCATGGAGGTGTGGCAAAATCCAAATGGAATCTCCCTAGGGCAAGGTAAGTATGCAGTAGAGATCCTAAAGAGGTTCGGGATGATGGAATACAAGGCAATGACCACATCTATAGCATCAAACCTAAAGCTATTGACTGATGCTTCATCAAAGTTGGTTGATGCTATGATGTATCATTAGATGATTGGGCCCTTGATGTACTTGACAAATACGAGACTAGATATTTTATTTTCTATGGACACATTGAGCCAATTCCTAACAGATCCGAGACATGTTGACCTAATTGCTGCAAAGCATATTCTGAGGTAACTAAATGGTACAATCGATTATGGGCTCAAGTATGAGGTGAATAAAAATATTAACCTAGAGGGTCATGTTGATTCATATTTTTCAGGCAGTGCCATTGATAGGAAGATCACTTCAAGGTGTTTCTTTAGTATGGGATCAGGTGTGATCTCTTGGTTTAGCAGGAATCAATCATGTGTGGCACTAAGTACAGTCGAAGCAGAGTATGTCGCAGCTTGTTCGGCTAGTTGTGAGGTAGTGTGGCTAAGGAAGATACTATCTGATTTGTTTGATCTCCAGTTGGATGCTACTTGTATATATTGCAACAACCAAAGTTGTGTGAAGTTGTAGGAGAACCCGGTGTTCCATGACAAGTTGAAGCATATCAAGATCAAATATCACTATATCAGATATATGGTGTAGAGAGGATCAGTGAAGCTCCAATATGTTACGACGGACGAGCAGATAGTTGATGTGTTGACCAAGCCATTAGCCAGAGTGAAGTTTGAGTACTTCAGGGAGAAGATGGGTGTTCTCCAGATCGAGGTTCCTTCCAAGGGGAAGTGATGAGTCTGTGAGCCCTTTTGACATGGTGGTAGGATTGGTTCATCCCATGGTCAGATGTAAGTGTTGGGCCTTTATGACTGGGTCAGATATAAGTGTTGGGCCTTTATGACTGGGTCAGATGTAATTGTTGGGCCTTTCCTCGGATGATGGATACCATGCCAGAGGATGTAAGTGTTGGGCCTTTGCTCAGATGGTAGATGGTGTGTCCTACCATGCCATTGGATGTAAGTGTTGGTCCTTTCTGACTGGGTCAAATATAAGTGTTGGGTATTTCTGATTGGGTTAGATGTAAGTGTAGGTCCTTTCCTTAAATGGTAGATACCATGCAAGAGGATTTAAGTTCTAGGCCTTTCCTTGGATAGTAGATGGTGTGTCCTACCATGTCGGAGGATGTAAGTGCTGGGACTTTCTGACTGGGCCAGATATAAGTGTTGGGCCTTTTTTGACTCGGTCAAATGTAAGTGTTGGGAATTTTCTCGGATGGTAGATACCATGTCGGAGGATGTAAGTGTTGGGCCTTTTCTCAGATGGTAGATGGTGTGTCCTACCATGTTGAAGGATGTAAGAAATGGACCTTTCTAACTAGGTCAGATATAACTGTTGGGACTTTTTGACATGGTGACAAGCTAGGCCTCCCATGGTCAGATATAAGTGTTGGGCAGGCCTTTCTAACATGGATGTTGGATGTGTTCCTCCCATGGTCAGATATAAGTGCTGAAGAAGATGAAGACCTACATGGATGCTAGGCCTACAACCAACATGAAAAAGGGATGGCTCTGTAGAACTTTTTGTGACGAGTAGAATCGAGAGATCCCACCATTTGATCGAGATAGTGGAGCAGTGATGATCCAGCTTTAATGATGATCCAGTGATGATACAGCTTTGATGATGATCCAGTGATGATCCAGCTTTTATGATGATCCAGAGAAGAAGACTTGTGCTGATGAATTATGTCAAGAGAATACCTTCCTAGTTAAGAGGGAGTGTTGATGTATTTGTAACTTCAAAATGTATTCACTTGTATATTTCATATATTGTATTTCATTGGTCCCCGATGTTCCTATTGGGAGATTCATTAATGTAATCAAGTCATGTAAAGTCATAGAGATTAACCCTCCTTTGTAAGTTGGGGGGTAAATTCCCCATAGTTGTGGGGCAATAGGGTTATTAGACTCTCCTAGAGAAGTCGGCCCTAGTAAGTTATTGGCAAGTTGGAAAATAGTATAAATAGAGAGTGAGCCTCTCTATCTGATACACACACTCACCCAACTATAGCGCATAGGTGAGAGAGAAGAAGATCACTCAAGTGAGAGAGAGAGAGAGAGAGAATAGTTGTTGGACATTATCTTTTTGTCTTTAGGTTTTACTATTGCCATTGGTGCTCATTCTATCTCTGAGGAAGTTGCGGGGTTTTCTAATTTATGGTTTCCTCAAGGAAAATCTTTGTGTCTATTGTCTCTTGTGATTGATTGCTGTGCATGTTATTCTCTGATATAAGATCCTAGATCATATTACTTAAATGATAAAAATCTAACAAATAGTCGACAAGGGAGTCTAACTACTCAGAAATTTCCCCAAGTGTATCACGAGTTAATATAATGACTAGAACATACATTAAGTTGTTGATATTAATGGAAATGGGTTGGAAGACACAGAGCAACATTGGTTTCTCTATGAAGTCGTATGGACTGTGTGATAGGTTCTATATGAAGATATAAAGAAAGAAAATATGGTCACGAATCTACGAGGTCATGTGCTAGACTAGTACATGAATTTTTCTATCATGTTAGTAGTAGTTGCATAGAAAACACTCAACCAGATTCAAGTTGGAATGATAGATGAATTCAAAAATTTGAAATCTGAGTCGCAATGCATTACAGAGTAAATAAATCAAGAAGTTACCTATAGATTTTGTCTGGGAATTTGACCATAGATTCAAGACATTAATGGCCAAAGTAAGCTTCCATATGTCATATGTACAACACAAGGAATGGTCCATTTCGGCATTGTTGCCACACATTCGGATTCTATTTATGTAACAAAAGATTGTGTCGAAAACAGAAGCTATGGAAATATAAATGAAGCTAGAATCCTCACCAATTGGAGAAACTAGTGCAGGAATGATGCACATTCAGTTGCAACTGGATAACCTTGCACTGCAACTCTAGGACATCAAAAATGCAAAGAGGTTCAAGAAGAACTATGGTGTATAAGATGTAGAACAAAAGGACACCATAAATATAAGAGTTTGGCACACATGAACTATGTCACAACAGGAGCGTCAAACCCGATAAACAACCAAGGGATGCCTTGGTGTAGAATATTTCAAATTAGAGGCCATTGTTCGGAAGAGTGTTTTTATTTACAGAAGATTGTAAGTACACCAGCTAGTTTGTATTGTAAATTTTCTAAATATGTAGGACATGATGAGAAAGATTCCAGAGCTTTCCAGCTGTTACAAAATAAGACGGTGGATACCTACTTGATGAAGAGTGATGAGAAGACGCAAGATGAATGAGCACAAGATCAATACCATCCTACTCAATATCCATCAGCACAATTTCAACAACTGCAATATCCTTGGCCGCAATATCAACAAAATCAGTATCCTCCACATCAACACTACCCTCAACCTTGGGGGTGAAAATTTTCGAGGTCTATGACAACAACAATGAGGAGGAGGAGGATTTGGTCAAGGAAGAGGCCAAGTCATATGTTATAACTATGGACAACCAGGACAATTTTCTCAATATTGTGCAAATCCTTCGAAGACTTGTTCATATTGTAAAGAATTTGATCATACTATAGAACAATGTCCACAATTGATTGTGATGTGGCAAGATCAAAATGTGGGAAATCGAAAACCTGTGCAAAATCCGATCAAATCCCAATCAGAACATCTAGATGATTCTTGCCTAGCCAAGGGAAGCAAAAATAGTTGTTGTCATAAGACTCAGGTGTTGCGACTGGAGAAAACTAGGACGCACACCATGGACAACCATAGGTGCGACCGATGGTAAAAAAGAAAGTATCATTCAATGTCCAGAAAGAGAAGGAAGTATTCTTCGATGTCTGACTAGAATTCTTCGACACAAATCAAGCATTGACATCTGGACAAGTAGTAGTGATGCCTGAGAGGTTCAATTAAATACTCCAGAAGCAACCGATGATAAAGGTTAGTAAGCTCAAAGAATTTTTCAAAAGTTGCTTAGCACTAATCCATGATAAATATGTTGTCATATAATTGACAACACTCATACAAGAGACTCTAGTAGAGTTGTGACCTGAAAGAAGAGTTAACCATGTTGAGAAAAGTTTAAAAATTGGTCACGAGTTGCAAATAACTACGCATATAGGAGACTATGACATGGATTATTTAATTTTAGATATGGGAATCGATGTCAATATCTTGACAAGGAATACATGGGAAATCATGAACAACCCACAATTGTATTGGTCTCTCGTTCAATTAAATCTAGAAAATCAAGCAAAGGTTCTACCCATTAGCCAATTGAATCAAGTACCTGTTAAGGTAGAAGGTCTACGAACATATGCATATTTTGAAGCGATCGACATTGTCGATGATATAAACCCATATCCTGCACTTCTGGGGATTGAGTGGGCAATAGACAACTAGACCATCATAAATTTCAAGCAAAGAATATTGTCATTTGAATATTCAGAGATAAGGGTGGTCACGCCAATTGATCCACTGGAAGGATAGAGATATGTTGAACCAGTAAATAGTGAAGGACAAGGTGATTACCTGTATTACATATGTAATATTATGTCCTCTTGATATGACTATATAAATCCAACATTTGATGGAAAGCTGAGTTAGAGGAGTGTTAGATCATGTACATCTAATTCTGGTGAAGCATTAGAAAATTGGCGTAATCGGATGCAAGAATTTTCCATGAGATTATGTGAAATAATTACAATATCTGTGTGATGGGTAGGAGCTAAGACAAGTGAGATACCTAGATATGAAGGTTTTCCTAAGCTTGCATCTTTCCTAGCATAATTTGAACCAAAAGAAATAGAATCTGTTATAGCTGATTTTACCACACATGGTGAATCACACTTTTATGGCCTTCCCTGTCCCTATGCAGACTCCTTAGACCCCATGGACCATTTTTGTTCCTTTGATGTTTCCAAGATCATCCCTAAAAACATGATTAAATTTCCATATGTGACTTTTAAACCCTTTATCACGTATATACACTGGTTTGACCCCTAAAACCCGCATACATCAAGATGTGTGCAAAAGGCCAAATTCTTTTGGAGTTTTCCTTGATGTGGATCCGACTTACTTGTCTCCTAGCCTTCCATATGCCTTGAGATCACTGGAATTCAACCTTTCATTACCCCATTGAAGATCCATATAAGGAACCCTTTGGATACATTGAAGGCATAAGAAATTGAGAGCAAGAGAACTATAGTCCATTGTTGCCGGAACTTGTGCTTGAGTCTGCATCACCTTTGTCCCTTGGAGAACTTTTGTGTTCTTCCCAAGCTTTCCTTTTGCTTGTGAGCTTGCTATCGAGAGATGGAGGATTGAAGTGGTGGAGGGCCAAGTGGGGGACTCGGTTTCTCCAATTCACCGACATGCCGACAGAGGTTGTATTCATTGTAATCTCTGATTTTATATTAATAGAAATATCTTTTCCTTTCAAATAATATGTGTTTGAATGAATATTTTATCCATGGATGATTTCAAATGATTATATGTTATTGATTATATATGCTAGAGTAGAGCTAACACAATTATATATAGCATGCTTGTCTTGTTTATTGAATGTTGAGGAAGCAATTTATCAATTCAAGCTGGAGTTGGAAAGCTCAACGGACATCTCGTCAACCGTCCAGAATAAGGTACGAATCGAGATCCTTTAGTGTTAGTTGTTTGGTTTATCTTGCATATAGGAAAGGATTGATTTCTAGAGTTAAGTTGTCTATTATGGTACCCCAAGCCATAGGAATTTCTCTCCGTAACAGAATTGGCGACTCTGCTAGGGAGTTCCTAGTACTTGTCTTTTGGGGGTTTTTATCGGCATTCAATGTTCTTGAATTGCTCTTATTTATCTGTTTCTGTATCGGGTATGGGGGCATGTTTTCCTAGTAGTGTCTGATTGGTGTGAAGTTTGTCTCAGCTTGTCTATTTACCTTTATTTTTAGACATTTCTCTTCATGTACGCAAGTTTTTAATTCACAGTCACGTATACACACGACTTTGACGGCTATATCCACGTAAATACGTGGGTTTACTGTGAACAGTCACGTATGCCCTTAGGTTTTCCTTCCAGAGGAAGATTGATTGTTGTTGGGTGAATTTTGATGATTGTTGAGTCTCCTTTGACACTGCTAGAGTCTGTATACACCTTTCTTTTTTACTAGAGACACATTTTTTAGGGTAAATTTCTTTTTTAAGAATGTTCTTGTCATTGCATTTTCGATTTTTTGTTTTGGGATTAGTGCATTAGATTTATTTTACCTTATTACTTTGTGTGAGTGTTGTTTGATTGTGCTTGCTGAGTCTGGGGGTAGTAGAATCATTCTTTTGCTTTAGTATCTCATTTTCATTCAAAAAATCCAAAAATATTTTCTTCTTTGCATCATTTTGCATTGCACTTTGCATTTTGCATGGTAGTTGCACTAGATTTCCTTAGAGTATTAGTCAAAATTTCATATAGGAATGATTGCATTTGTCATTTGAAGAAAAAATTTGCATTTTGCGTAGTAGCATGCCTTGTTTTTCATTCGACACAATGCATTTGCATTGATTGTTAGGTGTGCATTTTTCTTCATGTTGCGTCATAACACGATTGGTTGCACGGCCATCTACATTTTTTGAGTAATAAATCCAATTAAAATCAACGCTTAATTAAAATGGATTACATTATTTTCTTTGATAGGGTACACTGACAAGGTTAGGTTTTAGGGTCTTGGAATAGTTCATTGTGAATAAATTCTCCAATACCACTAAACAACAACATGTATGTGTCTATCCAGGTGAGAGTGTGAAGTTCCTTGGTATAATTAGTGTTTCTCAGGATCCTCCTCTTACAAAGGATTTAAGCACGAGGCACTATGAGCGGTTATTGATTGGGATGACCCCTAGTCATAACTAAGTAGCATCGAAGATATTTCCAGGATTGTATTCATATTTGGGGGATCTTTCGAGAGTTTAGGGCTTTGCTACCCTACCCATACGATCAATCTTGCCTGCGACTGTCTGCCTGAGCATTGATTATATTGAGGTGACCTTAGTTTCCTTACCTAGGATATTGAGGGGGTACTTTGCAGGGTTTATTTTGCAGGTGTCCCAACCAAGTTAGAGTCGGACAACACAGTCGCTTTACATGTTAAAGATGAGGGCTAGAATAATTGGTTACAAACCTCTGCTTGTTGTGTATGGGAGTCTCAAGCCTCTCCTAGGCGAGACATACCTGCTTCATTCGGGAGCTCACTTATCCTACCCTTGATTACTTTTGATTGGCTTTAGATTTTATTGGTGTATTCTCTTTGCACGTTAGCTTGCCTAGGGTTTGCATAATTAGAGAGTCTTTTGCATTTTTTGAGTCATTATGGATTCAAGTGCGACTCCTTGCCATTCTTGTCATTTAGTAGGACTTCTGCCTTCTACATCTCCTCCTCCTTTGGGAGAGAGAAATAGATGGTCCAAGTGGACTACTTCGCACATTGATTCACACACGATGGGAGATCATGAAGATGAAATTCCTGAGCTACCTTCTTCACTCCATGAGGTTGAAGAAGAAGAGCCTACCCCTACATATGATCCTTTAGCTGATATACCTACACACTTTGGGTATGATCCTTTACATGATAGACCTACCTACTCCAGGTATGATCCCTCATTCACGGGTCGCCATTATTGGTTGCCGGACGACGAGACTCATCATGAACCTACAAGCACTAGTTATGGTAGTTATGATATGTCTAGCATTCCTACACATGATTCAGTATCGCATGCCGAGTTAGAGTTTGAACCTAACAATATGCCTGGGGGCATTCCTAGTCACTTCCATGTGGAGATATTTGGGAACTCGATTCATATTGCACCCTCCATCCTGGCGATGGAGGTCACATCACATGTTTGTCCTAGACCTAGTGCTAGTAGTCCCATTCAGATACCATAACCTAAACGAGTGACCGTAGGAAACACCACATATATAATTTCACATGTCCCTTCATCCTCTATGCCTATCTCTTTGAATGCTATTCCTCCCCAACATTCATGTGGTCCTTCAAGATGGAATGTTGTTAGGAGTCATGTGCATACTAGTGCTACTCGTGTAGTTGTGTCTCAAACTCAAGTACCTCCTGTTGTATCGAGGGTTCGTATTCCTACTTCTAGAGGTCATATTCCTACTTCTAGAATGTCTATTCCTACCTACGGAGTTTCTCATGGGGATTTTTATGGACCATATTATGGACTGCAGTATGCATAGATTTATTCACCTTATAGGTACAGGTATCAACAACCCACTTACTCTTCGAATTATGGATTTGTATCCCCACATAGTCAAGGTACACCACATATGGTGCTCCCATGCCACCCTACACGGGTCAAATGGGAGGAGGGCACTATGGCCAAGGCCATGGTGGTTACGGTAATAAGCCTTATGTGAACCAAAATTATCAGGGGGCAGGGCATCGACCTGCTCATCCTAGGCTCCCTTTCCTCGCAATGCTAAATCTTCCTGACTTGTCGAGACTAACGAACGATCCTGTATCTCATGAATCGGCTTGGCTGGCTGTCCCTAATAAGCTTCCCTCAAACATCCCCAAGTTTGAGGGAAAACCAGGAGAATATTTGAGTGAACATGTTACTACATTTTATCTATGGTGCTCTTCAAATTGCTTACACGAAGATTCAATCCGTTTAAGGCTGTTTCAATGCACCCTTACAGGGCCTGCCACGAAATGGTATATAGAGTTACCTAGGGGGCAATTCACATTATTGATGACCTAGCTATGACTTTTCTCAACCGCTTCCAGCTACCAGTGCGTTAAGACATTGGTACGGAACCCTTGTCGAAATTTCAGCAAGATAAAGCCACACATATCTTGGACCATATCCAAGAGTGTCGTAGATGGAAGAGATTGATTAAATCCTTCATACTGATGGAGATTCTCCTCGAATGGTTCCTTAAATAGTTACTACCTTATATAGCGAAGGATGTTTCTACATCCGGAGTTTAGAACGAGGAACAAGCCATTTTTAGGGTGCAGGAATTAGACTTGATTTATGCTCAATATGGTTTGTTATATGAGATCATTCCTAATGCTTTACATTCTAGTTTCGACTCTAAGGTGAAAGTGGGACCAAATTCCAATGGCATTGTTGGTTGTACGAGTGCCAATCCTATGGATTTGGTTGTGAAATAGGTTAGCCAATTATATATCAACCAATCTACCTCGGGACAAGCCACGACTTCATCTCAACCCACCCAAACGGTGAGTGTGCTTTCAGTGCAATTGTAAAACCAAAAGGGTAACCAACAACCCAGAAGGAATAAAAAGAGGGGTAAGAACAATCGTAAGGGTGGGAATAGGAATGAAAATTCCAACTCTAATGACAAGAACGCCCAAAATGTTGGGGGGGACAAGTAGCCTAAACATAAGGTTAAGTTTCCTTGCAAAGTTGTGTAAGGAGGACCACCTCACTCACTTGTGCCCTTGAATTGATGAAGCCTCAAGATTCATAGCACAAGGCCCAGCTGTGCTGACCAACCCTTTACCTCATAATCAAAACATGAACTTGAGGACCCATGATCAGTCTAGTGGTGATCAAGATCCGCCGAAGACTAGTGGTCATGGTTGCATCAACATGGTCCATGCTACTAAGGTTGTGACTCGTGTGAAGGACTATGGTTCGTCACAAATCAACCTTGGAAATGAACCTGACCCACCTGAGAGTCCTTTGCATATTGCAAAACCTATGGATAAACCTGGAGTTTCACCTCACATTCCTAAGGGAGTCCTTAAGCGTTCGGGGCACAATCTTAATTCCCAAGCCACCCAGAACTATTCTGTTGTCGAGGAAATGGGCCACACTCCTTGTGCGATGTCTGCACTTGAAGTAATTCAGAGTTTTCCTTTACAAAGGAAGGATTTGCTTTATTCCCTAGGTGTGAATGATGATAATTCTTCCTCCGTGATCAAATTTGAAACCGGGGAACTTCAGCCTCACTTTCCTTACTATGTGTCTCTCTTGATTCACGTTGAATGTCTTAACATGATCATCAAATGCACTGTGATTGACAAAGGTGATCCTGCTTCCGTGATGTCTTTGGCGTGTTTGAAGGGTTTGGGTTCCCCCGAGTTGTCTGAAACCGGTACCATGTTGACTACTTTCAATGGAAGATCGCTTCAACCATATGACATTCTTCCTTCTCTTAAATTTCGTTTGGGAGGGAAGACCGTTGCGATAGAGATCGAGGTGGTTGATGCTCCCCTTGACTACAATTTGTTGCTGGGTAGGAATTGGATGTATAGTATGCAAGCCGTAGCTTCTTCTCTATTTTGAGTTGTATGCTTTCCATTTAATGGGAAGATAGTTACGATTGATCAAACGTCATTCAAGAATCTGTTGATTACTACATCTTCAGGAGCTTTCATCCCGATTGTAGAGCACTCTTAGCTGGAAACTGGGAGAGTGGGTGTTGGCATGTATCCATCTCTTATGGAAAGATTTAGTTTTCCTGCATCTATCCTTATGATAGGGTCTAGTTCTGGTGAGGCTTAGTCATCGATAAGATCAGTGTCTTTTTGCACAACCTATAGGGAAGATCCTTGGATTCTTCCTACACCGAGTCCTTCGAGTGAGCCCATCGAGATGTACATGCCATTTCCTGCAACTATGATAGCTTATCAAGCTAATCTTCCATGTGTTGTAGAGCCTAGTCCTTCCTCTTCGTAGATGGAGGAGGAGGACACATATGTATTGCCTACATGGGCAGTTCAGTCTTCTCACACACATGACTGCCTTGATAGTGTTTTTCCTTTAGATGAGGCTATTATTGAGGCTATGTCTGGGGTTGAGAAACCTTGGGAAGAGTTGCATCATAGATCTTATTTTCTTCCCCATCTTGATTGTTTGGAGTGTGAAGACTATAGGGGGATTCTTAGTGAGAGAATTGGTAGTCCCATGGTTCCATTGAGCTCTCCCGGTCCGATGGCTGATGGAAACATCGTGAATATATCTCCTACCATCTCTATCAATATCTCTCGTGATCTTGGCAAGATTGAGAATGTCTATATTGGGGCAGAATGTTCCCATGCTGAGATTTAGGAGTATACCGAGTTGTTCAAAGAATTTCGTGATGTATTTTCTTGGTCATACGAAGAAATGCCAAGTATCAACCCTTGCATTGTTGAAGATGAGATTAAAACTTATCCTAATGCTAAGCCTATTTGACAACGCTTCCATGTGGTGAATCCTAGGAAAGCACCCGTGATTAAGGCTAAGATAGAAAAGTTGTTGAATGTCGGTTTTATCTATCCCGTTCCCTTGACGGAGTGGGTTTCAAATCTCGTTCCAATTCATAATAAGTAGGGAACGATCTGTATATGCACTGATTTCCATGACTTGAATCGTGGCTGTCCTAAAGATAATTTTTCCACACCATTTATCGATCAGATTTTGGATGAGTGTGTGGGAAGCGAGGTATTTTTTTTATGGACGGATTTTTTGGATACAATCAGATACAGATCAAACCCGAGGACCAACATAAGATTTCCTTTGTTTGTCCTTGGGGAACCTTTGTATATCGGAAGATACCTTTTGGCCTTAAAAACGTCGAAGCCACTTTTCAGCGGGCTATGATCTTGATCTTCCATGATCTCAAATTGATTATTGAAGTCTTTTGGGATGACCTTGCTGCTCATTCTCGCATGAGAATGCATCATTCCTACCATTTGAGATTAGTGTTCGAAAGGTGCCACCATTAATTGGTTAGGTTAAATCCTCACAAGTGCATATTTTGCATGAAGTCTGGTCGCTTATTAGCGTTCATTTTCTCCAAAGAGGGTATAAGAGTTGACCCTTTGAAGGTTGAGGCAATACTTCAATTGTCTCCCCTAAGAAACATTAGACATCTTCAATGTTTGCAAGGCATGGCAAAATTCTTACAGAGATTCGTCATGAATTTCGCCAATTTGACTAGAGGCTTTATGCGTCTTTTGAATAAGGACACTACCTTTTGCTAGGATGAGCGAGCCCAGGATTCCTTTGATGCGCTTAAGAGATCCCTAGCATCGGCCCCGGTGATTAGTCCACCCAACTATAGCCATGACTTTCTACTTTATGTGGCTGCGTCCATGGAGATGATTGGCATGGTTTTGGTTCAAGAGGATGAGGAGCTCCAAGAGCATGTCATATATTATCTGATCCGGAACCTTATAGATGTGGATATCCATTATTCCCATGTGGAGAATCTTTCCTTAGCTACCGTTCATGCGGTTCAAAGATTGAGACACTCTATTCTTCTTCACCAAACCTTGGTGGTTTCCCATGTCAATCCATTTAAGTTCGTCCTCACTAGAAGGATGATAGGGGGAAAGTATAATAAATGGATTGTCATCCTACAAGAATTCGATCTCGAGTTTGTTTTGGAAAAAATGAAGAAATTGTTGATTTTTGCAGAGCTTATATCTGATTTCCCGAGCGAGGAGGAGGAGGAGGCCTGTGAAGATACATTTTTCAATGAGCACATCTTCTTGATCTCAACTTTGGATCCATGGTATGGAGACATTATCATATATTTACAAACATTGAAGGTCCCTACTCACCTTTCACAGGATGAATGACGACAATTACATCACGTATCCAAGAATTACCTCATAGTGGATAACACATTGTACCGCCATGGGGTAGATTCCATTTTATGTCATTGTTTAACTCATGAGGAGGCTGAGCTTGTGCTGAATGATTGCCATAGAGGGGTGTGTGGTGGTCATTTATCTAGGCTTTCTACAGCCCAAAAAATCCTGAGAGCAGGTTGTTTCTGGCTGTTGATCTTTAAAGATTGTGTCAATGTGGTCAAGAAGTGCCACCCTTGCTAGGTGTTTGCACATAATATGCGCTCACGTACTACCCTGTTACATCCCATTATCACCGCAGGTCCCTTCACTAAGTGGGGGCTTGATTTCATGGATTACAACCTAGATTCAGTTGGGGGGCATCATCATATCATCGTGGCTGTTGACTACTTCACGAAATGGGCTGAGGCTATGCCTACAGTTAAATTGGACTGTGAGACAACCGCACACTTCGTATTCAACCAGATTATTAATCAGTTTGGTATTCTGAAATGGGCTAAGGCTATGCCTATAGTTAAATTCGACTGTGAGACAACCGCACACTTCGTATTCAACCTGATTATTACTCAGTTTGGTATTCTGAAAAAGCTTGTCAGTGACCATGGTAGGCACTTTCAGAATTGCATGATGGAAGAGTTGGCCTTGAAGTTAGGGTATAAGCAAGAGCATTCTTCTTCTTATTACCCTCAAGCGAATGGACAAGTTGAAGCAGTGAACAAATCACTCAAGTCTATTATCTAATGAATCGTTGTACAAAGTAAGACCAATTGGCATATTATGTTATATCCTGCTTTATGGGCTTATAGGACCACAGTTAAGACTACCACTGGTTTTTCTCCATATCAGCTTGTACATGGAGTGGAGTCTGTATTGTCGATTGAGTGTGAAATCCCTTATTTGAAGCTAGCCACAGATCTCTTACCAAACACTTCCCCGTTGGAGGAGCGTTTGGTCCATTTAGAGAAGCTTGATGAGCAACCCCGAGATGTTTTAGTGGCTCTAGAAGTGAATAAGTGTCACATCAAGGTCCAGTAGGATAAATCTATCCATCCAAGGAGGTTTAGTGAAGGATATTTGGTCCTTTTGTGGGATCAAGATAAATAACCCTTGGGGGCAGGAAAATTCAACCCCATGTGGCATGGTCCTTACGTGGTTAAACGTGTGTTAGAGAAGGGTGCTTATGAGCTAGTATATTACGAGGGGATGGCCTTGGCGAAGCCTAGAAATGAGCTCTATATTAAAAAGTACTATGCATAATTTTCAGCTAGGGCTGACTATTGTATATTATTATACAGCATTTTGCATAGTTATATTTTTCTTATGGTGACCGGGTTTGTTGATTAGCTTCTGTTTCTTATGGCAGATGTCAATGGAGTCTTCCATCTATATAGGATTCATGAATGGTGCAATCCATCACACTCAACACTCAGCCTCTACTGCTTGGGTGATTTATACTCCTATGGGTCAGGTATTGTCTTCAGGAGGCATATGTTTACGGCCCTCTATGGGATGCCATTTCACATGGTGTTCTCTATCTTGAGGTACGTCTTGATTCAGAGTTAATAGTGTCACAGCTTAATGGTTTGTATCATGTTAGAGATCCAACATTATTACGGAGATTCTTACGTGTGATATTGTTAGAACGACAATTTGACAACATAACATACATACATGTTCCAAGAATTATAATCAAGTTGCTGACTCATATGCTAACTACGTGTTAGATTGGAATTTGTTTCATAGACAATAAGCTCATCACAAACATACATTTTTACACATGTAAATAAATAAATCGATCATCATAAAAAAATTTCATTAAAACATCCAAAATGCGATAATACATAGTGTCATAATACAAAAATGGGACTTCTGAGCCACCAAAATATAAATACATAGCAGTAGAAAATGTATCACTCCTAGGTATCTAAGCCTGGGGAGGAGGAGGGGGGTTCTGATCATGGAAAGTCACCACAGCTCTAGCTAGTCATCTAAATAACCGCACCCATGCTCATGGCACACTCACCACCTAGCATTGCATGGCCTCAGGCAGGTCCTCGACCTGCACCATGGGTACCCTGTGTGTCAGTCGTACAAAGTTGGTATGAATGCTTTGGAGTGTCCGCTCTGCATCCACACCCATAATGTCATCTCCTCTTCCCCTCCGTCTATGACCAGGGAAGCCTTCAGGCCACCATGGTCCTACATCTGCATGCATATGATAGGATGTCACTATGTGTTGTTACACAAAAACATGTCTTTTTGATTCCATATATAAAAAAACACAAAAAAATTAAATAACTCAAAAATATTAAAAAGAGGGTTGGGATTCGTTACCAATGTCACCGTATGCCGATACTAGTGGTAATGGCATGTCAGGGTCTCCCCGAAAATCTATCCCCGCATAGGTGTAATCATCGATGGAAACTATCTGTTGTCGCCAGCATGGAAAGAAATCAGCTGGATAGGGGTTAGACACCCTGCGTCCACCCAGTCTATGCATCGCATCTTCCCAACGTTGTTGGGCCAGATCTCGAACCCCATGAAGAGGAACGTCAACTCTAGGGCTCAATCCCGGAACACGCTCAAAGGAAAACATGCTCAGTATGCTACTAAAACCGAAGTTTTGTACTCTGCCCATATTGCACTCACTGAGCTAGTGTTTCATGTTGCCCAGTAGTGCAGTGCTCCAATCATACACCGTAGGTCTCATGAACCCCACTGCATAGAACATTAGAGGCCATGAGGCCTGGTGGAGAGAAGTTATCCCTACTATCATACCCAGTGTCAGTAGTATGGCCTTTAGTCCTAGCACCTATATGGAGTTATTTGGGATCTGACTCTTGATCTTCTCCATGTCCGAATAACAATGCACCTCTATGTACTCATCTATGGTGAGGCCACCTCTGGGCCCGCGAGAACATAGATTTACCACTCCCTCCCGTCTGGACAATTCAGTAATAAAGTATATGTCCTCCACTTCTATGGTGAGGGATATCCCATCGATCTGGAAAGACTCTGTGTCAAGATCCCAGTAGTCTACTGGCATCTACAACAGTCTTGGTTTGGCTCTTAAGCCACCAAGACACTAAAACTTGTAGAGCCTGCACACATGAAGAACATATTGTGCCATTAGATCACCACATACTACTTCTTCTATATCCTCGTTCTCATGTTCTCTCCATTATAGAACCATCCTGCACATTTAAATCAAGTTTGGGTCATTAGAAGTCTTTAAAAAACTTGACCGTGGACGCATACGTGACTGTTTGTTAAAGAGTCGCGTATGTATGCGACTTTGAGGGATTTTTCTACGTATATCTAGCCCTATATGCAAAAAAATCCTTGATTTCCATGTGGGCTGAGGCGCACACTTTAGGATGGCCTATAATTCCAAATATACCATGGAAAATTGAAAATTTTACATGAAAATGAAAGAGCAGGGCATGGGTAGTTACTTGGAAAAAACGGTGTCGGATTCCACTGGCTGGATCTCCCAGAATTCGCATTTGAAGTTCTGAGCTCAATTGGGTAAAAATTTCAAATGTAATATAATGTTTTAAATTTTTTACTATTTATAGAAATTTTTCAAATTTTTGAAAATTTTTACCCCATTTTCTATAGTTTGGACCATTTCTAATCCTTTTGGACCGTTTTTTACTAATATATGATGTAGGAGACCGTTTTGAGCGTTGTTTCGACCATTGTGTTGACCCTTTTGTGTCGATTTCAGGTATCATGTCTAAACTGGCATATAGGTTAGGTTTCACCACCGTTTGCATTTTGCATGACCTTATGACCATTTCATTATAACCGTAGGTACGAACACATTCTATCTTGTCACGGAACCTTCTTGCTATTTTAGAAGTGGCATGATTAGAATGGTAGAGCTTGACCTTACATGGGGACCCTAGTTAGCTCCTTAATTGAATTTGGTGCCCATGCCAATAGTTTTGTCATTTAGGGTATGGGAGTCTGTTGTATAGTATTGCCATGAGATTTCGCAAGAGCCTCATACTCCTCTTGATCTTTTGCTGCCCTATTCTCCCCGGACTCCCTTACGTCAAGTTGTAATTGCATTATCATGACTTTTTCCTGCCTCATTGAGCCTTATGTCAGCTTCCCTGACTTTGAGTATCAGCCATATAGCCCAATCTTGTCTCATTTCTAGCCACGTAGAGACATTTTATATCTCCTTTGCAGCTTGATTCCCTATTTTTACCGGGAGGGGGCTTTCCCCCGAGCGTCGCTATCCTACACACGTATCCTTGCATTGAGCATTGGTATGTTCCATTTCTTGGAACTAGTTTGTTTTCGTGTTTGACACTCGTCTCCTCCTAGTCTATAACTATAAAGCAATTTTATTATTTTTCAAGCTTTTCAAATATTTGAAAAAGTCCAAAAAAAAAAATTAAAAACCAAAAAGCCGGACAAGGAAAGATGTTATCTTTGGCAGCAGTCGAGTCGTGTCGCCTTCGAACATAGCACTGTATATCACATCCATTGGTTGGGTTAATAGTTTGAATTTAGGAGTTGTACTTGTTTATCTAAGTTTATCTCCACAACTAGTTAAGCTTCCAATCCCTATGGAGCCTCTATCGATGCCTCCTGTGTCGCAGAGATATCCCAGTTTTGCATATCGAGTCTATGCTTCCTACATTTAGTCACCATTCACCGTTATGCTCTTTTTTGAAGGAATTTGAAACTTGAGTTAGCCATTCCTTAGTTATATTGACTTTGCATGTTGGCCATTCCCAGTACAGTTACTGGCTCGTGCACCTTATGATCAAGTCCTTCCACATTATACAGCTTTGTTGAGTACCTCGTGTTGGATGATGGGGGATGCCTTAATGCCCTCCTTCCAGTGGATTTCATCCCATTGACTTCATATAATTTATTCTAGGATAGGAATCTAGAGTCATTTTTGAGTACCTTGAGACTTGCAGTCATCAGTGGAAGGTTCTCTCGCCATCGACAGTTCTTTGGGAATACATCAATGTCCCCTGATCGATGGATTCTCTCAAGTGTTCAAACTCAACAAATTTATTCACACTTGTTATTTTGCACTTTAGTACCTTGATTCCCATTTTCATTATCGATGGGTGATATCGTGTCTATTAACGGTATACATCAATGACCGGTAATCAAACGATGGACTACTATGTTCGACCTCGACACCTCTATTCACATAGTAGAACATGTACTCGTAACGGTTTGTGTAGAAGACCTTCCATATTGGTGGCATCTCATATATGCTACCTCCTTGACCGTGCCAATGTTCATGAGATTTCAGCTCTCGTGACTTGATTCCAGTATATGTCAGACATTTCCAGCCATTATGGAGATCTTGATCTATTGTATATCTTCAGTCTTCATGGAGATCATGATCCTTTGTATATCTTCATTATGGAGATTCTGATCTATGTATATTGTACATGGCGATGACCACATATGTCATATTGTATCATGCCTATTCATGGCCATTATACTCTTATGTATCTAGGACTGCTATATGTATTTGCAGTTATGTGCATAGTTGTATCATTGTATAATGTTTATTGGGTGGTTAGTCTTCCACTGGGTTCTTCATCACTTCATTTCTGGGATGGACTTATAATGTATTTCGGCCATCGTATGACCCCTCTGACCTCACACATTAGGGGGCATCTGTTATAGTTTATTTTACCACACATGGTGAATCACACTTTTATGGCATTCCTTGTCCCTATTCAGACTCCTTAGACCCCATGGACCATTTTTGTTCCTTTGATGTTTCCAAGATCATCCCTAAAAACATGCTTAAATTTCCATGCGCGACTTTTAAACCCTTTATCGCGTATATACGTAGGTTTGACCCCTAAAACTGCGTACATCGGGATGTGTGCAAAAGGCCAAATTCTTTTGAAGTTTTCCTTGATGTGGATCCAACTTACTTGTCTCCTGGCCTTCCATATTCCTTGAGATTGCTCGGATTTGACCTTTAATTACACCATTGAAGAGATATATAAGGAACCCTTTGGATACATTGAAGTCATGAGAAATTGAGAGCAAGAGAACTATAGTCCATTGTTTCCGAAACTTGTTCTTGAGTCTGCATCCCCTTTGTCCCTTGGAGCACTTTTGTGTTCTTCCAAAGCTTGTCTTTTTCTTGTGAGCTTGCTATCGAGAGATGGAGGATTGAAGTGGTAGAGGCCCAAGTGGGGGACTCGATTTCTACGATTTGCGGATGTGCCGACAAAAGTTGTATTCATTGTAATCTCTGATTTATATTAATAGAAATATATTTTTCTGTCCAATAATATGTGTTTGAATGAATATTTTATCCATGGATGATTTCAATTGCTTATATGTTATTGATTATATATGCTAGAGTAGAGCTAACACAATTATATATAGCATGCTTGTCTTATTTATTGAATGTTGAGGAAGCAATTTATCAATTCAAGCTGGAGTTGGAAAGCTCAACGGGGATCTACATCAACCGTCCGGAATAAGGTACGAATCAAGATCCTTTAGTGTTAGTTGTTTGGTTTCACTTACATAGAGGAAAGGATTGATTTCTGGAGTTAAGCTGTCTGTTGTGGTATCCCAAGCCATAGAAATTTCTCTCCGTAACATAATCGTAGCGATTGTATGACTTGGAATTTGTGTTGAAATTTATGCCTGCTATATGGTTGGGTACACATAAACAATCTATCTCTGAATGGTCGTAATGCAGAATATTGTTGGAGATAGATTTGAAGAAAAGATCAGTTTTATTGGTTGCAAGTATAAAAAATTAACAAATCCTATCGAGCATATTGAGCATCCTCGCATGATATGGAAGGAATATCCACAACAAGAATGGGTTCATCACTTCATACATACATTGGACACGATACCAAGGAATTGGTATACATCTGTTGAACTACAATGAAGAACTCTTGAATGGGAAGAACTGGCCACTAGTTTCACACATACCTTCGAGTTCACCGATGATCATCCAAAAATTGATGTTACGCTATATGTAATGAAAAAGAAGATATTTGAAGAAATACATGTCCTAGTGACAAATTTCCATCAATGCAGCACGACAATCCACCATTACATGGAGTGATACAATGTGATAGGAGAACTAGATGATGATGACCCGCTCGACATAAAAATGCCCCGAGTCAGAAGGCATGTGCGCAATGGAGTCCTTTGGTATTTCTAGTGACCAATTCCTGAGTCCATTCAAAATCAAGAAAGTTAATATTGACTTTCCTGAAAATCCAAAGTTTGCCAATATTGGAGACTATTGGGATGAAGACACTGTAGGAATTATCACTAATTTATTGCATAAGTTTTAGGATCTATTCCCTACCATATTTTCAGAGATGAATGGAATAGTAGGAGATCTTAGTGAAATGAAAAACATTTGAGGCTCGACGCAAAACCGGTCAAACAACGATCATATCGATTGAATCCACGATACAAAGAAAAGGTCAAGGCTGAATTTGACATAATGTTAGAGTCGGGTGTTAAAAACCTGTTGAGGAATCATAATGGATTAGTCTGATAGTAGTCCAAGAAAAAATACCTTAGGCCAAGTAAGAATTTGTGTCGACCTAATAAAATTGAATGATGCTTGTTTACATGATCCATTTTCAACTCCATTTACAGATGAAGTACTGGAGAGTGTTGGAGGGAAGGAAATGTACTCATCCAATGATGGATTCTCTAGTTACCATCAGATCAAGATTGCAAAGGAAGGCCAACACAAGACTACTTTTGTGACAGAGTGGGGATGTTTCCAATATACAGTAATTCCCTTTGGACTTAAGAATGCTCCTATGATGTTTTTAAGAATTGTAGTAGGTGTATTTAAAGATTTCATACACAAATTTCTTGAACTCTACTTCAATGATTGGGCAGTATTTGGGCTCATAAAAGACTGTATTTAGAGCCTTATAAAGATGCTGGAACATTGTCTCCATTATCAAATTTCACTAAATTTGAAGAAACTTTATGGTGCCTCATTTGGAGTTCTGTTGGGCCATGTAGTCCATCACAATGGAATTTTGGTCGACCCAACCAAAATTGCAATCATTCTCGATTTCCCACCACCTACTATAGTTAAACAGTTGAGAGAAGCATTGGGACACATTGGATACTCATAAAATGTATCAAAGGATATGCGGAGGTGACTGCTCGGATGGAAAATCCTTTGAAAAAAGATGCTAAGTTTCAATGGACAGAGAGCTACCAAGCAAGTCTGGACACATTAAAATCCAATATGGCTACTACACCAATACTTGTCTTTCCAGACTGGAAAAAGGAGTTTCATTTTCATGTCGATGCATCGTCTGTCGTGCTCAGTGTGGTGTTGACGCATCCTAGTGAAGGATCGATTGATCATCCCATTTCCTTAATTAGCAAGAAGTTGTCAACTGTAGAGAAAAATTATACCACAATAGAAAGAGAAGGTTTAGCAATGGTATATGCACTGCAAAAATTAAGATATTATTTGTTGGGTGGAAATTTTAAGATGTACACTGACCATTCTGCATTGAAATACCTGCTCAATATGCTAATGTTGGGGGGGATATCTGTTGATGGATTCTCCTCTTCCAAGAACTTGATTTTGAAATAATTGTTAAACCCAGTTGATTGAATTTGGGACCAAACCATCTTTCAAGGATAGAATGTGGTTAAGATCCTAGTAACTTGGATGATAATCTCCCTGATTGGAAACGATTTGCGATAACCATGTTTGATGATCGTTATTGAGATAACATACAATTTTTTAGTGTGGGTTATACACCAGCTAAATTCACCATTGCGCAGAAAAACAAGTGGTTGTGTGAGTTGTAGACTTCTAGTTGATCGCTAGACAATTGTATAAAATGGGTCATGATGAGATTCTTCGCACTACGTTTTGCAACATGAGCGATCATTGATACTAAATGAAGCACATGCTAGTGTTGTAGGAGATCACTACACAGGAAAAGATACGGTGTGCAATATATTGCAAGCAATATTATGGTGGCCCACCATGCATGTGAATTCCCAGGATTATTATCACTGCTGTGATGTCTGTTAAAGGACTAGAAAACCATCATGACACAATGAAATGTCATTAGTATCTCAAATAACATTGCAGGAATTTGATAAATGCGCCATTGATTTTGTGGGTCCTATTAGTCTAAAATGAAAGTGCAATAGTGCCTGATATATTATTAATATGACCGATTACTTAACCAAATGGGTTGAAGCAGTGCAAGTAAAGGATTGTACTGCTATGACTGCTACAAAGCTTCTATTTGGGAATGTCGTAACATGATTTGGATGCCCAAATATTTTAATAAGTGATTAAGGTACACACTTTCTCAACCAGTTGATTGTAGAACTCATGAAGGAATTCCAAATTCTATATAGAAGGACAACACCTTATCACCCTCAACTAAATGGGGTTGTCAAAGCCTTTACCAAAATTCTAGAAAAAGCATTAAGAAAGATTTTCAGTTCCCAAAGAGATGACTGGGATCAAAAAAATTCAGCGGTATTATGGGAATATCACATGACTTGTAAGAAATTGACAAGACAAACTCCATTTTGTTTGGTGTATGGACAGGAAGATGTGATTCCTATGGAGTATATTGTCCTAAGCTTAACAATTGTTGTGATCACAACAATGACATATGTCGATGTTGTCGAAGAAATATTGTCGCAACTTTTGCAGCTGGAAGAAGAACATTTTGTCGTGGGCTTTCATCAAAATATTGGAAAATAAAGGCAAAAAGCATGGCATGATTGACACATTAAGAGCAAGCGCTTTGAGGTTGGACGACTTATTATTATGTATAACAACAAGTTTTTCAAGCATTCAGGAAAGTTGAAAACACATTGGTTAGGAATGTATATCGTAACAAAGATCACTGATAGAGGAGCAGTGAAATTGAAAAAGCTAGATGGAACAGAATTCCAAGGACTGGTGAATGGAAGTCAACTGAAGCCGTATCACGATAGTAGCGACTTGGTTGCATAAAAAAAATAAAAAATAAAGAAAGCAAAAGGGGAAAATTTTTCTTGGTCGCAGATTACTAGTTTATCATTGTAAAAAGATGAAGTCTCACAGACTTGGTGTCTGGTGAGGACCAAAAATTCAGAGTGAAGACACTTAGTCTATCGCAAGAAAAGAATATCTTTCAAAGTATAAAACAAGTCACAAGGAGTGCAACGTTGTCGCAAGAAATACAAGAGGCACAAACGTGAAATCTTGAGGGCATTTATTTGAAAATTCTAAGGAAATTGGGCGGTGTGATTTATGGTCACGTCCGTCTTTATGGCAATAAATACCACTCGATATGTCAACTAAATAGAGCCATGCATAGAATTTTCCTTAATTATTTGGACGATCCACCCATGTGGCTGAAAGGACGGATTCATTTCTATTAATTTCCCACGCTTGTGAAAAACAACGGAGGGGAAAACCGTTGCATTCTATCAACCTTAACACCCACGTTCATTTCATTCTATTTTCATGAGAGAAGAGATTTTTTTTCTGCAACTCCAAGAGTCAAATCAAATTGCTTAGAGCATGGTCATTTCGATCTCTAGTGCTAGTACAACTGCTCAAACCGAAGTTGACTACATCACCCACACCAATCATCGAAGATACTATAATGTTGATGTATATGTAACTTCGGAATGTATTCTTCTATGTATCTTATATATTGTGACCCGATGTTTATTCCGAGATGTCTCTACTATGTATTTGAGTCATGTGGTCATGTCCTGATGTTCCGATCGGGAGGATTAATAATGTAATCAAGTCATATCAAGTCATTAGGTAAGTCCCCACAGTTTCGGGGCACTTGAGTTATTATACACTAATTAAGGTGTAGGCTCGAGTAGTAATTATTAGGTTGAGCCTACGTGTGAAAAGGCAATTCAAGTGAACGGATGAATATAAATAGAAAGTGAGAGTCTCTCTATTTATCACTTGTTAAATACATCACTTGCTCTCCCAAGTGTGGTGCACTACTGGAGAAGGAAATTTTGGGACTAAACAGAAGACAGAAGACTACTGCTGTTTTGGGAGATCTCTTACTATTTTGGTGTTGACTCTATCTTAGAGGAAGTTGCGGGGTTTTCTCCTTTATGGTTTCCCCGAGGAAAACTCTTTGTGTCTCTTGTCTCTTGTAATGTGCTTGTGTTTTATTGCTGTGCTTGTTATTCTCTCAGTGAAAAGATCCTAAGATCCTAATGCTAGCTTAAATGTGATGAAAAACTAACATGGTATCAGATCTAACCTGAGAAGAAGACATTGTGCAGCTACAGGAACTAGGGATTCCTATTTTGTGGATCTTCCTCTACAGATTTTCACCAAAAGTATGCTAAGATGACTCCCCATTGAAGGGTGCATCTTTCTGTCGATGCGGAATTCAATCTCAAGCATTTTCAGTTTCGATGTGGAAATTAGGGCTTTCTACAGAAGAGGAATTTTTGACTGAGACTAGCATAGGGTTATTCTCCTTATCAAAACTGAAGTTTAGAGACCTGGATCAATAAATTTGGTTGGGTGAAACTCCAGGAAAGTCAAACCCTAGTTTGACCCTGAGCTAGGAGAAACCCTAAATACTAAAACTGCTACGTTTTGGTACAGTCGCTATATTCCGAGATTGGTGAAGTATCAGAAGCTGAAAATTTTAGGGGCCAAATATAAAATCCTTATGAATCTTGTGTCCAAACATAAGACTCAAATTCGCTGTACTCCAGGATATATAATCTCTCCAAGTTAGGGTTCCAGCCTCTTCCAGAATTCATCCCTAAACAGGACATCTGGGGAGATCTGCAATATCTTGAGCTACAAAGGTCCAAATGGAATTCTTGAAGATGTTCCAAAAAGGGCACGAACTTTAATTGTGGTGGTCCAAATATCAGACTCAGAAGATGAACCAGTGACACATGTCATTCCGTACAACTTTGTTGTTCTGAACAGTCCTGTAACAGGTCACCTTGGGAAAAGGATCATAAATCCCAAATGGTGAAACCAATTCTGATGAAAACTAAGGTGTTGGATCAGGGACATGCAAGGTTACCTCAGTATGAAATTTTAGACATAGAGGATCAGTAATTTCAGAGATATCACAGAAACAGTAACAGGAATTTCTGTAGAAGAAATCAGTAAATTAGGGCTTCCTGTTTCGGGAGCTTCCCTCCACTGTTTTCAGAAAAGGAGTACATTGGACAGCTCCATTTGAAGACATCTATATGTTTGTCCAATCAGATCTAAAAGTTTCCAATTTTTGAAAATTAGGGTTTCTGCGACAAACCCCAGATCAGCAAACTCCAGGACAAGGACAGACACCTCAAATCGGTAAGATCTAATCTTTTGTATTTCCATTTGAGGTTCTCATTTCAATATGATCTATCACAATAGCTTGATGATAAGCTTGGTGAATTTGACAAATTCCAAACATAGAAGTATTTGATCTCTCTGAAGAAACTGGATTGGACACCTACATGAGTATAGAGGTTCCAGTTTCAGAGGGAGACGAGGCCAAAGAAGACATCATGCTCATGCTGTAGAGGATGATGAACCATCTAGAAAGAGATCCATATATGAAAGTGAAGATTCTTCAAGCGAGGATGAATATGTTCTGATATCAGCTCTCACAGGTAACATTACTCATGGAAATGATGATTGGATTATAGACAGTGGGGCTTCCAAACATATGACGGGATTCCAAGAATCCTTTGTAAGACTGTCAGACATGAATTACCTCACAAAGTGAAACTAGGAGATGACTACCAATATCCAATAAAAGGTAGTGGGGAATCTTCATACAAGCTAGACTCTGGTAAGTCTCTAACAATGAAAGAAGTATTGTTTGTTCCAGGACTTAAGAAGAATCTTCTATCCATTTCAGCCTTGGATGCAAAAGGAATGTGGGTTGCATTCATCGATGGTCAAGTCATCATGTGGCCAAAAGGAAAGAAAATTGATGATGCGGTAGTGATTGGAGAACAAGAAGGAGGCTTGTACAAATTGAAGGGTCATCTAGAACAAGCCTTGATCCATGATACGGTAGAGCCAAATGAGCTTTGGCATAGAAGGCTTGCACATGTGCACTACAGAGCACTACCTGTTGCATTCCAAGCAAAGCATGATGGAGTTTGCAAAGGATGTGTCACATACCCCAATTTTGTAAAATTATGTAATTGTTTTATTTAATTTTCTGAGACATTATGATAAACTTAATCCTAAGTAGGGATTGATGACTCAGCAGAGTCAACAGTTATGGAGTGTAATTGAAAATATTTTATTAATAATAATTATATTATGGAGACAACAGCATGGGAGAGCTGTTAAAAGAGGTTACTGGTCAAACTGGGTATTGGAACTAGGTGGAGAGGCAAAGGACAAGTGGCAGCATCCTCAAGCACTTCCTAAGTTGCAGGTGGAAACTTCCCTATATTTGGGGTCATGATTCCCCAAGAAAGTGGAATGTGGGAAGGTGGCTCATTAAATGACAGTTATCCCAATTAAGACCTAGGAAATCTTTAAAAGTACTCAATGAAGAGAGCTTTGGCTGCTTAGTTTTTACTCCAGGAAGAATTCATTCAGCTGAATGTGATTCAGGAGTTTTCATTTGAGGAAAAGGGAACATAGTAAGGAAGTGATTGTGAGTGAATGTTTGCAGGAACTTGAAGCTGAGTACAGCTAGTTGAGCTGTGGAAACTGTCTCAAAGATTCTGAGTTAATATAGAGATGAAGGACTATATATGTTTTGCTGCACCTAGTTCCAATCCAGGGAGACCAGATTGAGCTCGGGGGTCCTGAGAAGTCGTTGTTTGAGCGCTCTCCAGGAATTGGTAGGGAGGATCGGCCTCCCATTGCTGTTGTTGTCCACAGCAGTTTAACAGGTTTTTCATTCATATCTCTACTTTCTTCTGTGCATAAATAGATAAACAGTATGGTTGTTAAGTATCTGAAAGGAATTGTTAGTACTTTGAACTGTTAGTGTAAAAACTTGTTAGTATTACCATGTTTTTCCACACCTGATATCATCAGGTAGTACTCTAGCATGGTAGCTCAAGCTTAGAAGAAGTAATCTCCTAAACTGAGTTCCCTAGTTTATTCTAGTTTTATTATAAATGTCTTACTGTGTAATTATCTTTTATTTAAGCTATCTCATTTGCAGTTTTCGTTTGAATCTGAATTGTATTCTGTTCTCTAGAAAAGAATTAACAGTGCATGAAAAGAAAGACTAAGTATACTGGAAATATAAGTTACATTCATTTCTTTTCTGTGTAAAGTAAATGCATTACAGATTAAGAATTAGATATTATCAGTAGGGTTGGGTATTTTTACATTATAATAAAAGAAACCAGAATTTCTGCATATCAGTATTGCTATCAGAATTACAGCATACTTTATGAGTTATCTTTTAAAAGAATAGACCTTATTTTTATATAGAAGTGTTTTATTTTAATTATTAAGAGTTTACTGAAATATTAAACAAAAATGAAAGAGACCCTAAATTCAAGATCCATAATAACACATTATATTAATAATACTCCTATTAATATCTTTGAAATAATAATAATTTCTAAGTAACTATGTTTCTAGGATTTAGAAGTAAACATGATGGTTTATATATATGTAATAAATATGTAGATAATTAATTATAAATAAATATTCAATATAATAACATACAGAAAAGAAACAGTATGTAAATATGTTCTAGATTCTAGAATAAGGTTTAGATAAATTAAGCTATTTACATACTTATTATATACACAAGAATATTATGATAGAAAGTTTACAATCATATTAATTATATATAAATTGCAACAGAAACTCCTAACTGTAGATTTAGGATTTAAAACCTTACTTAAGTTAAACTATATAGCTATAGTAAAGAATCATAAAAGACTGGACAATATAACCTTGTTTTTATTTCATTCTGTATATTACTTATATATATATAAAGCACAAGATAAATAAACAAATAAAGACATAGTTAAATATAAATATATTTATATAAAATAGAAATTAGAATGTAAAGTACAGAATGCTCCATCTTGGAGATTGGAGCGTTATTAAAATTTAAACATAGACAAATTTTTAAATAAACCATTTAAAATACTCACAGTCAAGTTATTAAAAGAATAAACATTAAGTATTCTTTCCGAGAAATATACATTACAGCAAGGGAGTAAAACCAGTTACACACATTATTTTAAACACTTATAAATTTAATTACCAAAACATTTAATAACTGTCACTGTAAACGCAAGGCCAAAAGCCTATTAAAATAACCATAAACGAACTGTAAAAATCAAGGCTCGAAGCCTGTCTGTAACTTTTCACATTAAAATAACACAAAGGCTTAAAGCCTATAAACCTGTCTTAAAAACCAAAACATGCAAGTAATTAACAGTTTACAACCACGGCCGTAGCCGGTTAAGCTCTTAAAGAGCTAGGGTTTAACCCAAAAACAAAACTGTACATCTACCAACCCTCGCCTTAACATTTTACAAGTAGAACTTTAAACACAGTCTCGGCCTGGAGTCGTAACCTTTTCTTCACAGGGATAAACCCTAGTGAAGCGTGGAAGTATTCGACAGATAGGCGAAGAGCGAGGAAACCAAGAAAACTGATTATGCACTTGTCAACAAACAGAATGGAGACAGACATCGAAGGACCGGGCTTACCAGGAAGCGCCGAGCCTTGTCTTCTGTGCACAGCAGCTACTATCTCGAAGGGTAAGTCTGCCATCGAAGGTCAGATACT
>LPNX010093621.1:11099-39653 GCA_001517045.1 Pseudotsuga menziesii | reverse complement strand
CAACAAGACTATCCCAACTTACAGTACCATGGCGAAGCTCCACCTCCGCATACCAATTCTTTGCTATAGGTTCTAGAGTGTGTACAAACCTATGCACCCATTCTTCACAAGGTACATGCTTCCATGATTCATAGCACTACTCCAAATGTTCATGAGGGCTAGTCTTACCATCAAATCTGCTTCTTACATCCTGAGGTTGAACCATGAATCTCAGGCGAAGAAACTTTTGACAAGCTCCCCAACTATGAATATACTTTTTATGACCATTACACCATCTGGAAGCTATGGCTCTGAATACTAAATCTAGAGTCTCCATTTTCTGTGCATTGGGTACTTGCTCTAAGAATTGTGCCATAAAATCTTCTGGGTTTGTCTGGGTTTTTCAAGCCATCAAAAGTAGGTAAGATTCTTTCCTATGAGCTAAGCCATCTAATAGACTTAGTAATTCTTGCACATCGATGTCCATGTAGTTCATAAAGTCTATTCTGCGAGTTCTCTAGGCCTTCATCTGAATCAGTCATGCAAGAGCTGTCACACTGCCAATCCATTATACCTTCAGCAGTGGGGTTAACATAGTCTTCTTCTTTAGCTGTGATGTTGTATATATGATCCAAAACATCCTAATCTTCATCTCGGACTGGCTCTGTATACCTTTCTCCTTGAGAAGGGTCCAACGGTACTATGACTCTCACGCCTTTTCCTTCGAAAGTCATCTGTCTAGTCTTAAGGTTGATTACTACATCATTGTCTATTTCCCATTCAATTCCTAGCAAGGCTGGATAGGGGTTGCTATCATCAATTATTTCAATGACTTCAAAATCTGCTAAGGTATTGACTCCATCAATATCCACTGGTACACTAGGGAATTTTCCCAAGGGCACAATCTTCTGCTGATTGGCTAATATCAGCTGTATAGGGGACCATTCAAGTGTAGGATTTCCCATTTTTTCCCATGTCTGCTTAGTTAGGACATTCACTTCTGATCCCAGGTCTAAAATGATATCAGTCATGTCATAATCTCCTATCTGAGCATGCAATTTCATTTCTCTTCCAGTCCTTCTAACTCTATTAACAATTTTTCCTTTATCAAAGCTTCACTAAGGTTCACAAGATTGAAGAACTTTCTGTAACTCATTCAAAGCATTCTAATTTCTTAATAGCTTCATACAACTCTGTAAAAATGATGTTAGTGTACTTACTTGATCCAGCGAAGCTTCTTGGAACTGTGACTGATGTTGATGCTGTTGCGTAGTTTCTACTGAGGGTCTTGGATCAGCAAAGTCTTACTTAGCTTCCATAAATGTTTCTTTTTCTCTTCCAACATTGAAGGCTGGAATTTTCTCTGGGGTTTTGCTGACCCAAGCCTCGTCAGGATGTTTCCCCTTATTTGGTAGCTGCGTCGTAGCTCCGTTCCTTGTAACAACATTAATGGCTGGGACAGTTATTTTCTCTACAGCAATCATCTTAACATTCTGAGTAGGAGCGCAATTTCTTTCTTGTGTCTTGGCTATCAGTTGTGGGCATTGCTCAATCACATGATCGACTGCTCTGTAATATCGACATGTCGTAGTTGGGTTCTGACAGTCTCTAGCTACATGTCCTGCCTGATTATAGTTATAGCAAATAACCTGGCCTCAACCTCCTCTAGGAATACCACCATGACCACGACCTTTGAAACTACCTCAACCATGGTAACCATATCCATCACTGCCTTGTGCATCGGGTTGTAACCTATAAGCATCATAGGTTCGCTCTCTCATGAGGGCAAAGCTATGTCACTCATCTTCGTTGTGTCCAACTAACTTACAGAACTTGCAGTAGGGATTCTTAGGTACTTGAACATATCTCTGTAGCAGATAGCAATCTTCAGGTTGATGATGGCCAGTTGTTCTACATATCTCACAATATAGGACAGTAGGGTTAAACGGGTTTGGTGCACCAGTATTCAGGTAATTTCTTAGTGCAGGGCACTATTCTTTGTCATGACCTTCTATCTTACATCGTGTACACCAAACCTCTTCTCGAATAGATTTTCCTTTCTTCATGTCGCGAAGCTCCAAAGCCATTTCTGCTAACTGCGCCTGTATCTAGGCTATTCCAGAATTATCTCCAATAGGAGTTGTTTCAAGTTTCATAGCAATTTCCAATGCCTCTTGCTGATCAGCAACCTTCTATTGCATAAGTCGAGTCCTAATATGAGGCAATAATGCTGCAATGAACCATTCTTTATGCTATTCTGGTCCAATAGTAAAACTAACTTGATCCAACAGAACCTTGAACCTCTGATCAAAGTCCCAAACTGATTCACCTCGCTTCTGCTGAATTTCTTTCAGTTCAGTTATACACTGTGACTCTGATTTAGGATTCTTGAATTCTTTGATCATTTCTTTTTTAATATCATCCAAAATATGGTTTTGAGTACTGGAAAACTTCATAAACTGGGTCAAATCCTGGTCTGTGAAAGAGGTGATTAGCTACGCTCTTCTTGTATTTTCATCCGTAATATTCTTAGCATTCCAAACAGCTTCGCATAAGAACCAAAACTACTCTGGATCCTCTAATCCAGTTCCTTTAAAGACTAGGAGTTTGATATCATCATTCACATGGGCCATAGTGGATCGAGGCAGGGGAGGAGGGGGGGGAGGAGGACTAGTAACAGGGGGAAGGGAACTTTCTGAGGTAGACTAACCCACGACAAGACTACTCAGGCTAGGGTTACTTTAAGACTACGTTAGTTTCCAGGGATAACAGATCTTTGTTGTGGAGTTATAGGAGGGTTTCTAACAAAAGGGGTTTCTTCAGATTTAGACTCTTCTGAACTTAAAGGGGTATAATCGGTATTTTGGCCTAGGGTATAGGATCCAAGATTTCTCTTGTATCTTTTACCATTGCAAAGAAAACCACTTTGCTCGTCGAAGTCACTTTTGCTTCCAAACATAGGTTAGTAGCAATAAATATAGCAGTCTGATTCGATAAGCAAGATGCCTTTCTCAACCAAGAGCATTTTAATTTTCAGACTTAATGAATTCAGGTACTTACCCCTTGGTCCTTTGAATAACTGTCTTTTTGCTTCACTGAAAGAAGTATGTGTGTCGATGGTGAACTCCATCACAAATTCTTCGAGGGTTCACGTTGTCCATAAGTCAACAGCTCTTGATACTGCGTTGTTCACACTTTTCAACAGCTTAATTCTTTCTAGGGTCCAGGCAGGAGACTGATCTTTTTTGAAGTTTTTCTTTCTTTCTGTCAACCTGGATAACCACTGGTGCAATTCTATGTGGATACTACCAAAGAAAATTTCATAAATATTAGAAAAAGCGTACCTTTGCAAGAAATTGTCTGAGCTATGACGAGTATTCTTATTTTCTTGTTGAGAAAATTGCAGATAAGTATCTTCAATCCAGTCACTGGTTTCTTTTACTGAGGGCCTCCAAAACATGTCCCTTCAGGTACGATGTAAATCCCTCTTGAAGCAGATACTAGTTCAACCGGCAACGGAACCAATTTGTTGGGATATGGACAGACCCGAGTTCTATGCTTTAATCTTCGCATGAACAAACAGACCCACAGCGTTGGCCCTTTCAGCAACAACCTGCGAACAGGTTGTAGTCTCACCCAAAACAGCTATGGGGTGCCGCAAAATCAGGTTTCTGCAAGCGAAAGAGGGATATTACTGTACCTTTATCCTTAACAAATAATACTTATGCAATACAGAGCTTCGACATTCACTTAGATAGATTCACAGTTTAGATAAATAACAATTTCTTGCTAACCCTTAACTGGGAATTCACAGCGAAGTAATACTTAACAGTCTATCTTACTTTATCAATCATCTACTTATCAAATGCATAAAACATAACAGAAACAACATAAAAGAACCACCACAACACAAGATATACGTGGTTCACCCCTAGTGTAGGGGCGACGTCCACAGAACTACGTTTATATTCAACTCTTTACAAACACACAGTTCTGATCTGCGCACTCAGCTGCAGATCTTCTCAGCAACCCTAAGCTGCGCACTCAGCTACAGCACCTTTCTTCCAACACCCTCTGCGCACTCAACTGCATAGGTCGTCCACACACTCAGCTGGGAATTAACCTTCTTACAAAAACCCTCTACGCACTCAGCTGCAGAGGTCATCCATGCACTCAACTGGGACTTAACCTTAAAACCTAAAATAGGTCTTTAGTTTCTTTGCATCAAATCATCATACATTAACCTGACTCCTTTACATAAGTGCATATTTATACAACTGCACTATTACAATACCAGGGGCTTAAACCATGGGCTTAAAAACCATGTGTTTAAACCATGGGTCATTTACAAAAAGAGGGGCTTCGACCCAACCTCGAAACCCCTAAGACTATTTTGGGTCACAACTCCACTTACAAGCTTCACTCCAAAACCGCGGAGTTACCAAGTTAAGGACCTTGAAGGTCCGAGCCCCAACAGTTATACCTATGTTCTTATTCATGTTCATAAGCTTGTATATATTCAACATGAGCCTGATATTGAAGAAATTTCCAAGCTTGGGTGTTCTCCTCGAGTTCTTTAGCATCCTCAAACAATTGTTGTAATGATTAATATTTACTCTCTCTTAGGAAAACAACAAGATCTGGATGTTGAGTTGCTACATAATAGACCATAGCTCCAATATCAGAAGGTCGGATCTCCATAGGCATACTGTAATAAATATTATGAAACCTCTTGTTGAAAGTAGCCAGAGCTTCTTCCTCCCCTCTCCTCAAAGTATGAATATTGACAAGGTACTGATCAAGGGACTTATTCTCACCCCAATACTCAGAAAATGCATAGTAAAAATTAGTCCAAGAAATAATTGAACCAAATTCAATACCTCTAAACCATTAAGCAATATCCCTAACTAAATATTTCAAAAATAACCTCATGACAACATCCTCATGACCGATTTCAAAATTATCAATGAAATTATGAAAAGATCCCAAATGATTCTCTGCTGTGATATGGTCTTCTCCAGTAAACTGAGGAAGATACTCAACAAAATTGGGAGGATAAGGATGTAAGTGAGATCGCAGACTAAGAGGTTTAAACATATTCTGTCTAACATCCAAGACATCATAAATTGTGCCTTTACATCCAAAGACACTTAAAAAATGTTTAGTAAGAAGAGACAACCTTGATGTAGAGGGACAAATGGAAACATTATGGGCATTTAGCAGTAGGTTTCCCTGCAAAGACACAAAGTTAGTCAAAGAAGTGAAGGGCCTAGTGCACACGTTTTGGCATGATGACGCTAGGCCTTCTTCTAACATGAAGGATGTCTTAAAACGTTGTAGGGGTTCTAGAAACAATGAACCTCATGTTAAACATTATCTTGACATGAAACAAACTCAATTGTTTGAACTGTTCAAAGTTTCCCACGTAGAGCTAAGGCTAGGGAAAAGATCTTTTGAAAAATACAAGCCTTGGTATGTTAGAATCAATACCATCTAGAACACTTGTTGTTGTAGATAGCACATAGAGTTTGACCTATATTACCATACATTTTCACGTATACGTCGTTTTTTGCATCGTAACCATGTGCAGGAATGCTCAAGTACAGTACTGCCAATGTCATCCAAAGATTTCATCCATAGCATAATGTGTTTGAGGCAAGATGGGCAGACACATTACTTAAAACAATGTGTAGATAGTTCTTGCAACAATTATGGTGGGCTATCATTATTGTCTGACTGCATCCATGAAAGTAAAGATCAAGCATTCGGGAATGCAATTGCCGAGAAGCAGAACTATCAGTATGAGACATATCAGCTACATGATGGGAAAGAAAGTAGGAAGATTGAATTGGTGAATTCACAGGTAAATTGTTGAGTATTGACATATTAATATTCATGTACACATTTTTTTATGTGGTTTATTAATGCTGTTTATTTTTTTACACCAGGTGCAAGTATGTGATTTTATTTTAGAGTTTCGTGGAAAGATCTACCAGTACATTCAACATGTCAATATGGCACGGTGGAAAGATGAGCAATTTAGAATATGCGGGGACACCTTCCCTCTCGGAACAATACTATCAGTGGTTGACTTTGTGGAAAATTACACCCTACAACCACAAAATTAAATACAAAGTCAATACTATCACTCAGAGTAGGTGAGCATAATGGTGCATATCACGTATTGACATGGGCCAAATAGCAATGAAGAGAAATGTGTGATACTGAAAGAAAGTCACTTCTACATAAGTGATGATCGGACCCATGAAATCCATTATGTGCAACATTTCTTTAAATTATTCTATGATCTTGTGATAGCTATGGATATACCATTTTATCGTCATTTCATTTTGTCAGATGGTTGTGCTGGACAGTTCAAGAATGCACGTGTATTTGAATGGTTGTGTTTGTTGCACATAAAATACAAGGTGCCACATGTATGGAACTACTTTGAAACTGGTCATGGAAAAGGAGAGAACGATGGTGCTGGTGCATGCATTAAAACTTCCCTTCGAAGGGAAGAGATGAAGTTTACAGGTGATCTCCGTCGAGATGCTGCACCTATAGTGAAATGGTGTGCATCTGTCATGGGAGAACAAGCAACAAGGAAACACCTAGTATGAAGAATATTCTAGGAGGTGACAAATGTGGACTGATCACAAACACATCAGGTGAACATTGTGCATGGGACTCGACAATTTCATTCAATTAGAAGCTCAGAAAACTTGGCCCTACAAATTTGGACAAGATTGAAGGCTTGCTTTTGCAGTTCCTGTAGCAGCAATGAATGGGATGATTGTGAGTATATAGATATCGTTGATACATGGGATCGAGTGACACTTGGCACCAATTTCAGTAGGGTTAATGAAATAGACCATTTGGAAGATGACCAGACACATATTTCTATAGACTATGATCACATATCAGATCTCATACAAGCAGGTACATGAGTAGTACCTAAATTAGAAAATGAATGTATGTATTGTTTACTTGACCTATGTAGAATTTAATTTATGTAGAAATTAGAAATGCAAGACCTTATTTAAAAAATGTATTTTTAACTTGACCTATTTCCTTTCACATGTCAGATATATGCAGTGGTTGCCCCAAAAAATAATGAATGGGGTTCTGACTATTGGTTGACACGTTGCTTAGAGGGGAAACAAACCATTCTCGAACCTATTACAGATGATGAAAATATTGAATTCCCAACTGGATTGATAGTAATAAAAGGGGAGTACTTGACACTTGTAGTACAATAGAAAAGGAAGAGTGGGTATGTATATCAGGATTATAGACCATGAGCTTTTGTATACCACTTCACCAACCTAGTAGTTGGTATAAACATCAAGATGCACGCACTTGGTCACAAAAATAGGTCACATGTACAATACTTGCTACCTCATATAGAGCACAAAATATTTATGGACACCATCATCACCAGAGATGATCCAAATGGCCTACTTGTATGAGTGCATTGTCAGGTGCGTTATTTCACCTTTAAAGTGAATTCTGAACAACAATTTCAATTGTCTAGCCTTATTTTATTCCCAATGTAATAAACCTATGATTGACCGAGACCAATCATAGACATAATATTATTTAGAAGATATGAGACACTATAAACACAATCGTACAACCTTGGGTGAGTTATCTATAAATCATATTTGCACATTTTGATTGGGTTCTTTTTTTTTCTTCTGATGTTACTAATGTCTAGCCTTTCGTGTGCCTAGGATACAAACACCATCTACGGCACATTGGAGCCGCCAAGAATGGTGTCTTTAGACACCAATAAATATAATTCGAAAAATAACATGCTCTCAAGTTGTTGAAATTTACATTTTTTTATGTTTTTAGTTTAATATACATTTAATTACATTTCCATGTACAAATTGGAAACCAACTAGGGTTTCATGAACACCACTTTGCATGCTATCACTATGGTTGACAAGTTATGACATCGAACTAGGGCTTAGTGAGCTCTTTACAAGTTATGAGACGGAACTAGAAACACATGGACATGTACAAATTGGAAACCAACTAGGGTTTCATGAGCACCAATTTGCATTCTATCACTAGGGTTGACGAGTTATGACATGGAACTAGGGTTTAGTGAGCAATTTCAAAGTTGAGGGAACTAGAAACACATGGACATGTACAAATTGGAAACCAACTAGGATTTTAGGAACAACGATTTGCATGCTATCACTAGGGTTGACAAGTTATGACATGGGGTTTAGTGAGCTCTTTACAAGTTAACAGAGGGAACTAGAAACACATATGGACATGTAGAAGTTGGAAACCGACTAGGCTTTCATGAACACCACTTTGCATGCTATCACTATAGTTGACAAGTTATGATAGAGAACTAAGGTTTAGTGTGCAATTTACAAGTTAAGAGAGGGAACTAGAAACACATGGAAATGTAAAAATTGGAAACCAACTAGGCTTTCATGAGCACTACTTTGCATTCTATCACTAGGGTTGACAAATAATGAGATGGAACTAGGGTTTAGTGAGCTCTTTACAAGTTCAAAGAGGGAACTAGAAACACGTGGACATGTACAAATTGGAAACCAACTAGGGTTTCATCAACATCACTTTGCATGCTATCACTACGGTTGACAAGTTATGAGATGGAACTAGGGTTTAGTGAGCAATTTACAAGTTAAGAGAGGGAACTAGAAACACATGGACATGTACAAATTGGAAACCAACTAGGGTTTCATGAACACCAATTTGCATGCTATCGCTAGGGTTGACAAATAATGAGATGGAACTAGGGTTTAGTGATCTCTTTACAATTTATAAGACAGAACTAGAAACACATGGACATGTAAAAATTGGAAACCAACTAGGCTTTCATGGACAACAATTTGCATGCTATCACTAGGGTTGAAAAATAATGAGATGGAACTAGGGTTTAGTGAGCTCTTTATGACTTCATGGCATGGCATGGAACTAGGCTTTAGTGAGGTCTTTACAAGTTATGTGATGGAAATAGAAACATATGGACATGTACAAATTGGAAACCAACTAGGGTTTCATGAACACCAATTTTCATGCTATCACTAGGGTTGACAAGTTATGACATGGAACTATGGTTTAGTGACCTCTTTACAAGTTATTGGATGAAACTAGAAACATATGGATGTATGTACATATTGAACACCAACTAGGGTTTCATGAACACCAATTTGCTTGATATCACTAGGGTTGACAATTTATGACATGGAACTAGGGTTTAGTGAGGTCTTTACAAGTTATGAGATGGAACTAGAAACACATGGAAATGTACAAATTGGAAACCAACTAGAGTATCATGAACACCAATTTGCATGCTATCACTAGAGTCGACAAGTTACATTAGAGGAAATTTCAACTCAAAATGGGCCTTTTAACTTTAACTTAAATTCCATGTCATCATGTTTTAGCCAATGAAATTGATTTAAATTTGAAATACTATATAGGTCTTAAACACTTTTTTAATATAAATTTGGGGATATGTATCATAAAAAAAACTACTTTTTTGTTTGTATTTTTGACATATCTCCTCGTTTTTGTACTAAAATTTCGATCAAGAGATATTGTTGGATGTGGAATTAAATTCTACATCCAACGAGTACCCACTCGGCATACTTTTGATGGACCGCGCTACCCAATAAACAAGAAATACTTGAAAAAATGTGATGATGATGTCATCATCACGTTTTTTGAGGTATTTATTGTTTTTGGGGTAGTGGGGTCCGTCAAAAGTATGCTAAGTGGGTACTCGTTGGATTCAGAATTTAATTCTACATCCAAAGAGCTCTCCTGATCAAAATTTGAGTAAAAACATGGGGAGATATGTCAAAAATACAAACAAAATTCTAGTTTTTTTCTTTTCTTCCTCCAAAATTAATAAATATTATTTTATTACTCTAACTATTATTTTATTAATTTTTTTTAGGAGGCCCATTTTGAGTTGAAATTTACCTAATGTGACATGGAACTATGGTTTAGTGACCTATTTACAAGTTATGGGATGAAACTAGAAACAAGTGGATGTATGTACATATTGAACACCAACCAGGGTTTGTAGGGTATGATGTTAGTATTGTAGGGTATTGTATGATGTTAGTATGGTATGATGTTAGTATGTTATGTTAAATGGTATGTTATTGTATGTTAGTATGGTATGATGTTAGTATCCTAGGGTATTGTAGGGTATGTTATTGTATGTTAGTATCCTAGGGTATTGTAGGGTATGTTATTGTATGTTAGTATGGTATGATGTTAGTGTATGTAATTTAGGTAGTGTATGGTATGGTTATGATGTTAAAAAGTTTATGAGTCATAAATTCTTCCGTTAGGTATTGGAAATTCATAAGTTAGCACACATGTGAACCACACATATCATTAAATCACATAAATGAGCCAAACATATCATGTTCCAAGATCAAGTCAACCATATCATGTTCCAAGGTCAATTCAACCATATATGTATAAATTTGAACCTTGCTTTATATTATATATGTATAGAAATAATGTTACAAAAATTGGCATGCCACATGGCCATAATACAAAATAGTGGATCAAAATGTACATATGTGTGTATAAAAACAAAAATTTACATCTATCTATCCCCCCTATACATTTATTCTAGTTATCCCCCCTTTTGCTGCCACTGCCAATGTCTTTGGAGAAGTCTAGCTTTCTTTTATGACTGCTCATTGGTGATCCCCATTGCTAAACAAGAGGGATAGGTTGCATCAGTGGAGACTGTAGAATAACCAAATTTTGTAAGTTAGTTTACCAACCTATAAAAATTCTATGTACATTTGTTCAAATTCCGAAACAAATATAACATTTTTACTTACTGTACATGAGTAAGTAATGGTGGTTCGTGGTGCCTCACTAGCAGCAACCCTTATTAGGTTATCTTCAAACACCACTTGCTCACTATCAAGCTGCATAAAAAATATATATATGCCAATGTGAGAAAAATATACATGTACATTGGGGGGAAGAGGTGGGTCACCGATTTGGGTCTCTTCAAGCACCAAATCAGAGAAAGCGATACACAAATGTACAAAGAAAGCGATACATAAACGTACCTGCTGGCTGGTTAGAGGTGGGTCACTAATTTGGTGCTATTCAAGCACCGGTGCCTCACTAGAAGCTTGCATAAAGTAAAATATATGTCAATTTCAGATAATAAAAATAATCAGAGACATATATACTACATGGACGGAAAATGATGTTTCCAAAGAAAGCGAAACATACATGTACATGGCGGGGGGCAAGAGGTGGGTAGACAACAACCTCGCTTTGGTGCTATTCAAGGACCACTATCTCTATAGATTCCTGCATAAAGTAGCATATGTCAAAGTGATACATAAACCTACAAAAATGTACAAAGAGAAAGCACCATATCAGGGAAAGCAATACATAAACATACAAAGAAAGCGATACATAAACTAACCTATTGGCTCGTCAGAGGTGGGTCGATAACAACCTTGCTTTGGTTCTCTTCAAGCACCACTGTCTCAATAGATTCCTGCATAAAGTAACATATATTTCAATGTTAGATAGTACAAAGAAAAAGAGACATATTGAAATGGGGGAAACAAGGAAAAAGATACTTGCATGTACAAAAAGAAATATAAGCAAGAGTTGCAATGTATAAATATACCTGGGGGACGTGAGGAGGTGTGTAACCAGTGGATCAGCTAACTAGAAATGCAATAAAATGACTTCTACTTGTACTAGCGAAGAAGCTCGCTTTTTGAAAATATTCATCAAACTGATGTTCCTACGTACAAAAGGATAAAGATCCAATTTCAAAAAATTAAAAAAGTACATGTTGAATCATTAAAATCACAATTAAAAGAAAGCGATAGGTAAATGTACCTGTTGGCTCGTAATAGGGGGGTCATCAATCTGGTTCTCTTCAAGCACCGGTGCCTCAATAGAAGCCTGCATAAAATAACATATTTCAAATTCAGAGAATAAAAAGAATCATAGACATATATACTACATGGATGGAAAATGATGTTTTCAAAGAAAGTGAAACATACATGTACCTGGCAGGGGGAAGAGGTGGGTCGGCAACAACGTTGCTTTAGTGCTCTTCAAGAACCAATGGCTCAATGGATGCATGCATAATGTAACATATGTCAATGTTAGATAATACAAATAAAATGAGACATATACACGATGGACGAAAATTGATTTTTCCAAAGAAAGTGAAATATAATTAAAAGCATATTTAAAATAATACCTGTGTCTGGGAATCTACCTCTGCATGAGAGGGACTAGGCTGGGATTCAATGTACTCATCCTGATCACCCTGCATAAAACATGTTCTATCAAAATTAGGATGTATTGAATGTTACAATATCTACTATAAATATGTAAATAAAGATGACAAATTAAAAAGTATAGTTCTTACCACTAATGGTGAAGAACCAAACCCATATGCAATATTGACAACAACATCAATGTTCTCAACATTGATTGGCGGACTATGCGACTCTTGTGTGCCATGGGACACCAACTGTATATCTTTTCACACAACTTGTTAGATAATTAAATAGAAATAAATTACGAAACAATTGAAAATTCTTATATGAAAGAAAATATAATATGAAAATAATGATTTTTACTTACAAATCGAAGTAATCCATCGTCCCGGAAGTCTGAAGTAGGGCCATAGCATATGCCTCCACACGATGTGCAAGGGTGTGGAGTAACATGACACACTTAACGCTCCGTGTCTCCTGTGTAATCTGTAGATGGATCCTTATTGTGCAATGGGCCAGCCTTAGAAGTGGCAACCCCTTGGCCTACATTGCCTTGGACATCAGTCCCATGCTGAAGTAATGTATATTCCAAGTCAAATAAGGCCTCCTATGTATCCTAAATCACGGGACCCACAATAGGATATATATGAGGGGGTTTTGGTGTGCGTAGAGGGCATGGCACATAGTTAGGATCCATCTTGGCCCCTTCCCTATCTTGGGCCATCCCATGACCAACACCTTGGAAGCCTAAGATATCGAAATAGTTAACATGTTTCCCTAGGATGAATTCTGCATACAACTTCTTAAGGAAATAAAATGGGATGTACCTATACCCATGAGGGTTTTCATCGAATACCATATACCAAAGATCCATCCAATTGGACTTTATATTTGGTTCCATGTACCAGTATCTGAAAATGTGTGCTTGACTAGCAGGTGGAACCAATCCGGTGCTAGGGTCCCAAAATAATGAAAATAATTGGTATTTTGTAATCTTTAGGTCTTTGATTTGTTTATAACTCAAACCATCTGAGTAGTATTTCCTCCTGGATTCTTTGTACGAGCTAATGTTGTACAGAGCTCCTTGGGAATTGGAAATTATGTTTGTTATTGTGTCCAATGCATCGGCTAAATATTGTCTCAAATGATCCCCCCTTCTAATAGATGAGCTAAGGCGCCTCAATGACGCCAAATGCAATAGAATCTGTGAGTTTTGATCTTATTCCCCCTCCAGGTTTGAGTTTGGGTTCATGTTTGGGTTATTAGTGGGTTTGTTTTCCACATTTTCTTACTCGTTTCTTTTATCTATTAAGATTTAAAAAAAAAAATACAAATTGTTTTAATTTATCATTCTTTGATTTAATTCAATTTTTTTATTTATATTTGTTTTAAACAATTATAAAAACTATGAAATTAACAAAAGCAATAAATAATTGAAAACAATTTGTAATGGATATGAGTAGTTACCTGCCATTGGAGCCAAGCCACCTCCACAGCCACCTCCAAATCGACCTCCAAATGCTCAAATGCAAATCACCTATGCGGTTTATCACATATGTATTTTATCGCTCTCCCGAAATGTCTCTCTGCAAATGAGAAATGAGGCCCGCGACCTCTTTTTTCATTTTTTCTTTTTATTTCCATATCGCATATGCGATATTTAACTTTTATAGAATGCATATGGAATACATTGTTACTAAGCTTAGCCTTGTGTTTGGGCTCGGGTTATTCCAAACATACCATAAATAATACATATGCATTCTCGATTTACAATCCAGAAGTGCATTTCTGATTTCTTAAGTGGCACTAAAAAGTGGAACCAACTTCGTGCAATCGCCCACAAGTTAAAAACTTGCCAAATCTTTTGTTGCAATTTGCAGCACTAAGAAGCAACAAAGCAATATTATGGTTCCTTTGGGAAGCAACATCTTGAATCTATGCATGTAAACCTTTCAATCCAAACTGAATGATTGTTTCTGGAGGAATCTTCCTCTTTGGAAGAAGAAGAATGTGCTCAACTGGATCAGGAATATAGACAGCTACAAGATGAAAAATGGACCCATGTAGAGCAACTGAAATCAATCGATAAGAGAGAAAAGGTCCTTGAACATTCAAACCATGTGAGGAACACCCAAGAAAATTATATATTGCATACTTGAACATCAACCCATGTTAGTTAAAATCAGTCCCAAGTGTTAGGAGAAAATGTCCATGTGAATGAAGAATGTCTCCATCTTTACTAGTTCTGTGAGGAGACGAGAATGTGATCAAATAGATAGGTAGAGAAGCCCTAGGAATATGGAGAGAGAATTATTGAGATCCATAATTTGATATATCTTAATAAATAACCAATTATTCACAAAATATAATATAAGCAAACTCATAAGAGGAAACTAACATCAAATCCCCGACAACATGTTTGAAAAAGACTTGCAGTACCTGATTTTTCACACCAAAATTGATGAGAGCAGCTACAAGTATTAATGAAAGCTCATATCAGATCCAAATAGGTCCATATCAGATCCAAATAGGTTTATATAATATCCAAGAGTGTGCACCACGAATATGGTAGATGCACAATTGTCTCCTTCTTCAAAACCCTGAGCGTTGGTGCATGCAATCATGTAGGAACTTTCTGAAATCACACGATTAAGGAGGATGAATGGATATCCCATCAAATCTGATATTATTTCCAAAATATCCATAGATACATAAAATTTAATATCAGCAAACTCATAAAATAATATTGACATCAAATTGTAACGTCCCCAACCCTCCGACCGACGAAGAGGATGCTACCATGACATTAAACATTCGGGCTAAAAGCCCCATGAACATGTATGTACATAAAATGCAAAAACAAAATGGTTTGAACTAGAACATGCATACATGATTATTTATCATATAGCGGAAGAAAAAATGCGTTCATACAAGCATTCAACATGTTCATCATATTCATTAAACAATAAATATAAACACAGAGATGAAATGGTCAAGATTACTTATCTCATAAAGAACTTGTCCCGCAACCAGCTACGTCGCTGCGACGTTCCACCCAACCATAGGCTAGCATGCTCCTAAATCTCTCAGCAATGTTGTGACCCCCGAGCTGGGCATGATTCCCTAAGGAATAAGGAACAAGCAGGCTTACACATAGCCAAGGATACAAAAAACACAGCCAAGCCAACGCAGTTGGGTTTATCAGGCCATCAACAAGATAGCCAAGCCAACATGGTCAGGTTTATCAGGCCATCAAGGAGCTAGGAAAGGATAAATGATAAGCTGGCGATCTCATTACAGAGCTAGGGACACCTACACTAGAACTAGCCTAACTTCTAAGACACCCACACACACCCAACACAAGGAATCAGCCCCTTCTCTGTTACATAGTCCCTTAGGCCCTGACTTACCATCCAGTGCTATTCAGGGGTTGTGGAGAAGAAAGTCATCCCTCTAGCTCTATCTGCGTGGTTCCCAAACACACCAGGTTTATCAAGCAATCCAATCCCTCACCCCTACTCCAACACAGTCCGAAGACTAACCACTGCATACATGCAGTCACACAAGCGATTCACAGCTTGGATAGGGAAAACAATTCATGAGTCATTCTTGGCCCTATCATGGCCAAAACAACTCCAAAACAATCTACAGCAGCCAAAAAATGTAAAATAGTGAACACAGCCAACAAACATGGGGAAAACAACATCCCGTTCTAAACAATGAAGTCACCAGGGAAACTTACACAGTTCGAAGATGGAAAGAAAAGCCAGGTTCTTAGCTGGGCAGAAGGATAACATATACACAAGCCACAACTAGTAAGAAAAACATACACATAGCTGAAAAATGTGAATGGCCCTTCACAGTGAAATAATGGATGAAGGAACACGGTTCCCAGCTCACTGTGTGAGTCAAAACGAGGAAAAATCCTGTGAGTGAGAATGAACAGATCTATTGTCCCTGCGTGAGGATGAACAATTCCCTACCTATGCGTGAGGATGAACCGACAATGGAGAGAATGGTGTAGTGTAGAGAGTGGAGAGTCCCCATGGAGTGATGGTGGTGGTGGTTTCCTTACCAACATGAGGGTCAACCTACTAGTGGAGTGTGCATGTGGGCAAGGACTGACAGTCCTGCCACACTCCACTCCCCAACCATAACTCCCCCAACTAACAGCAGAACTTTTAATGGTGGTAGTTGGATAAGACAATGGAAGGTGAGTAAGTTAAAAGGGTTTAACAGCTGACACATGGCTTTTTCCCATAGGTTCAAATTTTGACATCCCCCCCTTATCCTTATCAGAATCATGCCCCTTCTCAATTTAGTTACTGCGAACATAGTTGGTTGGGGTTCATTTTAATTAAAGTTCATGTTTACATGATGCCACAATTTAATATGTGTCATGTATCATGATATACCATCGGTAACAATTTCAATCGCCAAACATAACACAACGAAATTGATGGTGGGCCTTTTTCCTTTAGCTCCACACCACTATTACTTACAATACATACATCATATACATTTACTGCAAACAGGGTCAAAACTAGGGTGTTACATTCCCCTCCCCCTTCAATAGCACTGTCCTCAGTGCTTTACAAAATTTGAACAAAATGCTACACTGGTACCGCCTCAGTGTTCCACAGAATTGAAAAAAAATGGATGTGCCAACCGCATGGCATCCTCCAGCTCCCATGTAGCCTCTTCAAGTCTGTAGTGCTCCCATTGCACCTTTACCTAACATGTGGCCCATTTCTGGAGCATTGTGACCTTCTTGTCAAGGATGCACATTGGCTTGGTTCGGAACTCTCCCTCAGGTTCCACCTTAATCACATCCAAAATTATCACATGGTTAGGATCATGTACATATCTCTTAAGCAAAGAAATATGAAAAACATTATGAGCTCTAGTGCTAGCAGGCAATGCAAGTCTATATGCAACTGGCCCTATTCATTCAAGCACTTCAAATGGCCCACTTTATCTTGGTGACAGCTTGGCACAACTTCCAAGCTTCAAGGAACTCTTCTTTTCCCTCACTCTGAGGTAAACATGATCCCTAACACTGAACTCCCTATTCACCCTAGGCTTATCTGCATAGCTTTTCTATCTATCCTGTGCTGCTTTAAGATTATGCCTGATCTTTACAACCTCTTGCTCCATTTCCTTGAGCAATTCTTGTCCAAGCACAACCCAGTTCACTAGATTATCCCAAGTCATAGGTGTCCTACACCTTCTTCCATACAAAGCTTCATATGGACTCATCCCCAAGGATGCCTGATGTCCATTGTTATAAGCAAACTCTATCAAGTGTAAGTAATCTTCCCACTTGGTTGGTTTGTCGATCACGTACATGCGAAGCATATCTTCAAGCACCTATTTAAATCTCTCTATCTACCCATCGCGGCTGAGGATGGTATGTAGTGCTGAAGTTTAGCTTTGTACCCAAATCTGCAAACAACCCCTTCCAAAAGTTGGAAGTGAACTTGACATCTCTGTCAGAGACAATTGCATTGGGAAATCCATGCAATTTGAAAATCTCCTTCATGAATATCTTTGCAATGTCATCCATCTTATGTGTAGACTTAACTGGTATAAAATGTGTTTCCTTTGTCAACTTGTCTACCACAACCATGATGGAATCATGTTGTCTCCAAGTCATCGTCAATCGTGTAATAAAATCCATGGAAATAATTTCCCATTTCCATTCTGGAACTGGCAAAGGCTACAACAAACCTGCAGGGTGTTGATGCTCAACCGTTACATGTTGACATTTCATGCACCTTGAAATGTATTCAGCCATGTCCTTTTTCATTCCTGGCTAGAAGTACTCCTTTCTGGCTGTAGCAATTGTCTTTCGGTATCCTTGGTGACCAGAATACGGTGCTTGATGGATTTCGTCCATAACAACTCTTCTCAAATCTGCTGCATCTGGAATATAAATTCTACATTTATAAGTGAGAAGTCCATCTTCTTCCAATTTATATCCCTCATACCTCTTCTCAAGAATTTTCTATTGCAATTTGTCTTTTACCTGCTCATACAATTCATCTCCAGCAACATGATTAACAATCTACTGCCTCAAATCTGATTGGCAAATACTAAGAGATGCCACATGATTTTCTTGCACCTTCCTACTGAGTGCATCGGCTACCTTATTCTACTTTCCTTTTACATGCTTAATTTCGAAATCAAACTCACATAAAAATTCCAGCCATCTTGCTTGCCTAGAATTCAGAGTAGGCTGATCAAATAGATACTTCATACCATAATGGTCTGTTCTGAGCTCAAATCTTCTACCCATCAAGTAATGCCTCCACATCTTGAGGGTATGTACTATGGCTGCAAGCTCTAGATCGTGAGTGGCATAGTTCTTCTCATGCTCCTTTAGCTTTCTTGACTCATAACATATCACATGGTTGTCCTGCATAAGGACTCCTCCAAGCCCTTGTCTGCATGCATCGATACACACCACAAAATATTTCTCTATGTCTGCAACTTTCAATACTGGTGCACTGGTGAGAAGATTCTTCAACCGCTGGAAACTTTCTTCACACCTCGATGTCCATTTGAACTTTACCCCCTTATTTTGCAAAGAAGTCATGGCATGTGCATCTTTGGAGAATCCCTCAATAAACCTCTGGTAGTATCCTGCAAGTCCCATAAAAGATCTTACATCTGTCACATTTCTTTGAGTAGGCCAATTCATAATGGCTTCAATCTTTTTAGGGTCCACAGATATACCCTCCTCTGAGATAATGTGACCCAAATACGGAATTCTATCTCTATAGAAGTCACACTTGCTTAGTTTTGCATACAACTGGTGCTCCCTAAGCATTTGCAATGTCAACCTCAAATGCTCTTCATGTTCTTCCTCATTCTTAGAATAAACAAGAATGTCATCAAGGAAAAAAAGAACAAACTTGTCCAAATACCTGCTAAAGACACTATTCATAAGGCACATAAATGTAGTTGGTGCATTTGTGAGACCAAATGGTACCACTACGAACTCATAATGCCCATACCTTGTCTTGAAGGCTGTCTTATGAATGTCTTCATCCTTGATTCTCACCTGATGGTAACCAGACCTAAAGTCAATCTTGGAAAATACCCTTACTCCCCTCATTTGATCAAAGAGATCATCAATCCTAGGCAAAGGATATTTATTCTTCATAGTAACCTTGTTCAATTGTCTGTAATCAATACATAACATGAGTGTACCATCTTTCTTCTTTACAAATAGAACTGGTTCTCCCCAAGGAGACACACTCGGTCGGATATACTTCTTTTGCAACATCTCTTGTAGTTGCATCTTCAATTCTAGAAACTCTGGTGTACTCATCCTATAGGGTGCCTTGGACACTGGTGCTACTCCTGGCACATGTTCAATACTGAAATCAATGTCCCTCTTTGGAGGAAGCCCTGCAATATCATCATGAAACACATCCCTGAATCCCTATAACACCGGATAGTCCTCCAACCTAGGAGTTTCATCATCTGTTGCCTCCAAAATATGAGCTGCATACAACTGGCAACCCTTCCTACAAAACTTCTTTAACTGCATTGCTGAAACCTGCCATACTAAAATTACCTTTGGAATACCTTTCACAACTACTGGGTTCCCTTCTTCATCCATGCATTCAAAATTCTTGTTATAACAGTCAAGCTTAACTCTTTGAGATTCTAACCAATCCATTCCAATGAGAACATCATAGGAACCAAGCGGTAGAACATTCATATATACACAAGTGACCAATCCATTCATGACCAATGGACATTTCTCTACCACTTCACTAACCTTTCTCTTAGTTCTAGTGGCTAGCTGAACTAACCAAGATTTTCAGTGCTTTACCTTCTTCAAAGCACAAATCTCCACTACTCTAGGAGTAATGTAACTGTGAGTAGAACCAATGCCAATCAAAATAGAAACATATTGCTCAACAATATTACCTGCAACTCCAACCACAGTTGAGTGGTGATCTTCCTGACGGTCCTCCAGTGCTACATAAATCCTAGGGACTGCCCTTGCTACTTGACCCACTGTTTTTGCTTCTTGAATGTTGTAAGTTGGCCTTGCACTATCATTCTTTAGTGGACAATTTCTGTGCATGTGAGGTCCTCCACATTTCCAACATTGAAGTGGTCCTCTATTCTATTGTATATCTTTAGGCTTTTCTCCTATCACTCCAACTAGTTTACTCGCAGCTTGGGATGGCTGCTTCTGCTGATCCGTGAAGTTAGAAGGTTTGAAACCTTTCTTTCTTTTGTCAAACTTCTCATTCTTCTTGTCCTTCGATGCCTTATGGTAATTCGACTTACCTTTTCTTTGATCATAGCAATACTTAGCCTTCCTTATTGCTTCTTCAAGAGTTCAAGGTTCATAAAACTTAATTCTGTCTTTGTAAGACTGAGGTAATCCACTCAGAAAATGTTTAACCTTCACTTTTTCATCTTTGATGCATCAGACATACCTCAACAGCTCCAAAAAAGTATTTGCATACTCTTCCATGGTTTTCTCTCCCGATCTCAACTCATGGAACTCCTTAATCTTGTCACCATAATACCTGTTAGAGAGGTATTTCTACTTGAAATACTTCTTGAACTATTTCCACTTAAGTCTCCTTTCGCTGATCATCTTTACTTGCTTGAAGTGTTTCCACCAAATGGATGCCCTTCCATTCAGATTGAGTATGGCAATTCTTGCCTTCATGTTTCCTGAATAATCGTGAACTTGAAAGTACTTCTTTATCCCAAGAAGCCAAGCTTCAGCCCCTTGTCCAGTCTTTACCTAACCATCAAATGTAGGAGGTTTAGCCTTCTTAAATTCATCCCGAGAGTGATACCTATGGTGTCTCTTTCTTTTTCTTTTATGAGAATAAGAACTTGAATCCCCGCTGGATTCTTCAGAGTCAGATGACCCACTAGAAGTCCTTCTTCATCTCCTAGTACTACTCTTACTACCTTTTGGTCTTGTTGTACCTTGTCTAGAGTCTATCTTTCTCTGTAAGTTTGTCAAACTCTACAACATTGTAGAATTCAATTGATATTGCTCTTCCTGGGCTTTAACCAAGCTTCCCATGGTGGCTACAACATCTGACGTTGTCTCTTGGAATCTCCTTCCATTGGACTCAATGTCATCATTTCCATTATGAAAATTTTCTCCCATGGCATCTCGTGCATGCTCATAGGAATCCCGAGCATCATATCCATCATGGGTTCTCATAACTGAACCACCACTTACTTTACCAAATCGCACTACTTGGAATACTACCCTTGAAGGTTTCTATGATTCTACAAACATGTTAGTAACACAACTGTTAGATGCATAACATTGATATAATTTAGAATTACTTTCCTTCACCTGGAAAAAATCATAAAATAACAATTTTGCCCAAACACAAAATTTTCTTCATCAAAGGATGTCTATCTGAGGGGGACAATGGGGGTCAAGGGGGATTGTCCCCTTGTGGCTTCCCTATGCCACTGCAAGTTGGGTCGAGGGCAATGCCCTCATTTTTTTTTTGTAAATCTATGATTTTTGCGTAATCTGGCACATAAAATCGCTGCCACTTCCTCCTTTTCATCCCTGAAAATCTACTGAAAAACCACTGGAAATCCCATTGGAAAAATAGTCCAAATATGCTGGGAAATCCCATGGAAAACTCAAAATTTCCTTTTTCCCAATCAGACCTCTTCCCAACTGAATTCTGACATCTCAGTGGTCAAAACAACTAGCTTCTTCTGCCATTCATTAGCCATCTGGTGCACTGTTCATTGGGAGGATAGTCCACTAAACAGCCGCAACGGCCTGTAGTGATCCCACTGCGGGTTCCGCAGACCATAAACTCATCAATTGTTGAAAGCTCTATCCACTATCAGTGGTTGAATACTATAACCTTCAGAATGATAGTCCATTAGATAGCCGGAACGGTGGATGTTCAATCCACTAACTTCATTTGATGTAGCTCATCGACAACTGAATTAGCTAGGTGTCAGCAATGTGTTCAACTAACCATCGCCGATGGCCAACGATTCCAAGACTTAGAGAAATTTTCAAAATTTTCCCTTTAGTATTCCTTTTCACTGCTTGATCGACTCAATTCTCTTCTTTTCATGGGCGAAATAGTTCCATCAGCAGCCACAACAGAAGACACGTGAACAACTAAACCCTTTTGACTTCATCATTGTTTCATTCAACTAATCTTCTTCCGACGCATCCGCGGTCCAAACCACTAACTTTCATCGATTGCCAATGGTCTCAACACTTACACAATTTTTTTGAAAATTTTTCTCTTCTTCTTCCGTGGTGTCGGCAAACCCAACAACTATTTTCCACCAACGGCATCAATGCTGTAAGCAACTAAATTTCGTCGATGCCAAAAGTCAATATCGGTCATTTCTTCCACTACATCGAGCTGGCATTTGGGTGGTCTTTGACTGATCTTCGCCGAAACTGCGGCTCCCACATACACTAAGTTCCACCAACAGTCGATGAAAACTTAGAAAATTCACAAGTTCTTCCTCTGTCAGGTGATCTTCCATCTAGCTCTCCACTACATCGGAGGAGCTTCCCACTTAGTCTTTCGATAGGCCGATAGTTTAGGCACTTAGAAAAAATTTTCAACAAAATTTTCAATAAATTTTCTATCATAGATTTTTGATCTCTGTTGGGCAGAAGGCAATCCTACCTCTGTCACTGCATCCTCACGGTCCATTCAGGCCCATGCTACAACATTAGCTTTGATACAACAATGTAACATCCCCAACCCTCCGACCGATGAAGAGGATGCTACCATGACATTAAGCATCTGGGCTAAAAGCCCCATGAACATGTATATACATAAAATGCAAAAATAAAATGCTTTTAACTAGAACATGCATACATGATTATTTATCATACAGTGAAAGCAAACACGTGTTCATACAAGCATTCAACATGTTCATCATATTCACTAAACAATAAATATAAATACAGAGACGAAATGGTTAAGATTACTTATCTCATAAAGAAATCGTCCTGTAACCAGCTACTTCGCTGCAATGTTCCACCCAACCATAGGCTAGCATGCTCCTAAATCTCTCAGCAATGCTGCCACCCCTAAGCTGGGCATGATCCCCAAGGAATAATGAACAAGCAGGCTTACACATAGCCAAGGATACACAAAACACAGCCAAGCCAACACAGTTGGGTTTGTCAGGCCATCACCAAGACAGCCAAGCCAACATGGTCAGGTTTATCAGTCCATCAAGGACCTGGGAAAGGCTAAATGCTAAGCTGGTGAGCTCATTACAGAGCCAGGGACACATACACCAGAAATAGCCTAAATTCTAAGACACCCACACACACCCAACACAAGGAATCAACCCCTTCTCCGCTACACAGTCCCTCGGGCCCTGACTTCCCTTCCAGTGCTATTCAGGGGTTGTGGAGAACAAATTCAGCCCTCTAGGTCTATCTGTGTGGTTCCCAAACACATAAGGTTTATCAATCAATCCAAGCCCTCATCCCTACTCGAACATAGTCCGAGGAATAACCACTGGATACATGCAGTCACACAAGCGATTCATAGCTTGGATACGGAAAACAATTCATGAGTCGTTCTTGGCCTTATCATGGCCAAAATGACTCCAAATTAATCTACAACAGCCCTAAAATGTAAAACAGCAAACACATCCAACAAACGTGGCAAAAAAAATGACCCGTTCTGAACAATGAAGTCACCGGGGAAACTTACACAGTTTGAAGATAGAAAGAAAATCCAGGTTCTCAGCTGGGCGGAAGGATAACATATACACAAGACACAATCGGTAAGGAAAACATACACACAGCTGAAAAACATGAATGGCCCTTCATAGGGAAATCATGGATGAAAGAACACGGTTCCCAGCTTGCTGTGTGAGTCAAAACCAGGAAAAATCTTATGTGTGAGAATGAACAGAACAATCGTCCCTGCATGAGGATGAACAGTTCCCCACCTATGCATGAGGATGAACCAACAATGGAGAGAATGACATAGTGGAGAGAGTGGAGAGTCCCCATGGAGTGATGGCGGTGGTGGTTTCCTTGCCAACGTGAGGGTCAACCTACTGGTGGAGTGTGCGTGTGTGCAAGGACTGACAGTCCTGCCACACTCCACTCCCTAGCCATAACTCCCCAAACTAATAGTAGAATGTTTAATGGTGGTAGTTGGATAAGACAAGGCAAGGTGAGCAAGTCAAAAGGGTTTAACAACTGACACATGGATTTTCCCCATAGGTTCAAAGTTTGACATCCCACCCTTATCCTTATGAGAATCATGCCCCTTCTCAATTTAGTTGCCATGAACATAGATGGTTGGGGTTCATTTTAATTAAAGTGCATGTTTACATGATGCCGCAATTTAATATATGTCATGTATCATGATATACCATCAGCAACGATTTCAATCGCTAAACATAACACAACCAAATCAATGGTGGGGATTTTACCTTTAGCTCCACACCACGATTAATTACATTATATACATCATATACATTTAATACAAACAGGGTCAAAATCAGGGTGCTACATTCCCCTCCCCCTTCAATAGCACTATCCTTAGTGCTTTACAAAATTTGAACAAAATGCTACACTGGTACCACCTCAGTGTTCCGCATCATTGAATAAAAATGGATGTGCCAACCGCATGGCATCCTCGAGCTCCCATGTAGCCTCTTCAGGTCCGTAGTGCTCATATTGCACCTTTACCTTACCTATGGCCCGGTTCCGGAGCATTGTGACCTTCCTGTCGAGGATGCGTATTGGCTCGATTCAAAACTCTCCCTCGAGTTCCACCTGAATCACATCCCAATTTATCACATGGTTAGGATCATGTACATATCTCTTAAGCAAAGAAACATGAAAAAAATTATGATCTCTAGTGCTAGCAGGCAATGCAAGTCTATATGCAACTGGCCCTATTCTTTCAAGCACTTCAAATGGCCCACAATATCTTGGTGATAGCTAGTTGGCACAACTTCCAAGCTTTAAGGAACTCTTCTTTACCCTCACTCTGAGGTAAACATGATCCCCAACACTAAACTTCCTGTTCACCCTATGCATATCTGCATAGCTTTTCTGCCTGTCCTGTGATGCTTTAAGATTCTTCCTGATCTTTACAACCTATTGATCCATTTCCTTGAGCAATTCTAGTCCAAGCACAACCCGATTCACTAGATTATCCCAAGTCACAGGTGTCCTACACCTTCTTCCATACAAAGCTTCATACAGACTTATCCCCAAGGATGCATGATGTCCATTGTTATAAGCAAACTCTACCAAGTGTAAGTAATATTCCCACTTGGTTGGTTTGTCCATCACATACATGCGAAGCATATCTTCAAGCACCTGATTAACTCTCTCTGTCTTCCCATCTGTTTGAGGATGGTATGTAGTGCTAAAGTTTAGCTTTGTACCCAAATCTGCAAACACTCCCTTACAAAAGTTGGGAGTGAACTTGACATCTCTATCAGAGACAATTTCCTTAGGAAATCCATGCAATTTGAAAATCTCCTTTATGAAGATCTTTGCAATGTCATATATCTTATGCATAGACTTAACCGGTATAAAATGCGCTACCTTTGTAAACTTGTCTACCAGAACCATGATGGAATCATGTTGTCTCCAAGTCATCGGAAATCCTATAATAAAATTTAGGGAAATAATTTCCCATTTCCATTCTAGAATTGGCAAAGGGTGCAACAAACCTGCAGGGTGTTGATGCTCAAACTTTACCTGTTGACATTTCATGCACCTTGAAATGTATTCATCCATGTCCTTCTTCATTCCTGGATAGAAGTACTCCTTTCTAGCTATAGCAATTGTCTTTTGGTATCCTGGGTGACCAGAATATGGTGCTTGATGGATTTCATCCATAACAACTCTCCTCAAATCTACTACATTTGGAATATAAATTCTACCTTTATAAGTGAGAAGTCCATCTTCTTGCAATTTATATCCCTCATACCTCTTCTCAAGACTTTTCTTCTGCAATTTTTCTTTTACCTGCTCATACAATTCATCTCCAGCAACATGATTAACAATCTGCTACCTCAAATCTAATTGGCAAATACTAAGAGATGCCACATGCTTTTCTTGCACCTTCCTGTTGAGTGCATCAGCTACCTTATTATCATTTCCTTTTATGTGCTTGATTTCAAAATCAAACTCACATAAAAATTCCAGCCATCTTGCTTGGCTAGCATTCATAGTAGGCTGATCAAATAGATACTTCAAACCACAATGCTCTGTTCTGAGCTCAAATATTCTACCCATCAAGTAATGCCTCCACATCTTGAGGGCATGTACTATGGCTGCAAGCTCTAGATCATGAGTGGAATAGTTCTTCTCATGCTCCTTCAGTTTTCTTGACTCATAACATATCACGTGGTTGTCCTTCATAAGGAATCCTCCAAGCCCTTGTCCGCATGCATCGGTACACACCACAAAATATTTCTCTGGGTCTACAACTTTCAATACTGGTGGATTGGTGAAAAGATTCTTCAACCACTGGAAACATTCTTCACACCTCGATGTCCATTTGAAATTTACCCCCTTCTTTTGCAAAGAAGTGATGGCATGTGCAACTTTGGAAAATCCCTCAATAAACCTCCAGTAGTATCCTGTAAGTCCCATAAAAGATCTTACATCTGTAACGTTTCTTAGAGTAGGACAATTCATAATGGCATCAATCTTTTCAGGGTCCACAGATATACCCTCCTCTAAGATAATGTGACCCAAATACTGAATTCTATCTCTATAGAAATCGCACTTGCTTAGTTTTGCATACAATTGGTGCTCCCTGAGCAATTCCAATGTCAACCTCAAATGCTCTTCATGTTCTTCCTCATTCTTAGAATAAACAAGAATGTCATCAAGGAAAACAAGAACAAACTTGTCCAAATACCTACTGAAGACACTATTCATAAAGCACATAAATGTAGCTGGTGCATTTGTGAGACCAAATGGTACCACTACAAACTCATAATGTCCATACCTTGTCCTGAAGGCTGTCTTATGAATGTCTTTGTTACGGAGAGAAATTCCTATGGCTTGGGGTACCACAATAGACAGCTAGACTCCAGAAATCAATCTTTCCCAATATGCAATAGAAATAAAAACATCTAACACTAAAGGATCAAACCTCGTACCTTATTCCGGACGGTTGAAGTAGATCCCCATTGAGCTTTCCAATCTTCATCTTGAATTGTTATAGCACGTCCTCAACAACAAGTAAACAATACAAGCATACTATATTTCATGGTGTTAGATCTATTCTAGCATATATAATCAATAATGTATAAGCATTTGACATATTCCAATGGATGCAATATTCATTCAAATACATAATTACTGGACACAAAAAGATATTTCTATTAATATGAATCAGAGATTACAAGTGACAACCTCTGACGGCACGTCTGCGAACCGGAGAAACTGAATCCCCCACTTGGGCCTCCAGCACCTCAATCCTCCATCACTCTGATAGCAAGCTCACTAACAAAGGCAAGATTGGGAAGAACACAACAGTGCTCCAAAGGGACAAAGGGATGCAGACTCAAGTATAGTTCTGGCAACAATGGACTATAATTTCGGTACTCTCAATTCTCTCTTATGCTTTCAATGTCTCAATGGTTCCTTATATAGCTTTTCAAAGTGATACTGAAAGGTTGAATCCGTGCGATCTCAAGGCATATGGAAGGCCAGGAGTCATATGAGTCGGATCCAAGTCAAGGAACGGTCCAACAGTTTTGGATTATGCACACATCCGGATGTACGCGACTATAGAGGGAATATCTGCGTATGTACGCGGTTATCAGGGAAAAGGCCGCGTATATCATTTTTCTAATGTTTTTAGGGATGGTCAATGATACATCAAAAGACAATAAATGGTCCATAGGGAATAATTATTCTGCAGCGGGATAGGGGAAGGCCATACAATGTGTGATTCACCTAGTGTGGTGAAATCCGCTATAACAGATGCCCCCTAATGTATGAGATCAGAGGGGTTATACGATGGCCGAAATACATTATAAGTCCATCCCATAAGTGAAGTGATGAAGGTACACAAATGGAAGACCAACCACCCAATCAGCATAATACCATAATACAACTCTGCATATAACTGCACATACATATAGCAGTCCCGGATACATAAGAGTACATTGGCCATGAATAGGCATGAAACATGATAGAACATATCTGGTCATCGCCACGTACAATATACATAGATCAGAATCTCCAAGATGAAGATATACAAAGTACAATAATATCCAC
>LPNX010093621.1:473-10761 GCA_001517045.1 Pseudotsuga menziesii | reverse complement strand
ATGACTGCAAGTCTCAAGGCACTCAAAATGACTCTAGATTCCAATCCCAGAATAAATGATTTGAAGTCGATGGGATGAAATCCGCTGGAAGGAGGGCATTAGGGAATCCCTCATCATCCAACATGAGCTACTCAGCAAGGCTGTATAATATGGAAGAACTCAATCATAAGGTGCACGAACCAGTAACTGTACCGGGAATGGCCGACATGCAAAGTCAAGATAAATGAGGAATGGCCGACTCAGGTTTCAACTTTCTTCGAACAAGAGCATAACGACATATGATGACTGAATGAAGACAACATAGACTCGATATACAAACTGGGACATCTCTATGATGCAGGAGGCGTCAATAGAGGCTCCATAGGGACTGGAAGCTTAACCAGTCGGTGGAGATAAAACTCAGATAACAAGTACAACTCCTAAAGTCAAACTATAACCCAACCAATGGATGTGATATACAGTTCTCTGTTCGAAGGCGACACGACTCGACAGCTGCCAAAGATAATATCTTTTCTTGTCCGGCTTTTTGGTTTTTTGATTTTTTTGGTCTTTCTCAGTTATTTGAAAAGCTTGAAAAAATAATAAACTAGCTTTATAGTTACAAACTAGGAGGAGACGAGTGTCATAAAGGCAAACAAACTAGTTCCAATCAGTGGAACATACCTATGCTCAATGCAAGGATACATGTGTAGGATATCGACACTCGGGGGAAAATCCCCTCCCAGTAAAAAAGGGAATCAAGCTGCGAAAGATACAAATAAAGGCTCTGCATGGCTAGACATGAGACAAGCTCGGGCTATAGGGCTGAAACGCAATGTCAGGGGAGCCGGCATAAATCTCAATAAGACAGGAAAAGCTCATGATAATGCATCCACAACTTGATACAAGGGGAGTCCGGGGGGAAACAGGCCAGCATAAGATCAAGAGGAGTATGAGGCTCTTAGGAATACACCGATCAAGGGACATTGATGTATTCCCAAAACTGTCGATGGCGAGAGAACCTGCCACTGATGACTGCAAGTCTCAAGGCACTCAAAATGACTCTAGATTCCAATCCCAGAATAAATGATTTGAAGTCGATGGGATGAAATCCGCTGGAAGGAGGGCATTAGGGCATCCCTCATCATCCAACATGAGGTACTCAGCAAGGCTGTATAATATGGAAGAACTCGATCATAAGGTGCACGAACCAGTAACTGTACCGGGAATGGCCGACATGCAAAGTTAAGATAACTGAGGAATGGCCGACTCAGGTTTCAACTTCCTTTGAACAAGAGCATAACGGCGTATGGTGACTAAATGAAGGCAGCATAGACTCGATATACAAACTGGGACATCTCTATGACGCAGGAGGCGTCAATAGAGGCTCCATAGGGACTGGAAGCTTAGTACACAGGGTACTCCCAAAGGACCGAACACCAAGAATAGTCGCTTCACACAAACAGATCATAGATCAATACACTAATGTTTGTCACGTCGTTAAAACCCTCGAGAGGGAAACAGTCCATGGCCCCGGCCAAATAGCTACTCGGAGCAATTTATTATGCAAAAGAAAGAAAGTTACATGAGCTTCTCATAATCGATCAACTAGCCAAGGACCCTCTATGCTCTTTAAATAGAGATCATAGACCAATCGGGTGTTAAGCCACGGATCAATGGTAGGTATGATCTAAGAGAAGTTGAACCGTCGGATCACTCTATGTCTAGAACATATTGTGACCATCAGATTAGAATATTTACAAATGCATACTAATGCATACTAAAGAAACACACTTTTACCTAACGGATATATTACACAAGTTGATCTTAACTAACTCCTAAGTGTCTAAATATCCTAACATCCCCCCTTAAGAACAACTTGGGATAGGATTGAAGGATTTACAAAAGTGACACTATTAGGAGAAGGAAGGAGGAATTAGAGCCTATCCCCCCTTAATGACACATTCCTTAACTCCTAACATAGACCGAAGTTTAGAAAACTTCGCTTCTGTAAGAGACTTGGTGAATATGTCTGCAACTTGATCATCTGTAGGGCAATAGAGCACTTCAATAAAACGATCATGAACAAGATTTCTGATGAAGTGCATGTGTAGCTCAATGTGTTTGCTGCGCTGATGTAGAAATGGATCTTTGGAAAGCTTGATGGCACTTTGATTGTCTCACCAAAGTGGAGTAGGCTGCTGCTGCTCGAATCCAAACTCTGAAAGGATCTGTCGAAGCCACAAGGCTTCCTGACTGGCATTAACTGCTGCTCGATATTCTGCTTCTGCTGAAGAAAGAGAAAGAGCTTGTTGTTTCTTACAAGCCCAAGTGATAGGTCCAGATCCCAGATTGAAAACATAACCCGCAGTAGACTTCCGATCATCAGGATCGCCGGCCCAATCTGAATCAATGAAACCAACCAACAAAGGTTTCCCCCCTGTACTGTAATGAATCCCAAACTAAATTGTACCTCGAATATATCGAAGTATTCTTTTTGCTGTTTTCCAGTGACTTTCATGAGGAGTTTGCATGTAATGGGAAACACGACCAACGGCAAAGGAAAGGTCAGGACGGGAATGAGTCAAGTATAAAAGACTACCAACAAGCTGACGATACAAGGTGGCATCTACTTCAGGGGAAGTACAAGTGGCAGAAAGTTTGACTCCAGACTGGAAGGGAGAAGGGGCTGGTTTACAATCTTCCATGTGAAAGCGACGAAGAAGGTCACAAGCATACTTAGACTGGGAAAGAAAGATTCCTTCTTTGGTTTGCAAGACTTGGAGACCAATAAAATAATGCAAATGTCTTAAGTCTGACATTTCAAAAGTTTGCTTAAGACAGGATTTCACATGGGTTATAAGGTTAGGGTCACTACCAGTAAGGATAAGATCATCAACATAAAGAACAAGTATGATGAGATGGTTTCCTAATTTCTTGGTATAGACATTAGGATCAGAATGGCATCTAGAAAAACCAGTGTCAAGGAGAAAGCTATCCATTTTGGCATACCAAGCTCTAGTAGCTTGCTTAAGGCCGTATAAGGATTTCTTAAGGAGACAGACAAGGCTAGAGTTATTCTGAACATATCCAGGGGGTTGTTCCATGTAAATTTCCTCATGTAAATCACCATGTAAGAAGGCAGACTTGACATCCATTTGATGGACTTCCCAGTTATGTAAGGCTGCAAGGGAAAGAACAAGGCGGATGGAGTTCATTTTTGCTACAAGGGCAAAGGTTTCATTGTAGTCAATCCCTTCAACTTGGGAAAAACCTTTGGCAACTAACCTTGCCTTAAGTCTTTCAACACTTCCATCTGATGCATACTTATTTCTGTAGACCCATTTACATCTGACAAGTTTTCTTCCTTTTGGAAGAGGAACAAGATCCCAAGTATCGTTCGCCATTAAGGAACGATATTCTTCATCCACAGCTGCATCCCAATCTGGATTTCCTAAAGCTTATGCAAAAGTTTTTGGATCATGATTCTCGGAAACTTGAGCCAAAAGAGAAGAGGCTCGCTGAAACTGAGAACGTGTTCGACGTTGATCTCTAGGATCACCAGCAAGATCACCAGCTGCTTCACATGTTGAACGGACCCATAGAGGAAGTATTGGTGCTAGTGCAATTGGAGGAACATGAGCAGGCGGAGGTGGATTTTCATCCTCACTGTCATCATCAGAAACTGGAGTTGGAAACTTGTCAAGGAAGCTGGAAGAAGAAGAAGAAGGCACATTCACCGAATAAGGCTCGCAGGCCAAAGATGGCACACCCGCCAAGTTAGGCTCGCAGGCCAAGAGATTTTCATCAAATTTAACATCTCTTCTAATGATTATATCATGAGAATGTGGCTAAAGAAGTCTATAACCTTTTACATCTTTAGAATATCCAACAAATATGCACTTTTCACTTTTAGGCTGCAATGCTTTCCGTTTTTCATCCGGAATATGAGCCCATGCTTCACAACCAAACACATGAAAGTGACTTACATCTGGTTTAATTTTACTCCATGCTTCTTCCGGTGTTATACCCTGTAAAACTTTAGTGGGTGTGCGATTTACTATGTAATTTGCACAATTTATGGCCTCAACCCAATATTGAAGACTTAGTCCCTTAGATTGGATCATACAATTAGCCATTTCTTTTAAAGTGCGGTTCTTCCTTTCAGCTACACCATTTTGCTGTGGTGTATAGGGAACAGTGTGCTATTGTTGGATTCCTTGTTTAGTGCAAAAAATAGTGAACTTGTTGTTAACATATTCTCCTCCATTGTCAGATCTTAACTTCATAATTTGATGACCAGATTGTTTTTCAACAAGGGCCTTGTAGGCCAAGAACATGTTAAATACTTCGCTCTTAAGTTTTAAGAAGTAAACCCAATTGTGTCTGGAGTAGTCATCAATGAAAGTTAAGAAATATTTGAAACCAGAAAATGAAGCAGATGGAAGAGGGCCACACAAGTCACTATGCACAAGCTCCAAGGGAACCGAGGCATGCCAAGAGGCACATTTGTCAAAACTGTTCCGATGATGTTTTCCGAGTACACAACCGGAAAAAACACCATCCTTGCAAGATACCAACGGAAGACCAGTCACCATATTTTCTTTACATAGTTGTTGCAATGAGCGATAATTTAAGTGACCAAATCGCTCATGCCAAAGTTTGCTCAAGTTATCACTATGAGCAACAAAAACTGAAGGAAAAGGTGATGACCCAAAGTTGTTAAATTTGTACAAACTGGTAATATCATCAACAGTTCCAGTAGCAAGGACATTTTGAGGATTTTTAAAATCCTTGATTACAACTTGGTGAGGTGTAAACATTACAGTTTTACCTTCACATGAATGAGTAATTTGATAGACTGATAACAAATTGCAGGAAATTTTTGGAACACATAGTACATCACTGAAATGACCATTTTCTACTAGAACTGTTCCAGATCCTACAACACTTAAAGATCTATCATCACCAACAAATATTTGTTTGGTGTTACATTCATGCATAGTAGAAAAGATGGCTTTATCCTTAGCCATATGATAAGATGCTCTCGAATCAATGAGCCATTCATTTGAAGTAGAAGAAGAAGATGCAGTATAAGAGTAACCAGAAGCACAAAGTGCATGTCCATGAGAGGTAGATTCTGAAGATGAATCTAGGCTGATGTGGTGCTTCTTCATTGCTGCTTCCAAGGCTGCCATCTTGTTAAAACACTTAGATTCATCATGATTATCTTTTCCACAAAAATTGCAATGACGCTCAGTCTTCTTTCCTTTTTGCTTGGATCCTTTATCATTTTTTAAGGAAGGAGCTAACTGAGAGGGTTTGGGACCCTTGTTGTTTTGATTTTTATTGTGAAAATTCTGTTTCTTGGGAGGCTTGGACTTTTCTTTCTGTTGGGACAATAAGGCTTTTCCATATGTATCTGCATTGTTAATTATTCCAATATGAATGAGCTTGTCTTGCTCTCTAATTAAGGAATCACAAAAGGATTCAAGACTAGGCTCTACATAGATGGCTGCAGTCAAGGATTCTTTCATGGAGTAGAATGTAGATACAAAAACAGAATATGCAGGTCCAAGTTTGGAAGGAATATGATAAATACATTGTTTGTCTTCTTTCTTAATCTTGCATTCTGCACATAATAGTCTAAGAGTTTTATACTTAGATGAATAGTCTTGAATGCAAGAAAAATCATTGGGATTCAAGGAAAGCAACTCATTCTCAAGTTGATGACCCCGAATTTCATTGTGTTTACCAAACACAGATTCCAACTTGTCCCAAGCAACATCAGGTTCATCAATTCCAGATATGTGGAATCGCAAATCAGTAGAGATTGACATCCCAATCAATCCACGAGCTTCATCACATCTATTTTCCCATTTAATTTTCTTATCATTATCAGTGGGTTCTGTTTCTTTCCCTGAGGTAATCCTAAAAAGTCCCCTACTTCGCAGAACATCCTCCATACGAGATTTCCATGAGAAATAGTTAGAACTTGTAAGTATAATATCACAAGGGGTGGCCATACTGTAAAATACTAGCTGAAAGAATAGAAACTAACTGTCTGGATGCAAAGAGCTCAAAACAATATGTGGTTTTAAAAAAAACGGCACTTAAAAATGATTCTAGATGATGAAGTTATGCTTGATCAAAGAAAATGTTGAAGATGTCCCCAATAGTGACGTGGTAGATATTAACTTGACCAACTAAAAAAAAAAAAGCACCTTCTTCCCAAGATCAACCTTTGACAATCACTTTTACAATAAAGTTGCTTTGATGTGAATCACTTTTTGTAGAATAAGTGATGTTCACTTTTACAATAATGTGACTTTTAAATAGTGCAGCAATAAATTAAAAGACTTAAGTGACTTACTTTTATTTTATTAAGTAATAAAACAACTTTGAATCAAGTGAGCTAAGTTTAAAAGGTACATAAAATAATGGAAAGAGGAAGGGTTTTTTTTTTCATGCTTGCTTTCTTTTCCTGCAAATCACAAAAAAAACGAAAAACAAAAACAAAACAAAAACTTTTTTCCACACAATGGGGTTAGATCTTGGTTAGCTTACCATGAAAGTCTACGTTTTCAAGTTTTCTCGCTGTTTCCGATTTGCCGTGATCGCACAAGGTGCACGGCAAAGAGCATACGTAGCCGAGAAGACAAGAAAAAAAACTTTCCCTCACTGTTTCTGATTCGCCGCGATCGCGCAATGTGCACGGAAAAGAGCATACGCAGCCAGGGAAGACAACAGTCCGAGACTAAAATAAAAATATCTAAAAATAAAACTGATAAAATATGAGAGATTTAAAAAAAAAAAAACCGTCACTGTAACATTATACCTTTAGATTTGCCGAAATGGGTGTTTCTGGAGCAAACGGAAACGATTTTTGGTGAAACGAAAACTATTTCCAAATGGAAACAGCGCTCCGGACGCAATGGAACAGCTCCCATAGGCCACAAATGCATATAAAATCCAAAAAACAGAAACCCTTTCAAAGTTTCGGCAACATCGGTTCCAGATCTTGATCAAAACCGAAAGCAGCTCTTCATAAAAGATCTGATACCATGTTAGGGTACACAGGGTACTCCCAAAGGACCAAACACCAAGAATATCCGCTTTACACAAATAGATCACAGATCAATACACCAATGTTTGTCACGTGATTAAAACCCTCGAGAGGGAAACAGTCCACAGCCCCGGCCAAATAGCTACTCGGAGCAATTTATTATGCAAAAGAAAGAAAGTTACATGAGCTTCTCATAATTGATCAACTAGCCAAGGACCCTCTATGCTCTTTAAATAGAGATCATAGACCAATCGGGTGTTAAGCCACGGATCAATGGTAGGTATGATCTAAGAGAAGTTGAACCGTCGGATCACTCTATGTCTAGAACATATCGTGACCGTCGGATTAGAATATTTACAAATGCATACTAATGCATACTAAAGAAACACACTTTTACCTAACGGATATATTACACAAGTTGATCTTAACTAACTCCTAAGTGTCTAAATATCCTAACACAGGGTACGACTCGACAGCTGCCAAAGATAATATCTTTTCTTGTCCGGCTTTTTGGTTTTTTGATTTTTTTGGTCTTTTTCAGTTATTTGAAAAGCTTGAAAAAAGAATAAACTAGATTTATAGTTACAAACTAGGAGGAGACGAGTGTCATAAAGGCAAACAAACTAGTTCCAATCAGTGGAACATACCTATGCTCAATGCAAGGATACATGTGTAGGATATCGACACTCGGGGAAAAATCCCTCCCGGTAAAAAAGGGAATCAAGCTGCGAAAGATATAAATAAAGGCTCTGCATGGCTAGACATGAGACAAGCTCGGGCTATAGGGATGAAATGCAATGTCAGGGGAGCCGGCATAAAGCTCAATAAGACAGTCAAAGCTCATGATAATGCATCCACAACTTGATACAAGGGGAGTCCAGGGGGAAACAGGCCAGCATAAGATCAAGAGGAGTATGAGGCTCTTGCTAAATGTCGTGGCAATACTATACAACAGACTCCCACACCCTAAAGGGGGAAACATCGGCATGGGCACCAAATGCAAATATGGCGCTAACTAGGGTACCCATGTAAGGTGAGTCTCTACCACTCACATCATGCCACTTTTGTAGCAGCAAGAAGGTTTCGTGACATAATAAAGTAGGTTCATACCTAAGGATATAGTGACATGGTCATAAGGTCATGCAAAATGCAAATGGTGGCGAACCTAACCTATATGCCAGTATAGACGTTATACCTGAGATCAGTATGAATGGGTCAATCTAAAGGCTGAAACATCGCTGAAAACGGTCTTCTACATCACAAATTAGGTCAGAAACGGTCCAAAAAGTTTAGAAATGGTCAAAACTATAGGAAAGGGGGTAAAAATTTTCAAATATTTGAAAAATTTTCTATAAATAGTAAAAAATATAAATCATTCGAAACTTTTACCCATTGGAGCTTTGATATTCAACCACAAATTCCAGGAGATCCAGCCGGCGGAATTAACAACCGATTCTTCCAAGTACTTACTCATGTTCTTAGCTTGCATTTCCATACAAATTTTATAATTTTTCATGGTCAAATGAATTTTTAATGGCCAAACTTACATGAGCGCCACGGCCCACGCGGATATCGAGGTTTTTTCCGCATATAGGGCTGGCTATATGCGAAAAAGGGGCCTGAAACCGCGTACATACGCGGCTGTTTTGAAAACAGCCGCGTATGATGCCGCGCACTAAGATTTTTATGAATCTAATGGACATTTTGGTCAACTTCTCATGCAAAATGGTGCTAGAGTGGCGAGAACGCAAGCATGGTGATGTAGAGGAAGCAGTAAGGGCTGACAGAATGGCTCAAGAGGCTCTAAGAAGATGCGGACTCTACAAGTTTTGGTGCCTAGGAGGCTTAAGGGCCAAACCAGGACTACTACAGATGCTTGTAGACTATTGGGATCCGGACTCAGATTCCTTCCGGTTAGACAGTATGTACCTCACCATTGAGGTGGAGGATATCTATTTTATCACAGGTCTATCACGGCGAGGTGAGACAGTGAACCTTCGTGCCCGAGGAGGGCCAGGTCATGGGCTGACTATAGATGAGTACATCGCAGTATACTTCTATCCAGAGACAGAGAAGGTGGGGAGCCAAGTCCCCACCAACGCTATACAGGTACTTGGCCTAAAGGCCATATTACTGACGCTGGGCAGGATAGCAGGCTTAGCATCACTCCATCAGGCCTCTCGGCCGTTGATGTTCTATGCGGTGGAGTGTATGACACTGACCATCTATGACTGGAGCACATCACTGTTGAGCAACATGAAACATCAGCTCAGTGAGTGCAAGGCAGGTAGGATACAGAACTTCGGGTTCAGTAGTATCTTGAGCACTTTCTTCTTCGAGCGGGTTCCAGGATTGAGCCCTAGAGTGGATGTTCCTCTCCACGGGGTTCGAGATCCAGCCCAATGACGTTGGGTAGATGCGATGCGCAGACTGGGGGGTGGTAGGGTGGCCAACCCTTATCCAGCAAACTTTTTTCCATGGTGGCGACGACATATTATCGCCATAGAGGACTACCCTTATGCAGGGATAGACTTCCGGGGAGACCCGGACATGCCATGACCACCAGGGTCAGCATATGGAGACATAGGTAACGAATCTCGACCCTTACTCTTTTTAAAATTTTTGAAGTATTTAATTTTTTTTTGTGTTTTCTTGATTAATGGAATCAAAAAGACATGTTTTTGGGTGACAATATATAATGACATCTACCATTGATGTGCAGATGTGGGACCACGGCGACCAGAGGGCTTCCCATGTCATAGACGGAGGGGAAGAGGAGACGATATCACCGGTGTGGATGCGTAGCGAACGCTCCAAAGCATCCATACCAACTTTGTGCGACTGACTCACAGGATTCCCATGGCGCAAGTCAAGGACTTGCCTGAGGCTATGCAGAGATAGGTGGTTGGTGTACCACATGCACAGGTGCGTTTATTCCGGTGGCTAGCTAGAGCCGTGGTGACATATCATGATCACAACCCTCATCCACCTCCACAAGAGTAGACACCTGGGAGTGTATCTATTTTGTACTACCGTGTATATGATGGTGGATTTCAAAGCCCCAATTTTGTATTATGACACTATGTATTACCACATTTTTGGTGTATAAAAAAGTTTTATGGTAATCGGTTTATTTATTTACATGTGTAAAAATTGTGTTTATGATTAATTTATGATGAATGAAACAAATGCCAATCTAACACATAGTTAGCATATGAGTCAGCAATTTGATTAAAATTCCTT
>LPNX010093620.1:107776-128779 GCA_001517045.1 Pseudotsuga menziesii | reverse complement strand
CTAGCTCCAAAGTATCATTGAACTTATGTAACTAGATAAATTATCTCAAGGTGGAATAATACCTAACCACCACTTCCATAAAGTTGAAACTGAATGTAAAACACATTATCAGTTTTACTCTTATAGTTTACTAAATCTAATGCATGGTTTACACAATAGTAAGATTACTATTTGTAATGTTACCACACTATAATAAGTTGTAGTTTATAATAGATACTATGGTAAATTTACTACCTAAAACTTCTATCATAAGGTCGACATCAAGGTAAAAAAATTATAAAAAATGTTCCTATATTATGCTAGATTTAAGCAAAGCACAAACAATCATGTACTTGACTGTTTAAACAATAATAAGAACCATAAAAAGGGTCATTGGCAAAGTAGGTATGAGAATCAACATTAGTAAATGTTTATACTATGGTCGAACTTCGTGATTGTATTATTAACAAATTTTATACACCTTTAATCTATAGTTGATGACATAGATTCAATATTAGCAATAATGGAGAGCCTTAATACAATCGATTTTCAAATGATATAGTTCTTTATACAAAAGTCGATTGTATATTTTTTTATTATGGGCAATGATAATTTTATAAAATGATAGTGTAGGTTTGACTATAGACAGGACCCTCACATAGATAAATAATTTGGGAGGGCACATGGTCTGATATCGTCCATGCATTGGCGACTTAAAAGAGTGTAAACCCTATTCTTTTGACATTTGGCTCCAAGGGTTTCGTCGGCATGCGGCTGCATTGTGTAGTTTCCTTGTGGCTGTGAGAAGTTATTCCTTCTCTGGTTGATAGATTTGTGGTTTGAATTTGATGTTGAGTGGTTTCGATACCAACTTTGGTAGTCTCTCTTTCTCTTGGGTGTAAACAATACTGTTTGACTTGTATTTGCTTATTCGCTTGGCTCGAGACCTGTACATGGTTTTAGCTTTGTCAATACTTATTCCTTGCCATGGCTTTGTGGATTTTTGAGTTTGTTTATTCTTCCTCCGTCATAGTATCAGTATGAGGGTTTTCTTTCTCATTTGTGAATTTCACATATGCTGGGCGGTCCCTTCTTACTTGGAGGTAATATTTAATTTTTAAAATGAAAAATTATTTTATCAAAATCACTATTAAGCTAGGGTTTATACTTATGAGCCGAGTCTTGTTTTAATGCTCGGAACTATGCTCTTTGTAGGAAATTGCGACGGCTCTAACCTTCAGTGGGAAAAGAAATACATTCTCCAGCTTCGGTGAACTCATGGCCTCCAACCGGTAAGCCCTGGTTTTGATGTGGGTTTTTCCCTACTTACGATGAGGGTTGTTGGAAGAAGTTTACAGTGAAAAGAACCATGGATTTGGTTTCTTCAATGGTTAAATGTTTAGTTTTTTATTACTCTAGTTTTAGGTTTAAAAACCCTTGTGGTACTCGCTGGGTAGCACGAGCTCTTGAGCTGTGATATGTATTTGGTTTTTGGTTAACAATGTTAGCCTTGCGTCTTGATTATGTAATACAGTTGGTTTAATAAAATAAGAATTTTGTTAAGCTTTGAGTTTTTAATGAGCTCTGTCTCGTTTTGCTCTAGTTTTACCTTTATATGTCGACTGTTGTTTCGTTAACCTGCCAATATTCTGTCAATATTGTATTTAATAAAAATATTTATAAATATATTTTATTTTAAGGAATAAGACTATGGTCATGTCTAAATGCATAGTTCGTAGTTTTATTGTTATTTTTATTCCACAGTTAGCAATCTAAATTGTTGTATTTCATACAGGATTATTATGTATTTAAATCGAATCACAGAAATGGTTTCGACCCTTAGGTTTTCACAGGTTATAAGGCTATCTCGTTTTAAATTTTTATAATGCATATATGTATATAATTTTTAGTTTATTTTTTTTATTGTTTACATGTACATTTATTTGATTTACTACTCTATAAGTTATATTTATATGGAGAAAATGATGTTATCTCTAGAACTCTGTTTATTTTACAAAAGTGAAGGGTTTATATACGAAACCCCTAATCTGGTTTTATTAAGTTAATAAGTAAGATTAAGTTAATATTTAAATATTTTTTGGTTATTAATTTTTTTATATACTTTCTCGAACATTAGTTATTATCTCCTGTAAGACTCTTATTTCTTAAGAGTATGCTAATATTGTGGTACTATTGTATTTTACTATTTATTTTACCTGTATTTTCATTTAGTTAGTCTAAGTAAAACAATAAATATAAACAAACCATAACACTACTTTTTCATTGCATTCTTTAAACATTGAAATAAAATTTACTCTGTTTACCTACAGATACAAATCATATCTACTATTTCCATTCTCATAAAGAATTATTTCATTTATTTAAAACAATCTAACTGTGCTAGAGTACGACCTGGTTTCCAAGTGTGGAAAAACACAGATTAGAGATTTAATTTATTTCAAGTTCATTATTTCCCTAACTATTTTGATTTCTATAAATAATCTAAAAATTTACTGCATCTAACATTTCACAAAACCCTGAACTTTTAACATACATGTAGTAGATAATCGATGATTTATTTAACTAAAACAGTAAAAATAAAATAGAACCTGTTGAGGATAAGATGACAACATCTTAAGGAGGTTGTTCCTCCCTACCAATCTCCTGGAGATCACTCAAACAACGCTTCCTCAAGACCCTCGAGCCTATTCCCGGTCCTCTTGGCTAAGAACGAGTTGGAGAATGCAACTGTAGAACCCTCTGTCACCTGACTGGTTCAATACCTTAGTAAAAACAATATGCTCTCAGCAGTATGATCTTCAGCTTAAAAGCTGCAACTAGATCAATCTCACCAGTTATCCCCTCAAACACTTTCCAGATTCACCTCCATTGAATTTCTATTGAGTAAATTCATTAACCCTAAATGATCACTTCTCTAGAATGAGCAGCCTGAGCTCTCTTCAATGGAAAATTTTATAGAGATGCCTAGGTATTCTAGTTTAGTTTTCATTAATTGAGCCACCTGCTATGATTCCACTTTCTTGGGGAATCATGACTAGTAATATAGGGAGGTTGCCACCTGTAAGAGTTGGAAGTGGTTTGAGGATGCTCCACATGTCAGTTTGCTCTCCACCCAGTATCCTTTACCAATTTTAGAAGTAAACCCTCTTTTAACAACTCTCGTAAGTTGTTGTCTCCTCATTTATTTATTTATAAATAAGATATTATAAATTTACATTAAATATTCTTGACCCCACTGGTCATCAATTACAACTTAGAATAAAATTTAACATAATGTTCCTCAAATAATGTAAAATTGTTTTTTCAAATTGGGGCATGTGACATACACACCCTCTTAAACTATAACAGTGTCCTTGATGTTATTTATTCCTCGTCCTCAGAATTTTCCTAGAACTGAATTAGATATGCATCCCACATATGATTTTTCAATTCCCAGGTGGATTCCTCTAGACTAAGGTGATTCCATTGCACCTTCAGTTGACCAATGGTGCGGTTCTGAAGTGTGATCTCCCTTCGCTCAAGGATACATTCCAATTCCACCAGAAAATATCCTTCAGGTTCCACTTGTACATCCTTCTAGTTAATAGCATGAGTAGCATCATGCACATATCTCTTTAATACATAAATGTGAAAAACATTGTGAACTCTTAAATTTGGTTGTAAGGATAACTGATAGGCTACCTGTCCAATCCTGGACAGTATTTCAAAAGGACCACAATAATGAGCTACTAGTTTGGCACAATTACCCAACCTCATAGAGCTATTTTTGTGTCTCAAATTGATGAAAACATGTTTACCTACCTGAAACTCTTTTCGAGTTCCTTTAAGGTCTAAATTTTTCTGTCGATCTTGCGCAATTTTTAGATTACCTTGTACCTTCTTTAAAATTTATTCCATTTCTTTCAATAATTCAGGTCCTGATACTAACATGTCCACCGGATTACTCCAAGATATAGGAGTGTTACATTTCCTTCCATACAAAATTTCGGAAGGACTAAATCTGGCTGAAGCTTGACAATTATTATTGTAAGAAAACTCTACTAGGTGTAAATAATATTCCCATTTACCTGGCCGATCCTCACTAGTGGAAAATGAGAGATTAGTGACCAAAAAAATGACCAAAATCCGCATATCAATGACCACTTTTGGTTTGGCGATCGCTGGTGGCTAATTTAAGGTCTTTTATTACGCGACCAAAATTGGTCATTTTTATTTTGGTCATTTATAGCTTGTCGGTTGGTCATTAATTTGGTCATATATTTGGTCATTGATTTGGTCATGTATTTGAATCAATGACCAAATATATGACCACATTTATGACCAAATTAATGACCACATGACAAGCTAAAATATGACCAAATTTGGTCACGTAATAAAAGACCGTAAATTAGCCACCAAAACTGTTTTTTGGGCATTGATATGCGAATTTTGGTCATTTTTTTGTCATTTATATCTCATTGTCTGGTCGTATATCTCTCAATTATTGGTCACTAATTTAGTCATTTTTAGTCGGTTTATGTGTGGTCATTATATTTTAGTAGTTTGAATGGTGTCCATTATTAATCAATATAAATTTTTAATATGATATTATGTTTAATTAAAAAAAAGAATCATACATTTATACTTATCTAATACACTTTTGAATTATGCAATGTCACATTATAATTAATTACAACACTTGTAAATAATATCTATTACACATGCAAATCATACAATGTCACATTAATTAGTTAATAATTACAACATTGGTACATAACATAAAGTACAACCATATATATAAGTTTTAAACCACAAATGATATTATATGAGATGTCAAAAGTATTACAATAAATATGAGTTTTCTCAAATACTCATATTAATTTCCATATAACTTTACAGGAAAATCATCACTTTTCAAAATATTACAATTGCTAAACCATCATACTTGCACTTGGTTGCAAAACCATACTTAGATCCCACGTCAACAGCTTCAAAACCATACTCAACACTGAACCATACTTAGATCCCATGTCAGCAGCTTCAAAACCACACTTAGAATCTTGAAAGCCTTAACATCGGGTTCTTCATACTGAATGGCAAATCTTCAATAGCAGGCTCTTCATATTCAATGGCCCACTTATAAGTTAAGCTCACTCCTGCAAAATCCAATAAAAAATATCACTTGTAAAGTAGAAAAACAATGAATTGTAAAGTAGAAAAACAATGAAGCAAATTATTTATCTTGTTCAACAGCTAACAACAATAACCAAGATCATGTGCAAAATAATAAAATCTAATCTAACAAATTCAATTTAAGAATTGGTTAAAATTAAACTTGAATGGATAAATATACAACTATTTAGTACCTAAGAAAAGTAAAACTCAGCTCTAAACCAAGAAATGGATTTCAACAGGAAAGATAATCAACGAATCCACAAAACAATTATGCTCGACTGCACAGGTAGAAACCTGCATACATAGTGCAATCTGTGAAGGAGTTCACCCCTATATGTCATGTGGTTAGTGAATGACATGACAACTATGGAAACTAATGAATGATTTAAGAAACTCTCAAATCCAAGGTCCAAAATAATAAATAATAGATTGCTTTACCTGTGGAGTCACCATTCTACTATGTATGATTTGGTGCAAAAATGTAACAAATGCACTCAAACACAAGTTGGAAATGCTGGTGCAACAAAAAAATAAAATGTATGAATTGTGTATTTGAGAAAATCTATATAAACCTACTTTCCCAAATATGCAATAAACATAAATCAAAAGAGATAAGGGAAGTGAAACCTTAGAGGAAGCTTCTTGATGAGCTGGCCTTGTTGGAACAAGATAAGGTGGGATGAAAAGAAGAATCGTATTTTATGGACATGCACATAATGACAATAGAGGACCAACGTTATAGTTCTCAGGAAATACTAGGTTGATTTTGTAGATGGTGATTGTATTTATACTATATAGGATTTTCCCAAAGGATGGTATCTAAGTAGAGATGTTTCACAGTCTTTGTCCATGAAATTGCCTTCCTACACCCTAATCATTTGGCACATTCATACATTATCATTGGCCTTGATATTAGTGTCTGTCAACATTTGAATATTCAAATATCTACAAATGCTTGAAATCGTATTATGTGCATAATCCTCCTATGGTAAGAGAAGTCTGTAGTCCACTAGAACATAGTTTCCTAACACAGTGATACTATACTCAACCTTTGGTATAATAAAAATATATCAAATAGAATCAACCATTGCAATGAAAACACCTTTCCCCATCAAACTATTGTGATGTTATACTCAACCACCAGTATAATCAAAACCCATCAAATAGCATCAACATTCCCAATTTCCTACATGCCTACCTTGTCCTTGTTTCAAACATATATTTGTATATAAACAAACGAAAATTATAAAAAGTTCTTTTTAACTTGTCAGCCTCAAAGTGTTCATGACATAGTTTAGGCATCAAGCCAACAACCATCATTTTTTACCCTCTATGTCTATATATGCTCAAAAAAATCCATGAGTTTTTCTTTCTTGGACTCTAGACTCTAGAAAATTCACTTTATATTCACTCAAAAAATTTCATGAATTTTATCTATATATACATACATAGTCTAGTGACATGCCATAACAACACAATGACATTCATACATGAACCACACCCATACAACCTAGCCACTTTGGAATAAAATCATATATACTAGTATATGCAAAAAAATACTTCTATGAATTATAATCACGAATCTAAAAAGAACTACTGCTTGTTATTTTTTTTCCATTTGAACTCATTTGGCATGTTGGATAGTCAGATTTCCTAATAGTAAAAGACTTCTAGGAATGTAATATCTGCATACCAGTGGTAAAATTGTTTGAAACAACCTCAATATCATCAGTCATGGCTTGTGCTTTTGATCTAATAAAATTTTCCTTCAAAATATGAACTTTTGATCTGATAAAATTTAGAATCACTTGTGCTCAACACATACACAAAATCAATTTCTGCAAATAGATTAGTCCACAATCACCTAAGACTGGCACTAAAATCATACCAAATGCAAGCATGCTTCCTTGTGTCCATGTGAAATAGAGATCTGGCCGGATTTCTATAATACTGATTGGTCACCAGCCTCTGTAAAAATAGCACAAAAGAGATAAGAGTTGGTATAATATTTTGAAATCTAGACATTCATATAAACATAATGTTCAATGTTATATAAGCCTGTTGTGTGGGAATGCACCCCATTTTTTGTAAGTAAAGCCCATAAGGTATGGACGCAAACAAGGTAATAATTTATAAATAAAGTGCATGATCAATATTGTCAAGATCAAACAAACCATTAGATAGGGTCATTGATCAATGTATTGATATTGTCAATAACCTTAGGCTATGTAGAGACCTAGTCCCAAGCTGAATAGGTTAGCTATTATCTCTATTACGAACTTATGCTATCAGCTGTACTAGTGTACTCTTATTCTCCCAAATATAACCAAGCTATGCCATTTTGACAGTGGGTCTTACTCCTCCTACTCAGGTTTCCCATTTAAATCCAAGTGTGTTATAGTGTGTATGTTGCTATTGTTTTCATTATTTCATTACTGTTATTTTGTTTGATGATAATATTATTGACCTGCTGCGATTGTTTATCATAATCATGGTTATATCATTATTCTATTCATAGACTTCATGATAAATGACACACTTGGTTGTGAAACTATATTTACTGCTACTTTTTTGAAGGTTGAATCCTTTTGAAAACCAACAACATGATTTGGATACAAGTTTTTGTATGAAAACAGAATGTTGTATGCAAGTCCAAACCTCCATGCATAACAACTACTTTCAATTTGATAAAGAGAAAACAAACTGTAAATGAACTTTACCTTTGGGAGGAACAATCACTTTAGGAAAGCTGCTATGGTGAAATTAGTACTCACTCACACTCCCTTGCAATACACTTCAAACCATAGAAGATGTTAGAAACAACAAAACATTTGAACCAAAAATAGCATACTAACATTTCAGATATGCATTAACTTTTAAACACAACTTTAAGCGTACAAGGAGATGCAGCGTATTCAAAATAAAAGGGTCTTACCTCTTGATTATCCCCAGTCCTTTTGTTCCCATTACAAGTGCATTGGGATTGATTCTTAATGTTTCATGACAAAGTGCTTTACCTATGTCACCCTCCATAATCCTAGCTTTTGTTTTCACCTTTTCAGTGGAAAAATGACAACATAGCAGTCAAAACCAATGGACTAACATTCTCTAAGAACTACATTTACAAGGTTTCTTATTGGAATTACCATGGAAACTTCATATGCTTCTATTGCAAGCCTTTCCATTGGACCTTGTGTGGCATCAAAAAACACGTCATCATTTGAATTTGTGCTTTGAAGCATATCACAATGAAATAGAACTCTTATCAGTATGAAATCATCTATGGTACAAAAAAAGGTAAGTTTAAATAGAAGACCAAATATATTTAACCAAATCCAAAAAAACTCTTGTAATGATTCAAAATCTGATATGGAACATGATCATCCAACACATAAATTGATCAGCACAAGCTATTCAGAAGTGAGTTACAACTTGCCCCAAAAGAAGAGAGGGTAGGGTTTTAAACTATGAAAACAATATTATCACAAAATCCATATAGACCAAGTGCAGCATCTAAAATTTGTGCATCCTTCTCTCTGCAGAAATAGAGAGAATCATGACTTGAGTATATTAAACTACTATGATGTTAAGTCACAAAAATTTGCCTTGCTCAAATAAGACAGACGTATTGTAGGTGGATAGATTGGACATAAAACCAATAAAGGTGTTATTATCAATAAGAAAGTAAATGCTATGGATTATGGAAATTGTAAGAATACTTTTATATATGTAGAACCAAAAATTAGACAATTGAAGGGAGAAATCAATTCTTTAGACTTCACTTCTACTTCTTGTACCATCCTCAATGGAGGAAGCTAGATCTCAAAGTCACTCAGACTACTTGTTTGTATAACGTAAAATAATATTGTCTGCAAGATCAAGGTGAAGCATAAGTAGCAAGAGAATGGCATAAGCAAGAACGAGGGGAAGCACAAGTGCCTAGTCTTTTTGGCATATCTGACTCATTCACACCATGTTACTATATTGCATTAACACACTAGATTTCCTGGTCTATATATCTCAGCAACCCTATTGGAACAAGCTCGACCAAACACTATAGTGTGTATGTTGCTATTCTTTTCATTGTTTCATTACTGTTATTTTGTTTGATGATAATATTATTGATCTACTACGATTGTTTATCATAATCATGGTTATATCGTTATTCTATTCGTAGACTTCATGATAAATGACACACTTGGTTGTGAAACTATATTTACTACTACTTTTTTGTAGGTTGAATCCTTTTGAAAACCAACAACGTGATTTGGATACAAGTTTCTGTATGAAAACAGAATGTTGTATGCAGGTTGAGACCTCCATGCATAACAACTACTTTCAATTTGATAAGGAGAAAATAAAATGTAAATGAACTTTACCTTTAGGAGGAACAATCACTATAGGGAAGCTGCTATGGTGAAAGTAGTACTCACTCACACTCCCTTGCAATACACTTCAAACCATAGAAGATGTCAAAAACAACAAAACATTTGAACAAAAAATAGCATACTCACATTTCAGATATGCTCTAACTTTTAAACACAACTTTAAGATTACAAGGATATGTAGAGTATTCAAAATAAAAGGGTCTTACCTCTTGATTATCCCCAGTCCTCTTGTTCTCATTACAAGTGCAACGGGATTGATTCTTACAGTTTCACAACAAAGTGCTTTACCTACGTCACCCTCCATAATCGTAGCTTCTGTTTTCACCTTTTCAGTGGAAAAATGACAACATAGTAGTCAAAACCAATGGAATGACATTCTCTAAGAACTACATTTACAAGGTTTCTTATTGGAATTACCATGGAAACTTCATATGCTTCTATTGCAAGCCTTTCCATTAGACCTTGTGTGGCATCAAAAAACACCTCATCATCTAAATCTGTGCTTTGAAGCATATCACAAAAGACTCACCCAATATGAATCATACAATGATTCACCCAATTTTAACTTTTAGCTAAAAATAAAGTCCCTAGTTCAACATCTTCGCTCCAAAACAAATTTAGTGTTGGATTTTGCGATATTTGAGGTATTTCCCACATGGTATCCTCCAATGGAAAATCCTTCCAGTGAATGAGGTATTCTAATAGTGCCTTAGTCCTCAACTTATTTTCTACAGTTACCAAAAAATACCTTAGAATCAGAAGAATACGTCGTTTATCATTTAGGGAGGTAAAACATTGAATTTAAAAAAAAAATCCATACCACTTTTTTCAAGTATGAGACATGAATGGTTATGCACTCATGACCCTAATGGCGGCTCAAGTATATGAAACTTGTCCCACCCTTTATAGAAAATTATAAGGCACATGTTATTTAGTTCTAGGTTTCTCCACCCCTTTATCTTTGAGAGACCTCTTCTTGTAAAGGTGTAGCCTCAAGAAAACACAATATCCCTCTTCAAATTCATACTCACTGTGGTGCTGGTCCTGCTGGGATTTTATACTATCATAAGCTATTCTAAGAATCTCCTTAACCTGCTAAAATATCTGTTGTCTTTTCTCCAAGAAATCCTCAATAGCTATCATTTAATTTAAAGAATATTGACATAAAGATAATGGAAAGAAGAAAGTAGAGGCACCGCATGTACCTATAAAGGTCACTAATCTAGAAGAGGTTGTGGAGAAATAGCAGGATACTCTGAAACTTATCTGATTGTATAAGTATGGGGATCTACTTCCAGCTAGAGGGATCACTAGTTCCCATGTGCCACCCCACAATACAACCAATTGCAGAGGTAAGAATTCGTACTAAATATTGTAAGCACAAAAGAGGAGGATCCTTGGGAGTTGTTCAAAGATGATCATATATCCGAACAAGGATTGGAACCTGAAGAAGGAAATAATTACAATCTTGTGACTGGGTTCGTTTTTCTATGAGTCTTCCAGGGATTTGTTTTTAACATTTAGAAAAAATACAGATCGATATCATGAACCTCAACCTCTCCTAGACTTGAAGAAAATACTAAAAATAAGTAAGCAATTATATCACATTAAAACTGACCTGCACTTATAGAATAATCTTTTTCATGTGATGATTCCAAATTTAGATATAAATTCTTCAAAAGATGGATAACATATTTTTGCAAAACCTTTTCAAGATAATTTTTCAGACAGTGATTTTGAATAATTTTACAATTGGGAGGTGCTGGCTTGAGCCACCAATACCAGCAGTAGTGGAAGTCTGTAAAGTTCAACATATGCAGAAATTCAACAAATTGCACAAAGAAAATACCTCAAAAAACATAATATAATGGATGTACAATATTGTCGGTCAATTGAAATCTGAATGAAGATGTTATGCACAGGATGATGAAGTTATGTAGGAGACAAAATAGGAGTTTTGAAAATGAAGAAATTTGATGAAGAGCCCATTATTGTGGGTGGAAGAGTTGAGAAGGAAACACAAAACTTAAAATTCATCCTGGAGAATAAATAACCTTTTTCGTTGAAAGTCCTTCCAGAAAATCGCCCCAAGGGGTTGCACCGCATAACATGGACTTTCTTCAGCTTATATGCTAGGTCTAAGGGGTGTCTATCTTGCCAAATTCACTTGGGACTTGCAACTAGCCTCATCCCTTCCGAGCAAGCCAATTGGGTGGGAAATGCCAAAGGGAGAATGCAACCCTGGTGAGCAACTCAATTCGAACAAGAGTCTTGATTGTGAATACTTCGAGTCATTAAAATTCCTTATGAATCTTGAATTATTCAATATTTTTTGGTGTTGAGTCAAGCAAGAATGCTTGATAGTTGGTTCAGGGAGGATGTTGGAATAAGGAAACTTTCCATCTGTAAAATCCTAAAATAGTAGAAACAAAATACTCGAAATGATCCCACCAAAGGAAATTTAACTGAAGGTAACCTCACCAGATCTGACCTCCAAATTTGTCTAAGTCGACTCCTCCAAAGGAAACCCAACAACTGATTCCACCAAGCCACAAATTCCACCAATTATTTGGAAAGAAACTTTAATGGTGAATCATAACATACTATTGTACCATCATCTAGAGACAAATGAAGCCATCTTCGGCTGGTTAAGTAGTTAGAACAAGTAGTCGATCGATAACTGGCTGTAAGTTGCTTGATAAAAAACAAGAATTTTCACTAAGGTACTTCTACATGGTACTTCTACTCTTGAATATTTGTTGTCTTCATTCTGGTAATAATCATTTGTGCAAACTTTCCATATCTAATTCTGTGACTCATCTTACATCCCCATGCCAAACACATCCTATTTGCAAATTTTATTTGATATTTGCATAAATACCATATCAGACTCCTGTCAGTGACCTTGAAATCCCCAAATCTTTCCCAAGTTTTGTTAATTAGGTTACACCTAGAAACATTATTGAAGGCTCAAATAAGCTTAAATTAAGAGATAAAAAATCTTCAACAAAAGAAAATTGTTGCTGTTAAAACACGTCAAAAGATAAATAAGTCCCAAAAATATAAGAATATGAAAATGTCTAGCATATGACATTTTATTCTTGGATCTAGATCTTGCTTGTGCACATTTCTCAGTGGATCATATAGAAAAAATAATTTTAAAATATAAACATAAATACAGTTCATGCAAATGATGTGACTTGCATGCAGTGGGGAAAACTTTAACAAGAACCTGAAGTGGGACACAAAGGAGATGTAGCAAAGTCATGGAAAAATGTTCTACACAACAGTCTGTTTCTCTCAGCAACAAGTCCCCAAGGGAAATGGAGAGTTGACAGGTCTCAAATCTCTTTTATTGATGTTAATATGAAAAGAAGCTCTAGGAGAGTTCTAGACACTTTTGTTTAATTAGTATGTCTTTACTTGGATAACATTTTAGCATCAACGAGTGTTCTATGAATCTATACACTCCTACAGTCTTGTGGACAGTGTACACTGATTGTACTATATGGTCCTATTGACCTATTCCTTCATCATTTGTGGACATGAATTAAGTTATCTTATGTAATATAGAATTGGAATTTAAGCAAATGCATTTTCATATTATCTAGTACAACCTATAGGATTCATAGTGAACTTAAACTGACTTCAAAGTTCTGAAAGGAAGTACACAAGATGATATTTTGATTTTTCTTAGCTGAAACGATAAACAACATATAAATTTAGAACGAGAGTTCAAAGGTAGGAAAACTCTATTTCTACATTGACAATTGAAGTTAGGTCAAAAGTACTTATTTCTTAGTGTTTGATCTCCTAGGGGATGACTAGTTATGCTCAAAGGGTAAGTATACATAGTCCATCCAGAGGCTTCACTCCTGCACTTTGTTTCTACAAGAAATGAGGAGAGATGGTATGAAAGAAATCTCAAAGTTCGTACTCAAAGCCTCGCACTCTTTCAATATACTAAGCAGAAACACCTTGAAGAAATTTCGTGCAAGGTCCCATAAATATGACAACTCTGTTTTAAGTAATTTCACTCACTCTAATAGAAGCTTCTCAGTAGAGGAATATTTCCAAACATCCCTGCCTCCTATTTCTTGATTTTCCAATTCTTTCAATAGCCTTTAATCCAACCCTCGGATAGCCCACCAAGATTTTAGGCACCATGGGCCCCTAAACATTGAAAATGGGAAAGGAAAATGAACAAATTTCAAGAAATTGTAGTCCATTACTTTTCACCTATTTAGATAGAAACTTCTTTGCATAGTAAAACAACGATCCTTGTTACGGGTTAAGTGCCCCAATCTCCAACTAACCTTCAAGCCAATCGACTGAGCTGTTAGAGACAATGTTCCCCCAAGTAAGGAAAACAGGAAATGGGAGACAGCAATTAATGGATTTCTAAGGACAGGAACAACCATGGCCTCATAAAGATAAGAAACTTGAATCTCTTAGGATATCAAAAGAAACATGGAAAACTCTGAGAAGAAATTTTCAAAAGAAGGCAGAAAATTTCCAAGTAAAATCTGTCATCTTTTCACAGCTGGTTTTCCTCTTCACCTCTCATGAAATGTGTTGTTGTTTTATTTTTCAAGTTTTTGGGCCTATGACAAGGTGATCAAGTGGTGGGTCTCTAGTTCCATGTTAATCTACTGCTATGTTTTGGGATCAGATGTAACCAGGCCCAACCATTGCTAATCATTGTGACACTTCCTTGGAAAAGGATTCCAAGAAATTTCAATCATTCCTAGTGCATTTTGGCAGGGGCTGGATGTCATGCCCCTTTATGTAGTGATTTGAAATATGATAATACCTTTTCTAAGGGTTCTTGGTCCAAATGAGAACTTGTGAAACAATCCCTAGACATGGATTTTATGTTTATCATGCTCTTTATTATTCTACACAGTAAAAAATGGCTTCATCATGGGCCAAGTGGCTTGTGTTGACCAGCCAAACCTTTGTGATAATGTTGGCGCCTAATAAGCACAGATTCATGTTTGAGCCCTAAGATCTGTCAGCTCAAAATCAAAATTAGGAGTGGAAATAAGGTTCTGAACTTACTAGAATTTAAGTCTGTTAAAATACAAGTTACTTGTAGTATAGTATCCATCCATTTAATATTCATTCATTGTATAAGCACTTGTTGTTCTGGTTTTCCGTGCTCTGTGCATTAATATATTAGTTAAATTAATAAAGTACTTTTTAACACTCATTTTGTTTTTGAGAAAGGTATAAAGTACTATCCAATAAGGAAAAGAAACTAGATAATAATGACACATCATGTGTACAAAGGTTGACTAGATGTTTTACACAAAAAATAATCACTTACTAACACAAAGTTGGGGAACCTGCTCCTGCCATTTTCAAAGTTCCCAAAGATTTGGAACTTGTAGGACACATTCCAAAAGCAAGGGCAGCACTTCCTGAAACTTTGGTAGCTTTGCAGGAGCATGCCTCTCCCAATGTCAATGTCATAACATTATGTGGGTTCTTGGTTGTTTGGAGCCCAAATTACCCCTATTTTTGTGCATTTTTATACAACATAAACCTAATTGGACCACAAACTACCAACTAATATGGATGTACCCTTACAAATCTGTGTATTTTCCTGGGTTCCACTGATAGATTCCTAATCGATTTGCAGGTTTAATGGTTGTTGTTTTATTTTCCATAGTTTTATGAAGTCCTTCAGTTTAATGGTTGTCATGTCCTAAGTCTAACAAATACCTTTGTTATTCATCTTTTCTTTTTTTATTTCTTGCCAATATGGATCAACAAGTCTAGGGTGGTTTTGATATTTGTCCAAGTACTATGTAAAATTAGGACATTCAATGTCGATCTGGTCAATTTTCAAACCTTTTTATAATTATAATATTGACAATGATTACAAGTATGGGAAAACTCTAAAAAGAAAGTTATACTTTATGAACCTTTCCGACAATATAAAAAGCACTACTTGAATCATCTCATTTTCCATGGATGGTGTAATATGCACTACTCTCAATGAAAATAGGTGAAATGTGATAACATCACTAACTGTAGGAAAGTATAACTTCAGCACAAGAAAGCTATATTATCATAAACAGTGGTTTAGTAAAACACATGTGGTTCACAAGAAATCCAAATCCATATTTTTTGTTTCTAATGGAAAATACCTGAAGTTTTCAATATCACCTTGAAGATCTCCCTCTGCTAATTTGGTTCGATCTTGTTCCAACTTCCAAGTAAGCATCTCTCCACCTAAGAAAGAAAAAACCGTAACTAATTTTAATGGATTTCTATAAAAGACAACATCATCAATTCAACACATAAAACAAAAATGAGACTGGACTTCAGTCACACCTATATAGCACTTGTATATGCACCCTATACATCTATGAAGAAGGTAGTTCATGCCAAATCTGAAATGCTTCATAAAACAACACAAAATTTGGATAAACTAAGAACTAAATTTTGACACTTTGGCAAGAGATTTATGGACAAAAATTAATTCCCCAATATGATCTCATAGAAAATCTCAAAAACTTGCCTAATAAAGAACAAAAACATCCACAAAATCTTCACGTAGCAGGCATAGATTTGTATTTGATGCTAGATGGATTTCCTGGTAAAGGAGGCCATGCAAACTTGGCACTGGTTTTTTTATAATTGGACATTGAGAAAAATAGTAAGAATTCACTACATGAAGATCTTGTAAAACAAGATTAACAGATGGAAATTGCAGCTATTGTGGGAAACCAAAAAATGTCGGTCATGTTTTCTAGAGGTTTCATTATATCACTGGAATCTTGTCCTCAAAATTTATTGGTTCTACTTCATATATGTCTGAAGTGTCATGCAGATGAACAAGGTGGTTTATCTCCACTTCCTAAAGCAATTTTAAAATTTTCCCAAAGAAGGGGTAACTAAATAAATGAATTCTTAATGTGGGACCCTATAGCTCTTCAATTTTCAGCTCATTTTACTGAAAAGTTAAAAGTAGGGGCTACGTTTTATACAATTTCCTTAGTTGCATGTTCGCTAATCAAAAAGAAGGAGAAACATCCATCCCTTGCCAATAGGTCTATTCAATTGGAAACTTTGACCTCTACTCTTATACATGGCTTATAACTGTTGAGTTCAGTTTTTCCTCAAGTCTATTAAGGCACAAATCTAGAATGTCATACCTGAAACAAATTCAAAGTTCCAACAAATGTCACATATAAGAAAAGGAATACTAACCGGCCAATTGAAGTATTGGATAGCTATCAAATAAGATCTATGTATGAAGGGCCAAACACGTTAATATATGAAGGGTCAATCTACCTTATAACCCAAAGATTGCATGCACCATAACTTGGTTCAAACCTTTATGTTACTTCAGCAGAGACTGTATAGTTACTACAACTCTTACATAAAGGCTTTGTACAAATTGTCGATTGTATACATTGTGCCAATGCTTGTTATGTTGGAGACAACCAAGTTGGTTCATCGAAGCCCAAAATAATAGAGAACATTTTGTATTTCATAGGTGTTGCTTACCCTATTTGATAGACTGCGAGAACTATTTAAATTTCACATCTAGCATAAAAATAATCTCTTTCTTATTTTCCTAAGTTTAGTAATGTGTAATCATTATTCATAGAAAAGGATTTTTTCAAGAGAAGGTATTAGAAACTATGCATGGGAACTGGAACCATTATTGTCTATTATAAATCTACTAACATTTTCACTCATCAACTTGAATAAAGAAGCTTTTTTGGAACACAAAATGACTTTTAAGACATCATACTTGTAGTTGGTTGCTTGTTCATAGTGCAAGTCTATCATCGCAATTCTATAGTTTGAACTTTGATTTGATGATCTGCTTTCTTTTTTTCTTAAAAAATGTATTTATAAAACAATGTTCAACAATAAAACAAAAAGGTGTGTCCAACGTCACAAAATTCAAGAAATTACAAAATATAAGAGGACATGAATAGAATAAAATAGAATTTTATTAAATGTCTATGAGGGGGAATGGTCTATTGGAAGGATCAGTTACATATTTGTGATGTCAAGCCTTTATGGAAGTCAGAAATGAGAATGCAGGAATGATACGATAAAATGAAGGAAAAATAAATAGGACTCCCTCCATAAGGAATGCGTTGCATGAGTCATCAGTCTGCTTTTCTGGGTAATTCCGTTGGGGTTGGTCAACTATTCTATACTGGCATGCCTGCATTAGTTTGTCCCTTGGCTCTCTCATCCTTGAAGCTCTTTCGGCACTATCTTCAAGCTACAAGTCATATAATATTGTTTTCCAGGCGATTCCTTCCATCATGGACTACTTTCTAATGTTGTTATATGCCTGACAATGAAGCAAGAAGAGCTGGTATGTTTCTACATCTCCTCAACCACATCTTTGACCAGTCCTGCAATCCCATTCTTCTTTGGGATCCTTCCATCTCCTTGTCATGCATCTTAGCCCATGTGAACATGTCATTAGTTGGGCTAATGTGTATACAGTATTTTTTTCCAAGCCATATTGGTTTTAGATATTCCTGTATATTGATTTAAACATTTGGTTGAACTGGCCAATGTACTATGTAGTATTTCTTTTTTTTCCTGCATTTTTCCTTCAATTTTCTCCTCATGTAACAAGCCTGTAGGTGACTTTTGGTCTCTTTTTTATTTAGCAGGCATATTCTTCTACCATGTCCCAACTTTCTAGCCATTCTTGTTGATGTATATGTAACTTCGGAATGTATTCTTATATGTATTTTATATATTGTAACGCGATGTTTTTTCTGGGATGTTTCTATTATGTGTTTGAGTCATATTGTCTTACCCCGATGTTCCGATCGGGAGGATTATTAATGTAAACAAGTCTTGTCAAGTCATTAGGTAAGTCCCCACAGTTTCGGGGCACTTGGGTTATTATACACTAATTAATGTGTAGGCTCGAGTAAGTAATTATAAGTTAAGCCTACATGGTTGAGTGCACTTCAAGTCAATAGAAGAATATAAATAGAGAGTGAGAGTCTCTCTATTTATCACTTGTGAATTACATCACTTGCTCTCTCAAGTGTGGCGCACCTTTGGAGAAGGAAATACTTTAGCTTGACAGAAGACAGAAGGCTGCTATTGTGTTGGGAGGTCATCTTACTGTTTTGGGATCACATCTTGTGGTGATACTATATTAGAGGAAGTTGAGGGGTTTTCTCCATTTATGGTTTCCCCTCCTAAAAAATTTGTGTCTCTTGTCTCTTGTGATGTGCTTATGTGATTGTTGTTCTTGTTATTCTCTCAGTGAAAATATCTTAACATAATGCTAGCTTAAATGTTAAAAAAACTAACATGGTATTAGAGCTAACCTGAGAAGAAGATATTGTGCAGCTATAGGAACTAGGGCTTCCTATTTTGTGGATCTTCCTCCACATATTTTCAGCAAAAGTATGCTAGGATGACTCTCCATTGAAGGGTGCATCTTTCTGTCGATGCGGAATTCAATTTCAAGTATTTTCAGTTTCGATGTGGAAATTAGGGCTTTCTACAGAAAAGGAATTTTTGAGTGAGACTGAAATATGATTTTTATCCTGAGCTAGGAGAAACCCTAAATACTAAAAATGCTAAGTTTTGGTACAGTCGCTATATTCCAAGATTGGTGAAGTCTCAAAAGCTGAAAATTACAGGGGACAAATATAAAATCTTTATGAACACTTTTTCCAAGAATCAGCATCAGATTCACTATATTCTGGGAGATATGATCTCTCCAAGTTAGGGTTCCAGCGTCTTCCAGAAATCATCCATAAGAAGGACACCTGGGGAGATATGCAATATATTGGGCTATAGATGTCCAAATGGAATTCCTGAAGATGTTACAGAAAGGGAATGGACTGTAATTTCTGTGGTCTGAATATCAGACTCAGAAGTTTAATCAGTGACACGTGGCATGCCATACAACTTCGCTGTCCTGAACAGTCCTGTAACAGGTCACCTTGGGAAAAGTATTATAAATCCCAAATGGTGAAACCAATTCTGATGAATCCTATGGTGTTCGATCAGGGACATGCGAGGTTACCTCAATGAGAAATTTCAGAAACAGAGGATGAGTAATTTCGGAGATATCATAGAAACAGTAACAAGAATTTCTGCAGAAGAAATCAGAAAATTAGGGCTTCCTGGTCCGGGAGTTTCCCTCCATTGTTTTCAGAAAAGGAGTACATTGGACAGCTCCATTTGAAGAGATCTATCTGTTTATCCAATCAGATCTGAAATATTCCAAGTTTTGAAAATTATGGTTTCTACGACAAACCCTAGATCAGCGAACTCCAGGACAAGGACGGACACCTCAAATCGGTAAGATCTAATCCTTTGCTATTTCCATTTGAGGTTCTCATTTCAATATGATATATCACATCAGCTTGGTGACAAGGTTGGGGAAGTTGACAACTTCCAAGCCTGGAAGTACATGATCTCTCTGAAGAAAATGGATTGGACACCTACATGAGTATAGAGGTTCCAGTTTCAGAGGGAGACGAGGTTAGAAGCCTTTCCCAAGAAGAACTTGGTCAAGGCCAAAGAAGACATCATGCTCATGCTGCAGAGGATGATGAACCGTCCAGAAAGAGATCCAGATATGAAAGTGAATATTCTTCAAGCAAGGATGAATATGTTCTGATATCAGCTCTCACAGGTAACATTACTCATGGAAGTGATGATTGACTTATTGACAGTGGGGATTCCAAACATATGATGGGATTCAAGGAATCCTTTGTAGGACTATCAGAACATGAATCACCTCACAAGGTGAAACTAGTAGATGACTACAAATATCCAATAAAAGGTAGTGAGGAATCTTCATACAATCTAGACTCTGGAATGCAGGTTACATTCATAGATGGTCAAGTCATCATGTGGCCAAAAGGAAATACTATCGATGATGTGGTAGTGATTGAAGAACACGAAGGAGGCTTGTACAAATTGAAGGGATATCTAGAACAAGCCTTGATCCATGACATAGTAGAGCCAAATGAGATTTGGCATAGAAGGCTTGCACATGTGCATTACAGAGCACTAATTATTTCAAGCAAAGCTGTTTAAGGTCTTCCAGAATTTCAAGCTATTTGAAGGAAAGAACAAAATCAAAATATGACCTAAAGAGACCAGTTCAAGAATGTGAAGTTCTAGAATGCAGAGACCATGCAGTCATAAGAGTCTTTCAAATCAAGAACAACTTGAACCAGTGAAGAATGCAGAAGTGGTGATGGCCATCTTGAATGGCCTCCTAGGATCGTGGAATTCATTCATTCAAGGAATGTGTTCCAAAAGGAAGAGATTACTTCCAATAGACTCTACAAAGAGAAGCTCAAGAAGAGAAGGTGGGAACAACTGAAGATCAAGCTCTTTCCATCCAAAGAATATCCCTCAAGCAATGAGGAATATGAAGAACTTCTTATCAACCTTAGCTTTTGGATAAGAAACGTGGCTATTATGAATG
>LPNX010093620.1:80963-105390 GCA_001517045.1 Pseudotsuga menziesii | reverse complement strand
TCTTTCACTACAACACTTATTTGCTGATTTTATTTGGTAGTTGTTGGTCATCCATTTCAGCCACCCTTTGTATATTCAAAATTAGCATCCTCATTGCTCCCAAGTCAAGTGAATACAAACCTATTTTTGCCAACATGATTTCATAGGGAGTAGTTTCTCTTAATTGGAGATAGGATGACATTATGTGCTTCTGCATTTTCTCTATTTTTATCCACCTATTTTTTTTCAAGCTAAGCCCAAACCTGGCATTCATATAGAAGTATTGGTGTTACAAATGTCTAGAATAGGGAGCTGATTATTTCTTGGTCCCGCATCTTTTCCAATTCGCACCTATTTTGTAGAAGGAAAGTTGAATTCCTTTCCCTTGGAGTGTCTTTCTTGTACATGATTCCCAATTCATATTTTTGTTGAAATCTAATGCCAAGTATTTGTAGTTCTATATTATCTCCAAAGGCTCATTTTTAACCTAATTTGAACCTGATTTGTCTTCTTTTTTATGGACAATATAACCACGTTGCTCTTGTCTAAATTGACTTCCATACCTAGTTTCCTACATGATGTTTCTAGTGATAAAGGATGCTCTTGTAACCTATGAAATGATTGAGAAAAGTTGCCCTTCACAGCACTGGGACGATCAGTGTAGAGTTTCCTGTAATTGTTGAAGATTCCTATAAGAGTCAAATCTAGGGCCATCTAGAAAGATATTTAACATGGCAAAAACATATGATAGATGACAGGGTTTTCAATTATATTCATGGTTGTCACATGCCACTTAATGTGATTTTATCTTTCTATTTGCATGACATGGTTTGAGCAAATAATGAAGCACCACATGGCTATGAAAGCCCCTTTTCTGCCACGTTATTGGAAAAGGAGAATGATGTTGTGGAGAAAGTATTGGAACCTATTGGTTAGATTTAGGTCACTTGTATGGTGAAAAAGGGGCATTGATTGCTTGTATCAGAGAAACACATTCTGAGTGGGAATGTTTATGTCATATGAGGGCATGGATCACTTGTTTGAAAGGAACGCACATGCTATTGTAGATTATGGCCTTTTTGTTATGACACTTGTGACCTACAACATGGTTAGAAGATGGAATAGATCCAACAAACTTTTATGTACTTGTGCATATCAACTAAATAAAAAATTAAAAGTATTATGATTCAAGCTACATGGCTGAATTTGAAGGGAAGAGCTAAAAATACAATCTAGGAGGTGGGTATAGGATTGAGAACAACTACTGCAAAAATATTTCTTGGTCGCAAATAATTTGAAAATTGGAGTCAATTTTCTATGTTCATTGAAGGAAGTGAGTCTTTTTACTAATGTGCTTGTACATAGGAAGAATATGAATCCTAGTTCCATAGGGAAGATCAGCCTCCATGGCAGACCAAGTTGATATTCACATCCCACTTGTCATGAAATACGACGTCCTAATAAAAAAAATCCTACTATGCTGACTTTTGCTGCTATCTATCACTATTTTAGGGTTGTTTTGACCCTTAGACATACCCAAATTCGAACTTAATGATTTTTAAGCGGATCCAACATGCCCAGATTTTCCAAAAAATGCTCAAAAGTGCTAGAAAATGTATTTTTAGTTTTTACTATTCCTATGACTCAAAATGCCACCCAGATTTGATAATGGAATTTGTACAAGTATTGAGAGGTGCCCAGAACTGCTGCTTGTTAGTAAACTTACTATAGCATCTGCACTTTCATCCTTGTTGAACTTGTCAGCGTGTACAAGGAACCTCAGATGCTTGTTAGTAAACTTACTATAGCATCTGCACTTTCATCCCAGATAAGTTCAAATCAATGTTTATAAATTATCACAAATGATGATGTGCACACAACTGTAGAATTGAGTATCCCTGAGTGATAGCTAGGTTGGTAAAAGCACACCTTGGGTCTTCATAAATGGTGCTGGCCTTGGAAATCCTGGATGTGTGGGGATGGTGGTGCTATTTACCTGTTTGACTCTCTCTTATATACTTTAAATATAGGCTTGGGAAAAGGTTCTAACAATTGGGCAGAGCTAAGAGCAATAATAGCTCTACAAAGGATTGCTCTAGAAAAACAAATAAATAGGTTGGTGACTCTAAACTATGCATATATTGGATCAATGGTAAGGAAGCTTTGAATAAAATATACTTGTAATCTGTCTGAGGTGAATCTTCATAAGAACAATTTGTCCACATTTATTTTTACATACAATTTTAGGGAGTTGACTGAACTAGCTGATATGATTTCAAACCAGTGGGTTCATGTGCAGTGGGAAATGGTTGATCATTATAATGGAGGGTCCCTACCCCAGGAGCCTAAACATCTCATCTTCTGATCATTGACTTGTTTATTCGATCTTGTTGGCATGTTCCTGATATTATGGTTTCTATTAGGACCTTTCTGAGACATTTTATTACATAATTTGTAGTCATATTTTGTTGAGAGAGATGCATCCTATCAATAGGATTTATTTGATGATATTATGTAATTAACATATGATCTTACGAGCGTAAACTTATGAACATTTCTGAACAGCTAATGCCATTTTTGTACCCATGCCCAGATGCACTTTCAAAATGTAACTTGTTTCATCTCGAATAAAAGTTGCAATTTTTTTCTTTGGAAGAAAGGGGTAGGTTGATTCAGCACTTTCCACTAAGGCATAATGCCCAAGGAGACCTTGGGATCCATTCACACCAAATATTGTTGGTTTACTGGCTACTACTATAGCTGGTGGTTGCTGCCCTCCATCCTAAAAACCATGGAAGAGGGGGAAATCCATGGGTACCATCTTCCCAATTATGCAGGAGGATGACGAAAAATAATTTCCTTAAAAAAAATAAAAATAAAAAAATTGTAGGATTGAGTACATGTCACCATGGTGACAATAAAATGTAGAATTGAAGAAAAATATCTTGAAAAGAAACCATGGATAAAGGCTTGTCGAAGACTATCTCAAAACTTTTGTGCAACATAAATTATATAATATTTAAAGCTCAAAGATCTTAGAAAATAAAATTTCGAGGTAATCATTTGAGATTTTGATAAATAGCATGACATGCTAACTAAGAAACAACGAAACTTGACTCCCAATTCCTTTTTTGATCTATTGTGTTTTTTTTATTCTTCTTGGAGAGTTTGTGTGGGTATATAGTGCCAACAATATTGTAATAGACTAAAAATATGTAGAAGCCATTCTGAGAAAATTAGAGCTAATTATCTTCTGGGATGTCTTTACAGTTCTGTTTTTTGGACAATCTTTGAACTCTTGTAACATCCAGATGGAAATAGGCTACATCATTTGAATACAAACTATACTCAGTTTCTGTTTTAAAGAAAAAAAAACTTAAGATCAATAATTTACAAACTTATTCAATGCAAACATACACTATTTCAAGTAATTGGATAATGCTAATATCTTCCCCAAAACAAAGTAAAAAATAAAGAAAATAATACCTTCAGTGCAAGAAGCAGTAAGAAAGTCTCCACAGAGTAAAAAACTTTGTCAACAAAGTCACTTAAAAATAAATAATCAGTCTGTGACAATCTCCACCAAATTTGAACAACTCTTTCATATCATAAAATTGCCCATGAATGTCTCCACAAATCTGCAAAATGTAGCAGGTGATCTTAAGAAGAAGTTCATTTGTTTCATTAGTCTAAATAAGTGAAAATATTGTATTTATGTTAGATGCATCATAATATTTTCCTTCAAATGATATTGATAACTTTGTTTCAGATGAGATCTTTACTAAATGACACTAAAACGTATTTGCAAAAAAAAAATGTAGACACTTCTACCTTCAAATTTTATTTTAAAATTGATTTATTGGTTATCTTAAAAAAGGATAAAGAACCCAGTTACTCAAAATGGAACATATCCCTAACATATTTGGATGGCACATATAGAACTCTCAGAATACAACTATTCTTTCAATAGGAGGAGCAGGTAGATTTTACATTTCTATAACAATCTGAGCTTGGTGGTCTAGTATACTACATATACAAAGATAGAATATATAAACATTTAACTAGGGATTACCCAGTTCATCTATTCATCCAACAATAATATTAATATATACAATTCCCCTTATATTATCAAAATTATGAAGAGAACTACATAATAACTTATTTGCAAATTCCCTGAGCCAAAATGAAGTTTAGATATATTTATGCAAGACACCAACAGACCACAGTCATTATATAACTCATGTATCTTGTTTTCCTGGAAATTTTTGGCCACATCTAGCCTACAACTATGGCATAAAGGTTCAATTGGTCATCCTATAAGTGCATAAGTATATAGCGGCCTAGCATATAATTTCTTGCTAAATGGGAAAGCTGACGTAATTCTAGGCACAATAATACAATTCCTTTTACTGATAAAAAAATTATAACATTAGCGTTTAATGAATGAATGTGGAGTAAAGATTCCTATTTTAATAATCAATGTTTCCCATCTATTTGGGATGTAGGACCTTATCCTGAGACCATTTTTCAACCAAGTAAAGGCACTAGAAGCTTCTTTCTCACCCATTTCATTTTAAAACCTACAAAGAGCTAAACATGGAAGTAGAATAGTAGACACACCTTCCAAAAAAGCATTGAAGATTCCAGAGGGTACATGGGAGATTAATGAAGAGGAATCTGGGGTATTTCTCCCAGTTTCTTTGAGATCCCTATATACTTGACATATTTGTATTTCTCTTTTTCTGTTGTGAGAAATCCATCTTCACTCGATATACATGTTTTCAAATTTTGAATTTTATGATGAATGGGCTCAAAGCCATGTTTTGTATTTTACATATATAGATGGTTGTACGTAAGACTTAAAAGTAGTTTATGATTATGGACATTTTATTTTGGTTGACATTTTGACTATGAGGTATCACACTAGCTTGTGATGGAGATGAACATCAGAGAGATCTATGATGTTTATAGATGTAAGTTTTTTCATACTGAACTAAAAGTTTACAATATTTTCCTAAGAAAAAATATTTCTATATTCATGAGGACATAAATGATTTCAATCAATAGATCCAACTACATAATACAAACCAAATAATCTCATATTCATCAGAGAACTAGCTAAAAAGAGGAGGGCACAACAACAAGTTCATTCACTTGTGAGAGATTGCAAGTGAACATTAAACTGTTGCAAGACTCAAGAGCCATACAGGAGGAAAAAATCATCAACATAAGGCAAGTGTAAATACTAAATAGGTAGAGTTTCGTGATAAATTTTGCACAAGAAACTAAAATATACTCAGCTCGGGAGATTCAATATGTAAAAAATAGTCCCAATCCTTCATTTTTCGTAAGACAAAAGTCAAAGAATGACACATTGAAGAACTCACTACAGATATATTGTGCCACAAAAAACAATGGCTATTAAGAATAGAGCCAAAACTATGGAAATTATTGTGGTGTGCGGTAGGTCATGAGAAAGACAACAAAAATAATTAGGGTAGATAAATTTTACTCAAATAGACAGGGCTCTCTCCTATTGGTTTCATGATGTGAATGAGCTCTAAAGAAAGGGTAATATGCACCTAACGGGTACCATCGAAGTAGTAATTCGGGCTCAAGATTTCAAAAAGAGCCACCAACATTAGCACCTCCACAAAAATTGCAGTAGATATTAGGTTCCTTCTATAAAAGTATGCAAGAATGCTTAATGCAATATATCAACACAATTATATAACAGAAAATGTCATTCTAGTGAGACCAAGGATTAACAGCATTGGAACATAAACTCTCAGTTGGTCCCAATCCACTGTATTGTCTCCCATCCAAACTATGGCAACCCTCTAGCTTCCAACAAAAAAGGAACGTGATAAAACAAATGGCCTATCATTCCCACCTCCTCGTTTCAGAAGACCATCAGCAGAACTCATATGAAAGAAATATCCATAAGGATTGTGAACATCACGATGCTCAACATCTCCAAAGTGAAGAGCATATCTAGGCATTGTTTCCTGCACCATAGAAGGGAGCATCATAGAGAAAACAAATCAAAACTCCAATGAATTTCATCTATGAATTTCAAAGCTCATAAATGTGTATCTTAAATAAAAAAATTCAAGGAAAATAATGGGAGCCTATGAGAACAATAACATACATATGGACCATTGAATATAGAAGGTTCATTCATATCATTCCGTATGTACAACGATGGTGTTGAACCCTTATAGAAGCTAAGAGAAAACTTGTCATCCCACCATGATCTGATTTCTAGATTTAGAATATCCAAATAAGCTAATGCACCTGACCAACACCAGCCATCATAATACTTACCATGGACATCCTTAACATAATACCCCTTTTGAGTCGCTTCCTTGTGTAGCGGAAATCCATCATCCCTCTTAATATGAGGATCGAAAATAGCCACCATATGTCGGAATTTCTCCATGAGCTTATTTTTCATCTCCCCTGGATTCATAAACAGAAATGTGTCCCATGTAAAGTATCTCTTCCCATTAGTCTGCTCAATTTAAATCCAAAGAAAATCATAAGGTATATCAAACTCATCAAACTTGGCCTCCAAATTGGCTAGATCTTCCTTGTCTCTGTAATTCCAATGAAACTGGTGATAGGCATTTGTGAAAAGATGTGGCATGGAAGAAGTTCCAGTAAGTCTAGCATATTTCCTCATAACATCCTTGGGGACAGGACCAACAAAAATAGAACCCATTCAGCATAACACTCTCGGCCATCCACATTCAGCATACCACTCTCGGCCATCCACATGGTATGGATCGCGTTGGTATTTGCGTTGGAACCAGAAGCAGAAGCAAAACCCCCATCGCACCCCATAGTGAACACATCTATTTGCATTTCAGCAAAATTTAGACAGAAAAAACCGGTTGTGTATTCCTTGCTATGAGACAACATGAAAGGAATGGAACCGAAGAGTCCAAAGGGGTATTTGCTGATGTATTCAAAGAAATCAAGATTGAATAAGCGGTAGGGCTCGGAATCGACTTGGGGACCTCTAGTTGGCTTGAGGGCGAGGCTAGTGGCATGTTCGGGTATCCCATACACATGCTTGGACCTATGAAAATAAATGTCTAGGCTAATAGATTGGGCGCCATGGGGTTTGGAAAATTCCATGTCTTTGTCGTTTGTCTATTTCTACTTAATCATTGGTTCTTCAAGGTGATTTTGAACTTGGATATAGGATATTTTAGTTCATTGGTTTAATATGCAACTAGCTTATGGAACCTACTTTTGTGTCTCATATTTTATGTATAAAATATATTGTATGTAAATATTTCAATAATATAAATGGTTAAAGAAAGCATTTTATTCAAAAATTTAATATGCGACTAGCTTATGGAAGCTACTTTTGTGTCCCATATTTTATGTATAAAATATATTGTATGTAAATATTTCAATAATATTAATGGTTAAAGAAAGCATTTTATTCAAAAATAAATTTGTTAAAAATGTGTTTTACTTTTTGTTTCATGTTTCTATCAAACCCACTTTCATTAAGTGTCATGTATTTGGATATTGGTGTTGAAAGTCACTTAAATACCCTAAAAACATTATATAATTATGAACAATGTATGTATATTTTTGTATACTTGTGCATGTGGTTATTTATAAAAAATAAAAATAAAACTCTAAGAAAATTGTAAGGATCCCAGTTTGTCAACAAAGAATATATGAGCTTCCAAACCACCTATTTAAGTAAACATGATATATATATGAAAAAAAGGAGTTTTAACAGTATTCCAAAGGAAATCATCTTTCTCTTTGAAAGACTAGTCATCTATGTGTTAGGATTATTATTATCATTCCTCCCTTTGTCTCATTTAACCAAATAAAGTCTATTTGACTAATTTCCCTAGCTTAGGAGGTATCATCACTTCACCAATACATTGGGTACATAACTAGTGGATATATGCCACTTACTGCACCTGTATGCATCCATTTTGGAGCACCACGGGAAAATTCCATGTCTTTGTCATTTTTCCATTTCTACTGGAGATTATAACTACGAAATTGCTCATCCCAATTCTCTTTCTCGTTCTTATTTCTAAGCTTCTCAAAATGGAAAATACCTTTGATATTAAATGAGACGAGACGTTCATTTTTACCTCTAATCACATAGATTTCGAGTGGATTGTGATGTAGGATGGCCTCATAGCCAATGATAACATAAACAAAAGAAATTCCATCATGCTCGTGCTCGATTCTATACAACCAAAGAGGCCTGTCCTCCAGATCTTCCACTAAGATGTCGGGCAACTCAAACCGCTTTCTCTTTCCATCCTTATCCATGTCCTCGTCGACCTTGAATCTCAGGATGTCATCTGGGAAGACTGACATTCAAATAATTAATGCATTTTTTGCCTTGACCTCGAGGTTTAGGGTTTTGGGAATGATTTTTGCAATGAGCTGCTCATCTTGTAGGGTAACATCAATAGCTCTGAGGCTTGATGTTTTGGGATTTATTTCTCGTCCTTTCTCTAGATATGAATGTAATATATGTTTCTATAGCGACGAACGTCTATTGCTATAGCAACATTATGGACTATGCATCACTATAGCGATGATCGTCACGGACATTTTCATTTTTTTCCAAAATTTTAAATTGTTTTTCCATGAAAAAATTGATTTTAACTTATTCGTGGAAAACTATCATGGGACATTTGAGCCATATGTAGTAGTGATTCTATGCATATTGCATTGTCCTAATGCATGTTAATTAAAACTTGCAAATTATGACACTGTTTATATCACCCATATGTTTTATTGATTTTGTTTTTTCCACTAGCGGTCTTGTCGATCCTTATAAAACCTTATAATATAATTATATGCCTGCAAGGTCATGTAAAAATACTATAAAAACTATAATTATATGCCAAGGTCATGCAAATTAGCCTTATAATTAACATTATATGCCAAGGTTTAGTGGGTTTTTTTACATGCCAAGGTCATGTCCAAATTAACATATAGATCGGTTGCATTAATTCAATTTTGTTAATACAAGAACGTGTAAATATATATTATATATATGTTATAATTTAGTAAAATGTACAAATTCATTGTCAAAATTGTAATTTTTTTCGGTGTCGGAGTGACAACTAAAAATGACCAAATAAATGACCAATTGTTATGTGGTCATTTTTAGTCTAAATATCCCGTGACTAAATTTGGTCATTTATCTTGGTCGTTTTTAGTTGTTTTTATCCCATGACCAAAAGTGGTCATTTATCTTGGTCTTTTTTAGTTAGCTCACTTAAATTTATCAATTTTGGTCATTTATCCCTTGAAAAAAACTGTGGTGACCAAAATTTTTGGTCTGGTGGTCACTAATCTCTGATTTTCCACTATTGCCTTTACATACATTCTTAGTAAATCTTCAAGTACTTTATTTACTCTTTCAGTGTGTCCATCAGTTTCAGGATGGAATCAGGTACTAAAATTTAGCATAGTATTTAATCCAACAAACATAGATCTCCAAAAGTTACCTGTAAATTTAGGGTCTTGGTCTGAAATTATAACCTTCGGTACTCCATGCAGTCAAAAAATTTGTTTTAAAAAGATATCAGCTATGTTTACAGCTTTATAAGTAGTTTTTATAGGTATAAAATGGGCTTCTTTACTCAATTTGTCGACCACTACCATTATGGAGTCATTTAAATTCTTATTTTTAGGCAGTCCAGTAACAAAATCAAGACTAATTATTTCCCATTTCCAACTAGGAATGAGAAATGGCTGAAGTAATCTGGCTGGATGTTGATGTTCAGTTTTTACTTGTTGACATTCAAAACATATAGCAATATATTATGCCAATTCACTCTTCATGTTGGGAAAACAATACTCTATTTGTAACATCATTATAGTCTTCTAATAACCCGGATGGCCTGAGTAAGAAGTTTTATGGATTTCATCTAAAATTAATAACTTAACCTTATGTACATTAGGTACATATATTTTGTCTTTATACAATAAAAATAATTTTTCATTTAATTTGTACCTTATGCTTAAACTTTCTATTGGATTTTCTTTTGCTTTTGCTTGTAACTTTAAGTAAATTTCATCTTGTTCTAACACTGCTTTAAGGTGTTCTTCCAGATCTTTTGTATAAGTGCATATAAATGCTCTAAAGTTCAGCTTTGCATTTCTACTTAATGCATCAACAACTTTATTTTCTTTCCCTTTAATGTGTTGAATTTTGAAATCATATTCACTTAGAAGAGCTAGCCACCTAGCTTGTCTAGCATTCAGGTTAGGTTGATCTGACAGATATTTTAGTCCCTTATAATCTGTCATCAAAATAATTTTTCTTATAATTAAATGGTGACGCCACATCTTTAAAGCATGTATGACAGCAACTAATTCGAAGTCATAAGTTGCATAATTATTTTCATTAATTTTCAATTTTCTATACTCATAAGCCTATAACGTGTTCTTCTTGAGTCAATACTCCGCCTAAACTATCATTGCAGTCGTCATTACATACTATAAAATCTTTATTTGGATGAGCTATTATTAAAATCAGTGCTCTGGTTAATAAGGTTTTTAACTTTCTAAAACTATCCTTGCACTTATGATTCCAATCAAATTTCTTTCCCTTTTTCTGCAAAGAGGTTATTAGATTTGCAATCCTCGAAAACCCTTCGATGAACCTTCAGTAATAACCAGTAATCCCCATGAAGGATCAGACATCAGTTACATCTTTAGGAACTATCCAATCTTGAATCGCCTTTATCTTTTCGAGATCCACTAAAATTCCTTCTTTAGTCAACACATGACCTAAGTACTAGATTTTATCTTTGAAGAAGTCACATTTACTAAACTTTGCAAAGAGTTGTTGATCTCGCAACTCTTAGAAGACAATTTTTAAATATTCCTTATGCTCTTCTTCAGATTTCAAATAAATTAATATGTCGTCGATAAACACGACCACAAATTTGTCCAGATAGTTATGCATTACATTATTCATTAGACACATAAAAATAGTTGGAGCATTAGTAAGCCCGAATGGCATGACAACAAACTCGTAATGTCTATATCGATTCCTAAAAGTTGTTTTAAAGATGCGTTCATCTTTAATTCTAAATTGGTGATATTCATACCGTAAATCAATTTTCGAGAATACCATGGCTCCACCTAGTTGATCAAACATATCATCTATTTGAGGTAACAGGTATCTATTTTTAATAGTCATCTTATTTAATTGATGATAATCTATGCATAATCGTAGATTTCTATCATTTTTCTTAACAAAGATGACAGGTGCCCCCCAAGGAGACACATTGGGTAGAATATAATTCTTGTCAATAAGTTCTTTTAATTGTGACTTAAGTTCATTACGTTAAAGTATATTCATCTGATAAGGGGCCTTTGGGCTAGGTACTGCACCAGGTTCTAGCTCAATGGTAAAATCTAGTTCCCTTTTTGGAGGCAGTCCCGGAATTTCTTCCAAAAATAGCTTTGCATACTCCTTTAAAACCGGTATATCCTCCAATTTTAACTTATTTATGTTATTTATGTTTTCCTCATTGGTTACTATTACTGCATACGCGTTACAACCTTTCCTAACAGCTCTCTTAACCTGCATAGCAGAAATATACCTTATTGTTGTTTTCCTAGGGATTCCCTCTACACTTATAGGTTTTCCATCATTATTTATACAAGTAAAGGTTTTATCATAGTAATTTAAAATCACCCTATGCTGCTCTAACCAATCCATACTGATCAGTATGTCGTATGAACCCAAAGGTAGTACATTAATATTCACAAAAGTTTCAAATTGATCCATAGTTATTGTACAATTCTATACAAAATTAGTTACCTTCCTCTTTGCACCAGTAGCTAACTGAACCAATCAAGAACTTACAAACTTTTCAACAAGAAGTTTACACTTTTCTACCAAATTAGGTGAAATATAACTTAAACAAGCTTGTGGATCAATTAAAATAGCTATGGGTGTTTGGTTTATCTTACCTTCTACTTCCACCATGTAGGTTTGATAGTATTCTCGCAGATTCTCTAAAACTGCATTGATCCTGGGCATAGTCCTCACTAAATCTCCAACAATCATCTCCTCTTGTATTGTATGGATATTACTGACAATCTTTTTCTGATTGGAATAGACTGGGGCATAATGTGGACCATTGCATTCCCAACACTTTACGGGTTCTTTTAGTTCAAATTTATTTGTGTAATTACTGTGATTATTAGCAGACTCTTTACTCTTTTGATTGTTATTTATGTTCTGTGAATTATTCTTATTCCCCTGGAAATTCTTATTAGAAAACTTTCTGGCATTTCTATTTTTAGAATTCTGATTAGGCATAAACTCTTTCTTTTTTTGATCATAATTATTATTCTTTTTGGCCTTCGAGTTGGCCATACTCTTCTTCTTCCGATTATGTTCATAACAGAAATTTGTTTTCCTCATAGCTTCTTCCATGGTTTTTGGATTGTCATACTCAATCCTATCATTTATGTGATAAGGTAGATAGCTGGGAAACAACTGTACCTTCGGTTTTTCATCCACCAGGTATGGGACATACCTAAGCAGACTTAAAAACTTACTGTTCAAATCTTTCATAGTCATTGTACCTAATTTTAGCTCATAGAATTCTTTAGCCCTTTCTTCATAGTACTGTTTAGATAAAATTTGTTTTTAAAGTACTTCTTGAATGTGCTCTAATTTATGTTCTTCTCTCTTATACCTTTCACTCTCTTTAAATATTTCCACCATATATCATCTTTCCCTATAAGATTATAAATAGCCATTCTATCCTCTAATTGGTTAGAATAGTTATAAAACTGGAAGTACTTCTTCATCTCGGATAACCAGGATTTTTCTTCCTCCCCCTTTTTAGTTTCTCCATTAAATATTGGCAGCTTGATCTTCTTAAATTATCCATAAATTTATTCATAAGGTTTATATTTTCTTTTCCTAGTATGGTGGTTATCCTCACTACTATCACTAGTATAATGAGAATTACGTTGATCAACAAATACTTCGGAAGATGAGCTACTTTCATTTTTAATCTGCTTAGTCTTTTGATACTTATGTTGGTAATTTATATCTTCCGAATCAACTCTTTTACCCCTTCCCTCAGTATGAAAATTTTCAATTAGGATCGGATTTAGCTCCTCTTGAGCTCTCAGAATCCTCTCATTTTATTTTTTAATAGATTCCATTTTAGATTTTAATTCTTTTATTGTTTGTAAAATTTATTAGGAATTAATGGTTATGTCTTCATGTATAGGTTCTCTTTGTAAATTATCTTGTTCAGTATAGGGAGATTCCTCTTCCACATATTCCTCTAGTCTTTCCATACCTGTTGTTAAAATCAGAAACAAATTTCTCTATTGATAACATTAAAAGAAAACAACATCAACAAAATGATTTATATTCGATGTTTGATATAAGCAAGTTGAGCTTCATTAAGGCCTAGTGTTTGAACCTTGTGCTCTCAAACCACATTGGCATAACCTCAAAATTTCATTAAAATTTAAAATTTTTAAGGTAACATAAAATGTCTGAATACGCAGTTTAATAACTGCTAGTGGTTAGTGGAAAATGAAACAGTTTGACAATTGGTATTAATTAGTTTCAAAATACAAATAACTAATACAACTTTAATTTTTATTAGTTATATAAGAATGACTTGCATTTAGATTTCTTCTAGCTATACTAATAATTTACTTTTGGCAAGTAGGTGAAAAACAATCTTCGAAATTCGGGGCTTACTTAGCATTATGCTAAATCAGATGGATTGTTGGTTCTTGCAGGTTCAGCAGGTAATGAATGATCCAGTAGGAGTTTATTTTGCATGATAACGAGAAGTATTTTTGTAGCATGTTAAGATCCTAGTAAATAAGTTGATTATTTAAAAGCAAGGCTCTACTGAGGTAAAGCAATTCTCTTTCATAGTTTTGGTTCTAAGACAGTATTCATAGATTAGTCATAAGGATTGTTATCCTTAAAATACTTAGTTAAACAAAATAGATTCTTGCCATGAGATTAGAGCTCAAGCTCTTGACATACAATTAATTTTATTGTAACATGATCATACTGCTACTGTTAAGTATGATGCTCAAATGTACTCCTTTTTATGCATGAATATACTCCTATTATTTTCAAAAGTAAAGTTTACCAATAGATTACATATTTCTACTTTTCCTCTTCTTTACTAGTCATGAAGATTATCAACCTGTTGATTGTATGCAACTATGCTAATCCTTTTGCGCTGCTAAACATCAAGTTATAATCTTCGATTCCTAAGTTATCGCGATATTACAAGTATTATTGTAAAAATACAATACCACATCATTTTTATAATGTACCAAAATAATTTTTACTTATATCCTTAGGTATATTTACTTCCTGTAAATTTCCATGATATATTATAAGTTTGGTTCTTTATAAAAACAAGGTTACTACCTCTAACGTATGGTTGACCTTATGTAACTAGATATATTATCTCAAGGTGGAATACTAACTAACCACCACTTCCATAAAGTCAAAACTGAATGTAAAACACATTATCTGTTTTATTCTTATAGTTTACTAAATCTAATGCATGGTTTACACAATAGTAAGATTACTATTTGTAATGTAACCACACTATATTAAGTTGTAGTTTATAATAACTACTATGGTAAATTTACTACCTAAAACTTCTATCATAAGGTCGACATCAAGGTAAAAACATTATAAAAGATGTTCCTATATTATGCTAGATTTAAGCAAAGCACAAACAATCATGTAATTGACTTTTTAAACAATAATAAGAACCATCAAAAGAGTCATTGGAAAAGTAGGTATGAGAATCAATATTAGTAAATGCTTATATTATGGTCGAACTTCATGATTGTATTATTAACAAGGTTTATACACCTTTAATCTATAGTCGATGACGTAGATTCAATATTAGTAATGATGGAGAGCCGTAATGCAATCGATTTGCAAACGATATAGTTCTTTATACAAAAGTCGATTGTATAGTTTTTTATTATGGGCAATGATAAGTTTATAAAATGATAGTGCAGTGTTGAATATAGACATGAACCTTGCATAAATAAATAATTCAGGAGGGCACGTGGTCTGATCTCCTCCATGCATTAGCGACTTAAAAGACTGTAAAGCCTATTCTTTTGGCATTTGGCTGTGAGGGTTTCCTCGGCTTGCGGCTACACTATGTAGTTTCCTTGCAGCCATGAGAAGTTGTTCCTTCTCTACTTGCTAGGTCTGTGGTTTGAATTTGATGCTAAGTGGTCTCGATACCAATTCTGGTAGTCTCTTTTTCTCTTGGGTGTAAACAATATTGTACGAGTGGTATTTGCTTATTCGCTTGGCTCGATCCCTGTACATGGTTTTAGCTTTGTCAATACTTGTTCCTTTCCATGGCTTTGTGTATTTTTGAGTTTTTTTATTGTGCCCCCGTCACAGTATCAGTATGAGGGTTTTCTTGCTCCTTTCTTCATTTCACTTACGCTGGTTGTCCCTTCTCAGATTGACACTCTTCTTACTCGCAGGTAATATTTAATTTTTAAAATGAAAAATTATTTTATCAAAAGCATTGTTAAGCTAGGGTTTATACTTATGAGCTGAGTCTTGTTTTAATGCTCGAAACTATGCTCTTTGCAGGAACTTGCGACGGCTCCAACCTTCAGTGGGAAAATAAATACATTCTCCAGCTTCAGTGAACTTGTATCCTCCAACCGGTAAGCCCTGGTTTCAATGTGGTTTTTTCCCTACTTACGATGAGGGGTCTTGGAAGAAGTTTACAGTGAAAAGAAGCATGGCTTCGGTTTCTTCAATGGCTAAATGTTTAGTTTGTTATTACTCTAGTTTTAGGTTTAAAAAACCTTGCGGTACTCATTGGGTAGCACCAGCTCTTGAGCTATGATATGTATTTGGTTTTTGGTTAACAATTTTAGCCTTGCAGCTTGATAATGTAATACAATTGGTTTAATAAAATAATAATTTCATTAAGCTTTGCGTTTTAAATGAGCTCTGTCTCGTTTTGCTCCATTTTTACCTTTATATGTGGATTGTTGTTTCATTAACCTATCAATATTGTATTTAACAAAAATATTTATAAAAATATTTTATTTTAAGGAATAAGATTGTGGTTAGTCTAAATGCATAACTCATAGTTTTCTTGTTATTTTTATTCCATAGTTAGCAATGTAACTAGTTGTATTTCATGTAGGATTATTATGTATTTAAATCGAATAGCAGAAAGGGTTTCGACCCGTAGGTTTTCACAAGTTATAAGTGTGACTGGTTTTAAATTTTTATAATGCATATATGTATATAATTTTTAGTTTATTTTGTTTATTGTTTACCTATACATTTATTTCATTTACTACTCCGTAAGTTATATTTATTTTGAGCTCTGTGGAGAAAATAATGTTATCTCTAGAACTCTGTTTATTTTACAAAAATGAAGGGTTTATATACGAAAACCCTAATTTGTTTTATTAAGTTAATAAGTAAGATTAAGTTAATATTTAAATATTGTTTGGTTATTAACTTGTTTATATACTTTCTTGAATATTATTTATTATCTCCTACAAGACTCTTATTTCCTAACAGTATGCTAATACTGTGGTACTAGTGTATTTTACTATTTCTTTTACCTATATTTTCATTTAATTACTCTAAGTAAAACAATAAGTATAAACAAGCCATAACACTGCTTTTTCATTGCATTCTTTAAACATTGAAATAAAATTTACTCTGTTTACCTACAGATACAAATCATATCTACTATTTTCATTCTCATAAAGAATTATTTCATTTATTTAAAACAATCTAACTGTGCCCTGAGACTATGTTTTATTTTTGTTTATTATTATTATTTGTTGACTGTCTATGTATAATGAATTATGGCTATTGATGACTCAGCCAAAGAGTCCGGGGAGGACTAATGTAATAATTTACCCTTGGGGTTAATGACAATGAATAATAAAATTAATGATGCAATGAATATGGTTGAAGCAGCCAAGTTAGAAGAGGAAACCCACGGGAGACAGTAAGGAACAGGGAAAAGCTAACTTCAGGGACTGAAAAAAGTAAGTGTCAGGTGTGCAGAATCAGCATAGACACATCCCTGAAATAGGGGATACCATTAAGCCCTAGGAATTTTGGTGAGTAAGGGGAGAGGACTAACGGGGAAAGACCAAGGAAAAAATAAGAAAAAAAGGATCCAAGGAAAAACAGAAGAAAAAGAGCATATGGTGTAGGCAGGACATTGCCGAGTATGCTGGGGAAATAGGACTCTGCCGAGGGAGTGCTTGCTGCTGGGCATGATTTCCTGTGGATATTCTAATATTTGAATCTAAAGTTAGCAGTCCCTGCTGTCTCTTGGGAGGTTTGGATTGGGGGTGACTAGAAGGCAAAGGAGTTGATCCTAGTCTATGGTTGGGTGGAACATGGCTTCTTCCATTGTAGTTGGTCCAACTGATCTACAGGTTTTGAGTATGATTTTGATGGTTTTTTTCTGTATACTAAAATTTGTATTATATTCTCTTAGATTGCATTTTATTTAAGTGTGAAAATCATAGGGTATGCTGTAAGTAAAATATTATCTCGTTAAATGCTCTATGGCTAGGAAGCAAATTTTTATATAAATAATTATATGCATTTTCTTGTGGCTGACAGTCCTATTCTTATTCACCTCGGCTGGGTTATTCAGGTGGGTTTTTATGCTACAACCTTAATTTTTTAATGCATACGGTATGGAAGATTTTTAATTCTAGTTCTTGCGTATACAAGTAGTAGATTAGATTCAAATTGTTGTGATGGATTTACATTCCAAGATATTGTTTCCTTTGTGTATACATGTATAGATCTGCATATGACATGCCTTTTAAAGGCTCCCAACTTTTGACGTTACCAGATGAGACTTTTGTACAACCAAGCCATACATCTAACTCTCTCTGTGGGTTATTATTCGTCGGAAGGGTTATGACTGAGATCGAAGGACATTGATAAAATCAATCCCCCTTTCTCCCTGACATTTATTGCTCAGGATTTACAAGGAAATGCATAAGGAGATAGTGGAAAAATAGGAGGCAAAAACTGAAGCTACATGGACCAGACACTGCGTTTTCGCCGACCACACCTGTAACACAAAACAAGAACCCTAATCCTCTACGTTGGAGGAAGTGTCAGCCTCAGAGTGAATTAGCTTTGGGGAGTAAATATTTTGTTGTTATATAGATTTCTTATGGCACGAATCTCCTCACCTCACTCACTTTGACAGAATTGGAAAAGCGTAGGGACAAATCCTTTTCAAACCTTAACCACTGTCAAATGAGGGTTTTGACAAAACCCACTTGACTGGGTCTTCGATCAAGCCCATGAGGTGGGACTGGCATCCACCCTGTCAAGCTGAGCAGAAGGGCCAATGGATGGTGGAAGCATCACAAGGTCGAGGGAAGGAGAGGCTGGGTTACAAGCTCTTCATTAGTTCCTGTTACACAGACTCTTAAGGGTTCCTTGACAAACTAACAAAAACGAGACTTTTATTAATGCAGACAGATTTTACCTTTGAAAAATTACAGTGAACCTTTAGACTAAAGAAACTCGAAGATGGGTTATATGTCCACACCAGAGCCAAAGCATAAACACTATAAGAAAGAAACAGAAGAGAAATTTATAGACAGTCCATTCATGCGTTGCAACGTTAAAATTCAGGAACTTAGAAGAGCCACATTTTCTCAGCTTAAAGCCTTTTTAATCCAAAAGATAAGTACATTACAGCCCTAATGGGTCTAACAGTCCAAACTTAGTACATGTATTTACACAGATAAATTCAAAATACCGTAATCTCTTACTACTGTGAGTCTGCCACGCCATGGCTTTAGTTTCCTTACTCTCTTGAAAGAGCCACCAACACTAATAGTTTCAAAAACATTGGAACCCTCTAATCCCCTAACAGGTGCAGTCTACGAATATCTCCCTCTTATCTTGGCAAGCCCAGAGCCAACATAGATTACCCCAAGGTCGATAAAATCACTTACTAGAAAAACACCTTGTAAACATGCATCTGTGCAACTGATCTCGCCCTTAGTACCTATGACCAAAGATGAGGGTTACGTTCTATAGTGGGCAGAAATCATAATTATACAAACAAAGAAATGACTGAGCAGAACAACTTAATGAACTCAGTTACCTATGGAAAAAATGGTTTGTGCGTAGATAACCAGCACGAAAGGGCCTGATTCAGTCCTGTGATAGGCAGGGCGGTGTTGATGTAATTGTAACTTCGGAATGTATTCACTTGTATTTCTGATCTATTGTAACCCAATGTTTATTCTGGGATGTATTTGAGTCATGTCATGCCCCGATGTTCCGATCGGGAAGTTGCTATAATGAGAAAGTCATGTCAAGTCATTATGGGTAACCCTCCTATTTGTAAAGGGTTAAAGTCCCCACAGTTGTGGGGCCCTTGGGTTATTAGAATATCCTAGTGAATTCAACCCTAGGTGAGTCATTGTAAGTCGGGGCAATAGTCTCCGCCATTGTGTTACCCTCCTATTAGTCGGAGGAGGCAAAGTCCCCACAAGTGGGGCACTAGGGTTATTATACACTCATAGAGATGTAGGATCTAGTAAGTAATTGTTAAGTTGGGACGACGTGATTGAGTGCACTTCAAGTGAACGAAATAATATAAATAGAGAGTGAGACTCTCTATTTATCACACACATCATTCACTCACTCAAGTGTGGCGCACTAGTGAAGAAGGAAATACTGGGACTAGACAGAAGAAGAATACTACTGCTGTTTTGGGAGATCTCTTACTGTTTTGGTGCTGATTCTATCTCTAAGGAAGTTGCGGGGTTTTCTCCTTTATGGTTTCCACGAGGAAAACTCTTTGTGTCTCTTGTCTCTTGTGATGTGCTTATGTTTTATTGTTGTGCTTGTTATTCTCTCAGTGAAAAGATCCTAAGATCATAATGCTAGCTTATATAATGAAAAACTAACATGGTATCAGAGCTAACCTGCGAAGAAGACATTGTGCAGCTACAAAAGATAGGGATTCTTAATTTTTGGGTCTTTATCCATAATCTATCAGCAAAAGTATGCTAGGATGAATCTCCATTGAAGGGTGCATCTTTCTGTCGAAGCGGATTTCAATTCTGAGCATTTTCAGTTTTCGGTGCGGAAATTAGGGCTTTGTACAGAAGAGGAATTTTTGAGTGATACCAGTATAGGATTGTTCTCCTCATCAAAACTGAATTTTAGAGACCTGGATCAAGAAATTGGGTTGGGTGAAACTCCGGGAAAGTCAAACCCTAGTTTGACCCTCAGCTTGAAAAACCCTAAATACTAAAACTGATACGTTTTGGTACAGTCACTATATTCCAACTTTGGAGAAGTATCAGAAGCTGAAAATTGTAGAGGCCGAAGACAACATCCTGAATATCACGGTGTCCAAAATTCAGTCTCATATTTGCTATATTCCAGGAGATATGATCTCTCAAAGTTAGGGTTCCAGCCTCTTCCAGAAATCATCCATAAACAGGACACCTGGGGAGAATTGAAATATCTTGGGCTACAGAGGTCCAAATGGAATTCATGAAGATGTTCCAAAAAGGGAATGGATGTTAATTTCATTGGTACAAATATCAGACTCAGAATATGAACCAGTGACACGTGGCATGCCGTACAACTTTGTTATTCTCAACAGTCCTGTAACAGGTCACCTTGGGAAAAGGATCATAAATCGCAAATGGTGAAATAAATTCTGATTAAACCTGTGGTGTTAGATCAGGGACATGCAAGGTTACTGTAGTGTGAAATTTCATACACAGAGGATCAGTAATTTCGTAGATATCACAGAAGCAGTAACAGGCATTTCTGCAGAAGAAATTGGAAAATTAGGGCTTCCTGTTCCGGGATCTTCCCTCCACTGTTTTTAGAAAAGGAGTACAATGGACAGCTCCATTTGAAGAGATCTATTTGTTTGTCCAATTAGATATGAAATATTCTAAGTTTTGAAAATTAGGGTTTCTGTGACAAACCCTAGATCAGCGAACTCCGGGACAAGGACAGACACCTCAAATCAGTAAGATCTAATCCTTTGCTATTTACATTTGAGGTTCTCATTTCAATATGATATATCACATCATCTTGGTGACAAGCTTGGGGAAGTTGACAACTTCCAAGCCTAGAATTATATGATTTCTCTGAAGAAAATGGATTGGACACCTACATGAGTATGGAGGTTCCAGTTTCAAAGGGAGATGAGGCTAGAATCCTTTCACAAAAAGAACTTGGTCAAGGCCAAGAAGATCATGGTTGATTCAGTCATGGATCAACTTGTACCACAAGTGTCTTCCTTAAATACACCAAATATGTTGATTTCTTGACCAAGCTATTTGAAGGGAAGAACAGGAATCAGAACATGACCTTAACAAACCAGTTGAAGAATGTGAAGATCCAGAATGCAGAGACCATGCAGTCATAAGAGTCTCTCAAATCAAATAACAACTTGAAGCGGTAAAAGAAAAAGTGAAGAATGTAGAAGTGGTGATGGCCACCTTGAATGGACTACCAGGATCGTGGAATTCATTCATTCAAGGAATGTGTTCTAGAAGGAAGTGATTACTTTCACCAGACTCTAAAAAGAAGAAGAAGCTCTATTCATAAGAAGAGAAGGGAATATGGAAGAAACTGAAGATCAAGCTCTCATCATCCAAAGGAGATCCCTCAAGCGATGAGGAATATGAAGAATCTTGACTCATAAGAAGAGAAGAGAAGATGAGAGCAACTGAATAAAAATATGTTACCATCCAAAGAAGATCCCTCAAGCAATGAGGAATATGAATAACTCAACTCTTGAATAAGAAACGATGCTATTATGAATGAAGAAGACGATGAAGTTGAAGGCTCAAGAAGGAATCTACCCACGAAACAAAGAAAGATAAGTATTCAATTGTCATGCACTTGTTGATATTTAGTTGATGTATTATGCATGATAGGATGTTTGGATTAACGACAGTATACTACTAATATGCATGTGATGGGTAAGTAGCTCATGGTGCTATACAAATTCTCCATTGCTACTTATCTAGAATGAAACCTCTTTGCTGACATATTGGATTAGTGCACAATCTCAATGCTGTCTTGGTAGAGATGGAATGCATCTAGAAAATTTCAATGAGATATGGATGAATGTTGTATTGGATAAAGTAGTTGCATGATCATATATTTATGCATAAGAATTTGCCAATATGAATATTCCTTATGAAATGTTTCTAACCATACAACTGTATTTGACCTGTAGGAAAGACCGCATACATAATCGCCTACAAGAAAATAAGAATGAATACTTGTTTCGAAGAACAAGTGATGATAGTTCAAAGACAAAGAATAATATGATGAGTGCAGTGACATCATTGATGCAAAACCTTCCAGCCACCAAGAAGAAAGGGAAGACCTGTTCAAGAAGAATGATGTCAGAGCACAGTATTGAAACCTGAAGAAAAGTTCATAGTTCCATCATGTTGTATATGGAAACATCGTGGGATACAAAGAAAGATTCGTAGCACGAGGCTTCTCATGAAAAGAAGTCCTAGAGTATGAAAAGACATTTGCAGCCAGTAAGAGTTTAAACACATACATGATGAGCCTGATGAAGATCTTAACCTTTGCTACAAGGTTGAAGATGCAAGTCTATAAACTAGATGGTCACATAGAATATTAGTAGCATAGGAAGCTACTTGTCACTCCGGTACAGAATCTTTTTAGTGCATAGAGAACAGAAGACAGAGGGAGTATGATGCTTCGCTTTAGAGGGAGTGACTACATAATATATTGAGGTTCGACATGGTATGACAGGATGGGTAGATTACTGATGAATCTAGGCTTTATTGAGAGTAAAGTGGATTACAGCCTTTGCTTCAAGGTTGAAGGCAGAAGACGAGTGATGCTCCTGTTATGTGTCGATGCATTATTTTCTAGGCATGGAGGAGTGGACAAGGGAAGTATGCAGTAGAGATCCTGAATAGGTTCAGGATGATGGACTGCATGACCACACTTATGGCATCGAACCTGAAGCTGTTAAGTGATGCTTCATCAGAGACGGTTGATGCTACGATGTGTCGTCAGATGATTGGTTCCTTGATATACCTGACGAACTTGAGACCAAATATTTTCTTTGCTGTGAACACATTGAGACATGTTCACCTGATGGTTGCAAAGCATGTAGGGATATAGTTGAGTATCAAATCAAGTATGATGCGGATCAAAATATTAACCTAGAGGGTTATGTTGATTCAGATTGGGCAGGCAATGCCATTGACAGGAAGAGTACTTCAGGTTGTTGATTCAATATGGGATCAGGTGTGATCTCTTGGTTTAACAGGAAGCAATCTTATGTGGCACTGAGTACAACTGAAGCAGAGTATGTCACAGCTTGTTCAGCTAGTTGTGAGGTAGTATGGCTGCGGAAGCTACTGTCTAATATATTTGATCTCCAGTTGGATGCTACTTGTATACATTGTGACAACCAGAGTTGCATGAAGTTGTCTGAGAATCCAATGTTCCATGACAAGTCGAAGCATATCGAGATAAAGTATCACTATATTAGGGATATGGTGCAGAGAGGAGAAGTGAAGCTCCTGTATGTTGCGACGGAGGAACAAATAGCTGATGTATTGATGAAGCCATTGGTTAGGCTGAAGTTTGAGTACTTCAAAGACAGACTTGGTGTTCTGCAGATTGAGGTTCCTCCCAAGAGAAAGTTATGAGACCCATAGCCATTCTGACATGGTGAGAGGATTGGTTTCTTCCATGGTCAGATGTAAGGGCTGAGCCATTCTGTCATGGTGAGAGGATTGGTTCCTTGCATGTCAGATATGAGTGCTGAGATCCATAGCCATTGTGACGAGTAGGTCAGATATAAGGGCTGAACCATTATGTCATGGTGATAGGGTTGCTCCCTTCCATGTCAGATATGAGTGCTAGCCATTCTGTCGAGTAGGACAAATGTGAGGGCAATTGCCATTCTACAAATGGAGGCACCTGGTCAGTTACCAGGATCACTCAGTGTAGGACTGAGTAGCCATTCTAATGTGATAGAGGGATGTGTTCCCACTTGATCAGATGTAAGGGCTTAATCATTCTATCATGGCTAAAGGATTAAGTTCCTTCCATGTCAGATGTGAGTGTTGTCCATTCCGACGAGCAGGTCGGATGTAAGGGTAGTGACATGGTGAGAGGATTGGTTCCTTCCATTGTCAGGATGCCACATCCAGCATGAAAAAGGGCTGGATCTGTGAAGACTCATCTAGTTTGAAAAAGGACTAGCTCTGAGTGGATGCCACATCTGGTATGAAAAAGGACCAGCTCTGTGATGCCTCATCTAGTTTGAAAAAGGACTAGCTCTGGGAAGAATCATCTAGCTTGAAAAAGGACTAT